>OZ005658.1:196442578-197042578 GCA_963930645.1 Salticus scenicus | reverse complement strand
GTTCTGGACCTCTCAAAACGTGTGTATATTTATGGAAAATCGGAACCTGAAAACTTTTACGAATCCAATACTTTCTTCTATTGAATATAGAATGCAAAGTTGAAATGCTCCAAATTTGTAAAAGGAAAAAAAAAATGCTGTTAAAAGGAGAAACACTGTAATTTTTTTTTTTTTTTGTTTTTTCCCCAACAGATTTTAGGAATATGCCCCGATGGGGGGGGCTGTGCCCCCCCCCCTCCTGCCCTTTAGCTGGCGCCACCCCTGATTCTAATGAGAAAAATCAGGGTGCCATTTTTTAACTGGATATACTGCAGTATCTGATATATTATGTAAGGATCTTAATAGTATCGTACAAATACTTTTGAATAATATTTAGTATTATTTTTCGGGGATTTTTCACATAAATCTAATAAATAATCTTTAAAAGTAGTTACAGAAAGTATCAGTTTCGCATTCTTTATTACATTTATAAGAAATTATCTTTCATGCACAGTAGCTTTAAAATGCTTTTATAATCCTTAGAAGAAACTTTAACAGTTAGTAGTGTGCAGTTTTGTTTTGTAAAGAAGAAATCCCAACAAGATTAAAATATCAGAAAGAATTTTAGAATTTAAAAAAATTAAAGGTTGAAATGTTAGGTATTTAATTTTATCCCTCAGATTTGTATATGATTTAATTTCATTTCTCGGTACTTTTCCGTTTGTGGGAAAATCACCAATTTCTAACATTAGAACATATTAGAACATTTTTGTTTTGAGTAAAATATATTAACATTCTTTCTTCTACCTGAATTTTTGTTTTACAAAAATTATGAAAATTTGGGATTTGCCCATAACTGAAAAATATGAAGTCTATTTTTTTCAAGAGAAAGGTTTATTAATAAAGAATGCAATATGCGATTTGAATATAAATAGCAATAATATCAATTGGAGATAATATTGAATTGGTGCGATAATATTGAATTGGCGATTTTTCATTTGTACCCCACAAACAGAAAAGTACCCATTTTTCAATGCTTATGAGTCGAATAGCAGAAACAGTGTAGCACGGTAGTGAGCACTACAAATAGTTTTGAAACTCTGCAGATTAATTTAACACCTCAAAAAGAAATACTAGAATTAAAAATTAAGTATATAATTTATATTATGTCTACTGTCTTTGTTGTGTATTCCTAATCTATTTTCTTTATAGATGCAAATTTTACATATATTATGAATTGTGAATATTTCTTCTTTCTTGGGTTACCAGATTAGGTCTGGAATTTCTAAATCAGAAATGATTTTTGTTTTACTGCAGATATTAAAAATCCTGCTACAAAGCTCATGAATCATGAACCTTAACTAGAGTCCTACTGCTTATGGCAGCATATATATATGTGCAGACCCTGATAACCAAATAGGTACAAGAAGCACATGCTTCCATTTGAAATATTTTAAAGGGTCCCATATTAAGCAAAACAGGGACCCCAAATTGAAGAACCTGTTATCTGACAACATTGTCCGATTATTAGGGGAGAAACATCACAGTACCGATTGCACGACTATTATTTATAGTTTAAATTTAAAAACAGCCTACTTTTGCTTCCTTGGTCCATTCAACCGGCAGCCCGGTCATCTTCAGGGAACTGTCATGTCGATGACATGACAATCAGACACATATTAAAGATTTTTAATGTTATTAAATAATTAGCTTGCAGCAACTATATATTTTAATCTTAATCAAAACTTTTATTTTTATGTAACAGCAGCAATAGTACAACTAAACTTTGAACTCTAATAGAACTGAACTGAAAAAAAGGTAGTGTTGTGTTCGGCGTCGGTACTTGTATCGCTCGTGTCGCACGAGCTTGTCAGCGTGTAACTCTCATCTTTATTATTTTTCTTACTTAATTAAATATGGTTTTAGTAAATCAACTTTATACATTCTCTTTTATTGAACATGCTACACTATCCTGCCGTAACTGGTGACCTTTGGACTTGTTTAATAAGTTGTTTTGCTTCGCCGCGTGCACTGGGCATGTGGTGGTGTTAAGCCTAATCGGTTATCTTCCGTTCCTGCATATTACATTTATTTTTTGTGCTCAAAGTATCTCTTTACGTACTTTTTATGATGCCTCATGAAGATCAACAGCAAGTAGCGAAAATCGCTCTTCGTATTCCACCATTTTGGAAAGCTAACGTTCGTTTGTGGATTGCACAGTGCGACAACGCTTTTACGTACAGTGGAATAACCAGCGATGAAACGAAATTTTCTGCTCTCGTCGCTAACATCGATGCCGAAACCTTGTCACACGTGTCCGATATTGTGTTAAACCCTCCGGACACTGACAAATATAAAAAACTGTCTGAAAGGCTGATATCGGAATTTGAGGATTCTGAGCACCAGAAAATAAAGAAGCTGCTTACTGACCTTCAACTGGGTGATGAACGTCCAAGTCATCTCCTGCGGAAAATGAAAGAACTCTCTGGGAACCTGCTGAATGATGACTTTCTACAAAATTTATGGATGCAAAGAATGCCAGCTCCAGGGGTGGCGCCAGCTAGGGGGCCGGGGGGGCACAGGCCCCCCCGTCGGGGAGTCTGTGACCCCCCATCGGGGCATACTCCTAAAATCTCTCGGGGGGGAAAAATACAAAATTTTCAGTTTTTCTACTTTTGGCAGCATTTTCTTTCCTTTTACAAATTAGGAGCATTCCAGTTTTTTCATTCTGTATTCAATAGAAGAAAGTATTGTATTCGTAAAAATTTTCAGCTTCCAGTTTTCCATGAATATACACGTTTTGAGAGGTCCATAACACGTTTCGACCACGATATTTTTAGAAAATGCCTGTCTGTGGCCCAATGATCTCCACAACCACGAGGAGTACTAACAAATGGAATGGTACAAATATTAACAGTAATATTATTAACAGTATTGCAGTTTTTGATAAATACTTATATAATAAACTCTCTTTATGTAGTGCCCCCCTGTCGGGGAGGTGGTGTCCCCCCGTCGGGGAATTTCTGGTGCCATTACTGGCCAGCTCACATTCAAACAGTTTTATCTGCTTCATCCGAAAAACTTGATCAGCTTGCAGTTATAGCTGATAAGGTTGCTGAAGTTGTACAACCTAGTGCCATTTGTGCCACTTCTGGAACACCTCTTGATACCACCAAAGTTACAACCGACACCCTTGCCCGCCAGATTGAAGAGCTTACACGCCAAGTTGCTGAACTTACCCACAATCGTTCCAGGACTCCCAGATTCCGCAATCGATCCAAATCACGCTCCAGGAAAAATAGCTCCAGTGATATATGTTTTTACCATACCAGGTTTGGGGATAAGGCACGTAAATGTGCTCAGCCTTGCAGCTATGAAAAACAAAAAAACATGTCACTCCCGTCATAGCTGGGATGACGGAGGTATCTAAAAAGCCCAGTCGTTTATTCCTTCATGACCGAAAGACTGGCCAAAAGTTTTTAATTGATTCTGGTAGTGAAATTTCAGTGTTGCCTCCTCCTCATCATCACAAAAACAAGTCATGTGAAACTTTTTCCCTTTTCGCTGCCAATAACACTAAAATTCCAGCCTATGGATTTGTGCACCGACAATTAGACTTGGGTCTCCGGAAACCTTTCCCATGGACATTTGTGATTGCTGATGTGACTTCTCCTATCATCGGCGCAGATTTTTTGCAACATTTTAATCTTCTGGTTGATTTAAAAAGAAAATGTCTTATAAATCCTGAGACTTCATTGTTTACTTATGGCAACATTGCCCGTAAAAAGCAACCCTCTGTTGTGACTGTTTCTATTAATTCAGATTACGATTCTCTGCTTTCTGAGTTTCCGGATATCACAAATCCTACTCTAATTAAGCAAACTATACCTCATGATACAGTGCATCATATCTTAACTCGTGGGCCTCCTGTGACGGCAAAACCAAGGCGACTTCATCCTAAACTATATGAAGCAGTGAAAGCTGAATTTGAATTTCTTCTCAATCAAGGAATAATTCGTCCATCCAAAAGCCCGTGGAGCTCACCGCTGCATGTTGTTCCTAAGCAGGACTCTACAGTACGTCCAGTTGGAGATTATCGTAAGCTGAACTCTGTCACTGAATTCGACAGCTACCCCATTCCTTACCTACAGGACTTTGCGCATTCACTCTACAGTAAGACTATCTTCTCGAGAGTAGACATCTTTAAAGCATTTCATCAAATTCCTATTGCTGAAAGTGACATTCCTAAAACAGCAGTGACAACCCCATGGGGCCTCTATGAGTATACTCATCTATGTTTTGGGTTGGTGAATGCTCCGCAAACATTCATGCGCTTTATGCATGAGGTTTTAAGAGGTCTCCCATTTTGCTATGTATATCTTGATGATATACTCTGTTTTTCATCTGATGCTACTGAACATAAGAAGCATTTACGTGCTATATTTCAACGGTTAAGTGCTTATGGCCTCAAACTGAATGTATCAAAATGCATATTTGGGGTCACCAATCTTGAGTTCCTTGGCCACCTCATTAGCCCAAAAGGTGTAAAACCTTTACAAAACAAAGTTGAAGCGGTTCTTAATTTTAAGTTACCTGAAACAATTGGTAATTTGCGTAAGTTTCTAGGATTATTGAATTTTTATCGCAGGTTTTTACCTCATGCAGCAGACAACCAGGCCACATTAAATGAGTTTTTAAAAGGATGTTCTGGGAAGAAAAATTCTAAGAAGCCAATTGTTTGGACCCCTTTAGCAACTGAGGCTTTTGACAAATGTAAAAAAGCATTGGCTAATGCCACATTACTTGCCCATCCTTCCCCAACTGCCCCACTTGCATTGCATGTTGATGCGTCTGATTATGCAATTGGTGGTGCTTTACATCAAGTGGTAGATTCTGAGCTGCAGCCCTTAGGATTTTTCTCCAGGAAGCTCAGCACAGCTGAAACACGATATAGTGCTTATGACCGGGAACTCCTTGCTGCTTACGCATCCATTCGCCACTTTAGACATATGTTGGAGGCTAGAGAGTTTGTCATTTACACTGACCACAAACCTCTAACGTATGCTTTTTGCCAAAAAAATGATAAGTGTTCCCCACGTCAAATAAGGCACTTAGATTTCATTTCGCAATTCACTACCAACATACAACACATACCAGGGCCACAGAATATTGCTGCTGATGTCATGTCCCGTATAGCTGCTATAACTATTCCCAATCCTATTGATTATTCTGCTATTGCTGCAGCTCAGGAACAGGATGATGAGTTGAGGTCCTTACTTTCATCAAACACATCTCTACAGCTTAAAAAAATCACTCTCCCAGAGGCAAACATTGATTTGGTTTGTGATATATCGACTGGCAGTGTCCGTCCCTATATCCCAAACCAATATCGCCAGGATGTTTTTGCTTCACTACACAACATGGCTCATCCTGGTATTCGAAGAACACAACACATGATCAAATCACGGTTTGTCTGGCCTAAGATGTTAGCAGACATAGCTAAATGGACCAGATGTTGCATTCCATGTCAAAGGGCTAAGGTTCACAGGCACACCAAAGCACCCTTTGCAACTTTTCAAGAGCCTTCTCATAGATTTGCTCATGTCCATTTAGATCTTGTAGGTCCTCTTCCTCCCTGAAATGGTTACTCTTACTGTTTAACTATGATTGACAGATTCTCTCGGTGGCCAGAGGCTCAGCCACTCAAAGATATCTCAGCTGAATCTGTTGCAGAAGCATTTTTCACATGTTGGGTCTCTCGTTATGGAGTGCCCACTATTGTAACAACTGACCAAGGACGCCAGTTTGAGGCTTCCCTTTTTCGCTCTCTTACAACTCTCTTGGGTGTACGGAGATCTCGAACGACAAGCTACCACCCCCAGGCAAATGGGTTAATTGAAGAATTGCATCGACCCCTTAAGACAGCTATTAAGTGTCATGCCACTGAACGGTGGACTGAAGTTCTGCCATTAATCCTTCTTGGTTTTCGTGCCGCCTTAAAAGAAGATTTAGGTTGTACACCTGCTGATTTAGTTTTTGGTGCTACACTTAGATTGCCTGGTGAATTCCTAGAATTTAAGCAGCATACTGTTGATCCTACAGATTTTGTCAGCAAGTTACGTGGGCATATGCAGACACTTCGTCCCATACCACCCAAGTGCCACGGGGAAAGTAAAACTTTTGTACACAAAGATTTAGCAGCAGCCACCCATGTGTTCCTGCGTCAAGATATGGTGAGACGCCCACTTCAACCACCTTATGATGGGCCTTTTTCAGTTGTTCGCAGAACAGACAAGGTCTTTCATCTGGACATAAATGGCAAAATTATACCCGTATCTATTGACCGGGTGAAACCAGCATATATTCTGGATGCAGACAAACAAATTATCTTGCCAGCAGCCTCATCTAGACCCCTACAGGATAAGAAACTGCACCCCTTTCCTATTACATCAGATTCTCCATCTGAAAAGTACCTGTCTGATACTGTCTCACCACCTCCAACAGTAAGATTGCAACCAACGATCACACGTTCTGGACGACATGTTCACTTCCCTGCAAGGTATCGTTGACACTGGGAGGGGAGTATGCAGCAACTATATATTTTAATCTTAATCAAAACTTTTATTTTTATGTAACAGCAGCAATAGTACAACTAAACTTTGAACTCTAATAGAACTGAACTGAAAAAAAGGTAGTGTTGTGTTCGGCGTCGGTACTTGTATCGCTCGTGTCGCACGAGCTTGTCAGCGTGTAACTCTCATCTTTATTATTTTTCTTACTTAATTAAATATGGTTTTAGTAAATCAACTTTATACATTCTCTTTTATTGAACATGCTACACTATCCTGCCGTAAGCTGTATGGCATGGCCATAAATCGCATGATTATAAAGATACGCGATATATATAATTAATATTCAAAATCTGATTGTGTAGTTCTTAAGAAATGTAATATATAATACTCAATATATTATTTATGTAATGGGCTCTTCCCGCCTGACGTCAGAGGTCACATGATAGAGGAAAAATAAATAGCAGACGAAGTCTTGTTTATCTATAGCGATTGGTGAAATAACATATTTTCTATTCTTATTTTTGATCAATCGTATTTAATCTGTGTTATACTTTTATGCATCATCATTTTTAATCCATTTTATATCATTATTCATCATCTTTTGTGTGATGTATACATTTACAATCATCATTTAGTTTATATTTGTTATTGATGTTCATGAAGAACTCTGATTTTTGGTACTTAAATCAGTGACAGTGCAATATCGTAGTGCATAAATCCATTTAGACCAGTAACTAAGTTAATTAACTTGTTGTAACACCTTTATGCAATTAAATTAAATGAAAACATTTTAAAATTCAAATTATAATCCATAAACATTCCACAAGAACAAGCTATTATTTATTGCTAGATCAGTTAATGTAACAGTTACACTTGAACATACAAAAATCGATTCTTACAGTTGAAAATAAATAAACACATAAAGTGTTTTTAAAAAATTATTAAATTTAAAAATACAACTATTCTACTGTTTACAAATGCACAATATTACATTTATTTTATTTTATTTTATATTAAATATTAACATTTTTGTTCTTAAGAACAATATTTAATTGAATTCGATTCTCAGAATTTGATTATTCGTTTTCCTCTATCACGTGATTGAGCAGACGGCGGTGGGAAGAGCCCATTAGTAGCCAGTCTTCCCTTAATAGTATGATTTTTCTCACTTTTTATAATAAATCTTTTTTTCTCTTTCTTTCTTTTTTTTTTTTTTTTTTTTTATTATTGTCTTAAAAATGGTATAATATACATTTACTTAAAATTTTGCTTAAGTGTCATTAAATTTGTAGTAACCAAAGTGCTGTTATTAAAATTTCGATTATACTTCTTTTCATTTATACATCCTTTTACTCCAGTCCCTTGAAAGACGTATAAACGGTGCTTTACTGTGTAAATAAAAGATAAAAGTAAATGATCAAATAAGGGAATCTATGTGTAATTTAACTAATTGCAAAGCGTCACTTAAAATTTGATATCATTATTTTCAAGACTCATATTTAAAATTCTTATAGCCATAAAATAGCGGCGTCACAAACTTTTAAGCCGTTAAGGGTTTTTTGTACTGATGCAATTTACCATGTAGAGTAACTAAGTTTTTTGTCATAGCTCCTGATTCCATTGAGATCCCACTCTAAAAGTTTCAGGCTATATAGCTTTTAGTTATAACCAAAAACATATTATTATTATTTTTTTTTTTTTTCAAATTTAAAAAAAAAAAAAAAAAAAAAAAAAATCTATCTTTAAATTTTTTTTTTTATTTAAAATTCTAAAATTTCAAATTTTGTTGCATATCAAATTAAACCTTGTGAAATACTCTTTAAAATGAGGAGTCATAAACTTTGCTATCCCTTATAGAAGTTGAAAAATTTGAGATTGAAAATGCAAGCTAACAAATGCTGATTTTTTAAAATTAAAAAAAAAATATTTTTTTTTTAATCGAACGAGATAATTTTAAAAAAATATTTTTTTTCTCATTTATATCATCAAGGAGAATGATTCCTGCAAGTTTCATAGAAGTCTGAGGGGGTCAGATTGAGTGAGTGGTTCATTTGGCATGGAATAACCTGTATGTAACTACGAATTTTGATATGTGAGATAACCATTATGAAAACACATTTTTTAAGATAATATTGATAGAAGATAACTGTCTTTCTTTGGATATTTAGTGTTAGTTTCCTCAAAGATGAAAATAGTCTGCATTCATCATGGCAGATAATTTTAATAAATAATGGTTTTAATAAATTATTTGTACTGACAAGGAAACATTCAAAAGGTGTCATCCTCAAAAAGTATTGAAAAAAATATATGTGATTCTACTCTTCATAAAACACCAGAAAATGAACAAATTATCGGCTGAAATTAATTACAGCGACCACAAAAAAATATCAAAATTAAGCATATTTGGCGATTTAGTGCTATTAGATGATACGTTTGCTAGCACTGAGATTGCCGTGTACGAATAGAACCGTGTTTTGTTTTTCCGCCAAGTACTCAAAATTAATCGCCTAGCAGTGTGAAATTGCCAAATATGCTTAATTTTGATAATTTTTTGTGGTCGCTGTAATTAATTTCAGCCGATAATTTTTTTCATTTTCTGGTGTTTTATGAAGAGTAGAATCACATATATTTTTTTCAATACTTTTTGAAGATGACACCTTTTGAATGTTTCCTTGTGAGTGAATTTGTATAGGAAAATGTAGAAGAAAGTGCTGTGGTGGCCATAACATGCTAGTTTTTTACATATAGATATTATATATATATATATATATATATGTATATATCCTATAGATTATGGTATGAAATGAAAAGATTATTGAGTTCATTACATTCTTGCAGACTTCAGAGATGACAAATAGTAAATGATGAAAACATGAGAAACTCCAAATTATTTGAAATAGAAGAATTTGCCCAGTGCAAAAGTTGTTCATCACTTTTTTTAAAAACCTCCTGATAGAATTGTAAATGTAACAAATTAATTTCAGTTTCATAAACTTAATAGATTTTTCACAGACCTTAAAAATAAGTCAGTTGGTTTAAAAACTAGGCTTTCTCAAAAAATGAGTAATGGTTTTCGACATTGGTGACCTTATAAACTTATGTTTATAAAAATTTGACACCTGACTGCCTGAAGAAAATCTTTTATATCAATCATAAAAAAAGAAACTTTTAGTGGTGTAGATTGCAGAAGCTTTGAAATTTAAAATATTGATATTCAAACATTGTTAGTTTTTAACAACATAAAAGTAACAAAATTGTAAAATTTTATTAAAAAAAAAAAAAAATCCCTCCTCCATAAACAAAAAAAAAAAAAAAAAAAAAAAAAAATGGGGGGGAGGGGGGAAGAAAAAGAATTTATAATAAAATGCATTAAGTTAAAATAAATTTATTTTTCAAAGTTGCTCTTAGCTGGTGAAATTGCCTGATATTTCTTTCATGTTTGTAAATGTTGAAAAAGAAAAAAATTCTATGTAACATAATGTTCTAAATAAAGCAATATTAAATTATAGAAGTAATTCATTCTCAAAAATCTGCAATTTCTGAAAACATGTTTTTGCCTTTCTTTTGTGCTTATTGCTTTAAACTCATCAACCAGTTTAAATGTGCAAATAAAGAAAATTCTTGAAATGTGGAAAGTAGAACAGATTTATAATAAAATGTATTTTCAGTAATATCAAACATATATGAATGCTTTTTCTGTATGTATTCATAATATGTTATATTCATCTGTCATAAAACAGATGGTAGTGCTATATTATATTTCTATTGATCAGCATTAAGTAATGCACCTGTTTCAGAATCAAACATTAGATATCTTCTTCCTATCTGTTACTTTTTTTTTTTTATGGGATGATTTTTATTATTTTTAATAGAATGTTAAAAATTTTATTAAGTTTTTTTTTTTTTTTTTTTTTTTTTTTTTAATAAATAATTGGAGCATAGTTTTTTATTTATTTTTTCTGGTATTAGCTAGTTTAAATCATTGTTGCTTTTTTTTTTTTTTTTTTACAATTACTTTTTTTTAAAAAATTATGTCAGTAATCATAAAGAAAAAAAAGCATAACTGCATACTTTGCTAATGTTCCACTTAAGAATAAATTTTTTAATTATAAAATTTTAATAAGGTAACCAATATACCTATCTTTAGCGTACACAAACATCAAACCGTCTCAGCAGGGGTGGCGCCAGCTAGGGGGCCGGGGGGGCACAGGCCCCCCCGTCGGGGAGTCTGTGACCCCCCATCGGGGCATACTCTTAAAATCTCTCGGGGAACAAATACAAAATTTTCAGTTTTTCTACTTTTAGCAGCATTTTTCTTTCCTTTTACAAATTTGGAGCATTCCAGTTTTTCCATTCTATATTCAATAGAAGAAAGTATTGGATTCATAAAAATTTCCAGATTCCAGTTTTCTATGAATTTTCATGTTTTGAGAGGTCCAGAATACGTTTTCACCATGATATTTTTAGAAAATGTTTGTCTGTGACACGATGATCTCCAAAACCACGAGGAGTACTAACAAATGAAATGGCACAAATATTAACAGTAACATTATAACAGTATTGCAGTTTTTGATAAATACTCATATAATAAACTCTCTTTATGTAGTGCCCCCCTGTCGGGGAGGTGATGTCCCCCCGTCGGGGAATTTCTGGTGCCATTACTGCGTCTCAGTTATATATATATCAAAAACAAAAATTGTTTTATTTACGAGACAAAACTTTAGTTAAAATACATTTAAAAACAAAATATACATTTAAAATTTAGACATTTTGAAACCCATCCAGGTTTCCTCATCAGTATCACTACAACATAATTTGTAAGCATTACATGAATACACAAGGAATTTATAGAAGTACTGAATATTCAGGAGCCAGTGGGCATGCTTCGTTGATAGTGTAGAGATGGCTGGCAGTGTACCAACTCTCAAGGAAAATACATGATTTATAATTATCATAGCCAGAATTTAGAACTTTTATCTTATCGAAGTCAGGAATATGATCGGTTTCTATTGAATGGATTACAATTTTAGAATTTTGGTTGCAATTTTTATATGACCGTCTGTGCTCCTGTAGTCTAATTCTTGCCGTACAGCCAGTTTCACCTCTGCCAGTTCACCTATACAAGTGTTTGGTTTAAAGTTAAAAAGAGTTATATATATATATATATATATATATATACATATTTTATACATTATATATTTTTATACATTTTTTTTTTTTTTTTTTGTACCTACCATTGAATTTAGTAAACACATGTATGAAACTTTCTCTCCCAATCAAAATAGAAATGCACATAAGTCACTAGGTAACATTAAGCATCGAATGAATTTTTCATAAGTTTCATTTTAGGATTTAGAGGAAGTATGCAGAAGATTGTTTGACCTCCCCCCCCCCCTTTCCATTGCATGCTACTGATGTTGGTTACAGAATTACTGTTCCTTTATAGAACTATAAATAATCTTTCTTATTAGAATAATATAATAATTTAATTTTTAAATATATGAGTAATTAATTTCATTTGTAAATATTATGTAATTCATTGGATTAATTGTATTAAAATAGCTGAAAGATATAAAAACCTGATTTTGCATAATTTTGAAATCAAAACTTTATTTTTATTTTTTTCCCCCACACAACTTTATACATGGAAACAGAAATATCAATGTAATAGTTGTAGTTAAATATTTCACCTGAGTTTGTAATAATATGGAAGCAATAAAAAGCATTCACTTTTTCTCCTGCAAATAAATCTGTTATTACAATCAAACAATCTAAGCATTGCTTTTATGATTAAATAAGTACAGTTGAATCTTGTTAATATGAATCTGAAAAGGAATAAAAAATTTGTTACTGTTATCAGTAATACAGAAACTAATCTTTATTTTGACAGGGATTGTGAAAACAGTTCATGTTAAAAGTAATTCACATTAAACGTGTTCACGTTAACAAAATTCAACCATATTTATGTTTTGTTTTTTTAATAATCAAACATTTGTATTATATTAAGTTATTTTGTATTGATTAAATTTATTTCATGTTTTTAAAATGGCTGTTTTCTGGTCATTATTCAACAAATGTTTTATGTTTCACAATAAATGATATTGTTGTTTGTGGAATTTTAAACTGTAAATAAGTGACTCGTGAGATTTTAAATTGTGAATTTGGTTGGTTTGCGAGGTCAAAAAGGTTGGTCTCTAGATCAGGGTACAAAATTTCAACTCACCATTGGTAGGGGGAATTTTTACTGTAGATAAAAATTTGGTCTAGTTGTACATGGAGTTATTGCTCTATACAATGGCACACTATATAGTATATCGATTTAAAAACAGCAAAAAATTTGCCAGTCTTAGGCAATAATCTCATGTTTAACTTGTCCTTTTTTGCTTCGCAAAAGATTTTCACTTCCAATTATGTAAACAAGCAAAGATCTTATTGAGAAAAATTATTCATAAATAACTGTTTCAAATTACAACAGTGAACAAGTTATACACATTGGCATTTCATCTAATTAGAAAATTTAATTGGACAAAAATATTTTGATTGGATATTACATGACCAATTATTTATTTGAATGACTCTTCTCATTTGCTCTTATATATTTTAATCTTTCTGAAATCTCAAATTCAATACTTTAAAATATTTAATTATAGATGATTATGAGACATGATAATAATGAGATCATTTTCAACTCTTCTGCATATTTAAACTAAAATAAATGTTATGTTACTAAAATAACATTGTAATTTAGATGTCAGAACAATTCATATTTGATCTGAAGATTTAAATACGATCTCAAATTAAACAAAAAGATAAATAAATATTACAATAGCTAAAATTCAAATTAATAATACAGTAACTTTTTGGCATATAATCCACGAGTGAGATATGTCATTTCTCCACCAGAAATTTTATTTAACAAGAAAATCTATAGTCTTTTGAAGAAGCAGCTCATATAAATATGACTTATCTTACCAGCTGATTATACACCAGAAATTATAGTAGTAAAATCTTTCAAATATAAGGATGTAATAAAATTTTAAAGTAAGCAAAATCCATAGGAAATAAGCTATTAAAATTTAAAAGGTGTTTTTTAAATTACTGTAAGTTTCAGAATACAGCTGTAAAAATTCTCTTATATAACTTTTTCAATTTTGTTTTTCTTTATTTATTTATTTTATTTTATTTTATTTTTTTTCTTTTAAGCCTCGGTATAAAATCTCTGATGTATGAGTCGATATTTGCTAACTTCTACATGTGAATTGTGTGAAGTTTCTTGCTTTTTCTCTCTATTCTACTCCTTCCCGTCTTTCAGTATATTTGTACATGTAATTAAGTAAGTAAGTCATAGTCTTAACATTTAAATTTTATTTCAGAGATTTTTTACCTATATTCCAAAATCCTGGTCTATTTGATAAAATGCTGTGTTTAATTCAGAAATGGTTGCAAGATAACACAACTGGTGTGGATTGTATTGTAGGTCTTGATTCACGGGGTTTTTTGATTGGACCAGCACTGAGTCTGAAGCTCAATGTACCATTTGTACCAATTCGAAAAGCTGGAAAATTACCTGGTGATGTAAAGAGGGAATCATATTCTTTAGAATATGGAACAGTGAGTATTTTTTTTTTTATGCCTGTTTTATTGTGAAGTTCAGGTTTCTTTTTAACCGACTTCAAAAAAGAAGGAAGGTTCTCAATTCAAACCGTATGTTTTTTTTATGTTTGTTAGCTCATAACTTCTGAACGGATGCTCCGATTTTGATACTTTTTGTTTTGTTGAAAATGTCTTGGTCTGCAATAGGTCCCATTGTAATATATTTACGATCTAAAGAAAATACAGGGTGCCCAAAAAAATCAGTCCCAACTCTTTTAACTGCTAAACGGCTGCAGCTATAGTGATAAAAATGGTATGTAAGTATAGCAAAGTGGAAATGCAGTACAAGGTTAAACCACTTGCATCGCCACCTGGTGGAAAATAGCGGAGTTAGTGTTCCTATCTCGAAATCGGTCTAAAGAAAAAGTGAATTACAAAGCTTAAGAGTATCACCGATTTAGTACATAAAGATAGTTTAGACATTCATGCTAACGTTCCTATCTCGGAAACGGTTCAAGACAGGGGGAAAAAGTGAATTATAAAATTGCAGAGCATCATCGATTTAGTACGAAAAGATAGTTTTGACATTGATGCTAAAAATACAAGGCTAAAAACGTGCATTTTTTTTGTTCGCAATTTCTTACACTATACACTCTTGAGCTACACTGCTCACGTTGTAGCGTAGCTGGTGAGACAAACGCTATATAGTTCAAAATACGGTTACTGGATACTTTTTGTTTTGTTGTAGAGATCTTGGTCTGAAGAAGGTCCCATTATAATATCGAGTAGGTCCCATTATAACATCTTTACAATCTAAAGAAACAAAGCGCCATCTGGTGAAAAACAGCGGAATTAGCGCTCCTATCTCAAAAACGGTTCAAGATGGGAGAAAGGTTAATTACGAAGTTGTAGAGCATCATCGATTTACTACGAAAAGACAGTTTTAGACATTATTGCTGAAAATAGAACGCTTAAAACGTGCAGTTGTTTGTTCGCAATTTCCTACACTGTGCACACTTGAACTACGTTGCACACTTTGCAGCGTAGCGGTTGACACGTATACTCTGTGGTTCAAAGTACTGTTACTGTAAGCGGTCACATCGATTAGCGTAAAGTCGTTTTCAACCAACTTCAGAAAGGAGGGTGTTCTTAATTCGAGCTATGTGTTGTTGATGGTGTTTGTAAGCTTATAACTTCGTAAGAAATGCTCTAATTAAAGACTTCAAAAAGGAAAGGTTCTCAATTCAAAGCGTATGTTTTTTGTTTTTGTTTGTTATCTCATAACTTCTGAACGGATGATCCGATTTTGATACTTTTTTTTTGTTTTATTGGAAAGGTCTTGGACTGAAATAGGTCCCATAGTAAGATCTTTACGATCAAAAGAAAATACAGGGTGACCAAAAAAGTCAGTCCCGACACTTTTAACTGCTGAACAGCTGCAGCTATAGTCATAAAAGTGATATGTAGGTATTGTAAAGTGGACATGCGCTACGCGATTCAACCGCCTAAAGCGCCACCTGGTGGAAAAGAGAGGAGTTAACGATCCTATCTTGGAAACGTTTCAAGACAGGGGAAAAAAAGTGAATTATAAAATTGCAGAGCATCATCTATGTAGTACGCAAAGGTAGTTTAGACATTAATGCTAGAAACAGAACGCTTAAAACGTGCATTTGTTTGTTCACAATTTCCTATTTTGTGCACACTTGAACGACACTGCATATATTGTAGCGTAGCGGGTGACATTTATGCTATGTAAAATTCAAAGTATGGTTATTGTAAGTGGTCACATCGATTAACGCATAGACGTTTTAAACAGACTTCATAAAGGAAGAGGTTCTCAATACAAACCACGTTTCTCGCTGTTGTTGTTGAAATTTGTTAGCTTATAAATTCGTAAGAGAGGATTTAATTTTAATACTTCTTTTGTTGTCGTAATGATCTTGGCCTGAAATAGGTTTCATTATGATTTCATTAAGATATAAACAAATTACATTATACTCACAAAAGTCTGTTCTCACGCTAACTGCTGAACGCATGCAGCTACACTGGTAAAAGCAGTATGTAAGTATCGATGTTGAAACTTCTGTCCGTCAGCTGCAATGCATATTTTGCTCTTTGTTTGAACTTTACGCTGTGCAATTTCCAGCGCAGCGGGTGACACGTATTCACCGTAAAGTTCATTATATATGCCTAACAGAATTTTCGGTTACGAATATAGCGTATCCGTTCTTTACATTTCTAAAGACTTTATAATTTAACGTATGTTCGTTCAATAGATAGTTTTTTGCTCATATCCGATAAAGGCAAGAAAAGTGACACAACTTCAAAATGCAGCATTTGAGAAAAATCAACTTAAAACTTGACTAAAATAAAACTGGCACAACTTTCTCTCGAGTGGATAACTCTCTAGATGGAGATGTAACTTTTTTCTTCACATTGGGTGCATTTCATGTATTTTTCAGTGACATAAACCATTTTTTGAGTAATGTCACTTTTCTTGGAAGTTGTGATTTGTGAAACTTCCGTCGAACGTCTTCTGATGCTCTGCTGTATAAATAAGTTTTCTCTGAAAAGAGAAAAATAAAATCTTTTTGTAAAAAAATAGAACCGACTCCAAAAACGAACTACTATTCAAGCAACTTAAAATGAAAGAAAATTGGCAGAAAATGGAATTGTAAATTGCGCCTAAAAGTATAAAATAATTTCCTTCGCCAAACAACCTATAACACTACAATTAATGATAACTTTTGAAGTCGGCGCAAAATTAAATAAAAATTGATACCTTTATTCAATACAAAAATCAAATCCTATTCAAAATACACATCTCACATTGTTACCTGGAAAACGCAGCCGAAAACTACATTGATTCAAGAAAACAAATAAGATTTCGTAAGCAGCAAAAGTTGGCGAAGATGCTGGTATCTGACGTCCTTGGTGAAAGAATAATCGCAAAATTATCTGACAAACATATTTCATTTCTTTGGGATATCATGAATATTTTGATAAGGTATATCAAGAGAGTAATTAAGAATATGAAACAACACATCGTACAATATATATTATGAAAATATACATCTTGCGTGTATATTTTTGCCTTACGTTTTAATCGCCAAATCCAAAAGCCATCAAGGATGATAGTTATCAAAGTTATACCAAATTTACAAAGGAAACTCTAACTTCGTAGAAACATAAATACCGCATTGTGAAGAATGTTCACTGTTCTATGTAGATGCTACTAATGAACCAATTGTATACAGTGATAAAATAATAAAGGAAACATGAAAATGGATCATTCGAGACAACAGCATTTGTTGCTACCGATCTAAAGGCAAACCTTTAAAAACTAATTAAATTTTATTTAATTTTGCGCCGACTTCAAAAGTTATCATTAATTGTAGTGTTATAGGTTGTTTGGCGAAGGAAATTATTTTATACTTTTAGGCGCAATTTACAATTCCATTTTCTGCCAATTTTCTTTCATTTTAAGTTGCTTGAATAGTAGTTCGTTTTTGGAGTCGGTTCTATTTTTTTACAAAAAGATTTTATGTAATTCAACTTAAATTGTTTTGTACTTGCTGTGCACATATAACTACTCTCTTAGTATTCAGTTCAAATTGTACATTTAATTTCTTACATTATTGCCTTTTTTTGTTTTTGTGCAATTCTTCTGCTATTATCGCAATTTTTTATTATTATTTAAAAGGAAATTTAATTTGTGTTTAGCTTTTATTTTATAAGTTGAAATAGATACAGAAGGTGTCTAAAAAATGTTGCGATAAACTTTTAAGGGAGGTGGATATTATCTAGAATAACTAGAATTGCATAAGAACTTGTAATCAGAAACATCTGGAGAAAGTAGTAACAGAAGTAGAAGATCTAAAAAGATTCAAAACAATGATTAATGGGAAATGTTTATTAGGCATAATTAGTACAAATGGTGCACTAGGTGAATACAATTCATTTATCATATTGTAACAGATACTCAAAGTTTTAAGCCATCAACTGAATTGCTATGGGACAATAACAGAGCATTGTTTGTCAGACATGGTTGAAAACACTGTTTCTTTTATTGTAGCAGCAGCACATACAAATCTTGCTAAGAGATTAATTTCAAATACCACAGGAGAGTCATGGCTTTGAGTGCCCCCCCCCCCACACACACACACATAAAGAAATCAACAAATCAGGGATTTTTAATATAGTTTTTTTTCCAGATATAATTATTAGTAGATTACATTAAATCAAATTCAATATTTCAATTTAATTTGGCTGTAAAGAAACATGGACTTTGGAATACTCATTTAAAAATAGTTTTTATTTTTATGTTAAAATAACTGAGCATCAGAATACAATTTGTAGTGGCTTCATAATTTTACATAAAACAAAATAGTTCATATGCTCTTCGGGGATGCAAAGGGTGGGAGAGAGA
The DNA here is from genome assembly GCA_963930645.1 of Salticus scenicus. Lineage (NCBI taxonomy): Eukaryota > Metazoa > Arthropoda > Arachnida > Araneae > Salticidae > Salticus > Salticus scenicus. The sequence continues at coordinate 197,024,005 of OZ005658.1, read as the reverse complement.
GTGAGACTATTACATACTTACAATAACAGTGTTCGTAGAAGTTCTCATAAAAATTTTAATTCCGTTAATCAGAAGCACATTTATGCCTATCTAAAGGCAGATACAGTTGAACCTCGTTAACGTCAATCTCAAGGGAGGAAAATAATTGTTCATGATATCAGTAGTTCATGCTATCAGTAACTAATCTTCATACAACTAAAGTAATCTTCATTGTGACAATGATTGCGGAAACAGTTCATCTTAAAAGTTTTTCACATTAAGCATATGTTCATGTTAACGAGGTTCAGCTCACTTTAACAAGAGAGGTATTTTAAAACTAAAACTAGGGTGAATTAGAAAACACATTTTGTTTATTTAACTCCTTAACTACCCCAGGCGTATATTTATGATTTTCCGAAGTACAATCCTTTGTATTTTACTGCTACCAGTGAAACTAATGACATGGCTTGACAATGCAATAAAATAGCCTTAAAACAGGGTTCCCACAGGTCAGAAAAAACCTGGAATAGTCAGGGAATTTGAATTTAATAAAAAAAAAAAAAAAAAAAAGTCAGGGAAAATTGCAAATATTGCCTCAAAACCTAAAAAATGATGATATAAACCTGGAAAATGCTTTTTGAGCTTTCATTTTCCTATTGCAATTCTCATTACTATGTTGTGAGTTATGTTATGTTTTATGCCATGAGCTATTTTTTATGTCGCGAACCAAATTTTGTGACTGGAATTTTTAAAAAATAAATCTGAAAAAATCAGATAATTTTATTTTTGAAATTGAGTGGGAACCCTGTTGAAAGTGATCTTGACAGTGTTTTCGAAGGATTTATTAATTTCAGATTTGAGAGAGAATAATGACTCAGGGAAGTAAATTCCTCAGCATGTAAGGTTTTAATGGTTGCCAAGAAACAAATTTTAAATATTAGCGATAAATATGCTCAAAGAAATCCTTTCCAATTACACATGTGAAAGATAAGTGTTACATTGCGTCGTAATCTAAATATATCTCTGGGTGTTCAAATATAGTTATGAGAGTTTGAAAAAAGATTGTTCAATTTTTCTAATTATTTTTCTTAATAAAAAAGGAAATGGGTGTTTTTGAAAAAAAAATTAATGATTGCTTTTTGTTTCCATGGAACCACATTTTGCATACCATGTTTTCTGGAACATCATCAAGTAAGTCAGTGGAACCTGTTCCAAAAAGGTCAGATTCTTAGCAGCAGTCATTATAGGGTGGTAAAAGGTGTAATCATGTTAAGCAGTCAATTACCAAACACATTTACTGTGAAGTAATGTTGTGATGCATGGTGCTACACATCATAGAGGTCTCATGAATCCATATACTGCATTGTACTGATTGAATACATCATTCCAATTGAAAAATATGTTGAAGATAAAACTGGCCTCATTCTTCCTTTCTACCTCATAATGACCCATCATTCACAAATTTTGATGCACACATGCAAACAAACTGTGGTATGATTGATATCTCCTTGGGAAGCGTTTTTAGTAAATTCATTAAGCAGCATCCATGCGTTAAGCGGAGGTGCCCGGGTTCGATTCAGGGCTCTGGTATTTTTCACATAGTTGGTATATAAAAGTATCAACCTTTGCTCTTCAATTTACTTAAAATGAATATTCACGGTTGATGAATTCATGAATTTAAAAAAAAAAAAAAAAAAAAAAATCGAAATTTCATAATCTATGGAGTTGTGCTACGATTATTATTGTCTCACCTGTTATATCTGCGTTTGCAGACTCGGTGACTTTGCTAACGAATATTATGTAAGAAATGCCTAGCTGGTTGTCAGCCAGGGTAGCTCAGTGGTAGAGCATCCGTGCGCTAAGCGGAGGTGCCCGGGTTCGATTCCCGGCTCTGGTATTTTTCACATAGTTGGTATGTAAAAATATCAACCTTTACACTCCAATTTACTTAAAATGAAGTATTATAACCTTTTGATTAATGTAAAAACAAAACATTAGGCTTTTAAAAAATCATTTAAAATTCAAAATGTTTACCATAATATTTTGAATTTAAATATTTTATAAAAAAATAACACATTTTTTGTGACTGACTGCTGAGATTGCGAGTTTTTACGAAAAAGCAATAATTCTGAGTGTTAATCAGCCTTGAATTGCTTCTTAAATTCTCATAGTTATCGCAAAACAGGAGCAATATAAATGCTTTCTGGACCATGTATAAATTATTTAATATTTAATCGTACAGATTTCTTTTAAATTTATTACCTCAAGCTGTAAAACAGGTGGAAATATTTACACAATGAATAATAATAAATAGATAAAAAATTATTGATAAATAATGAGTGTAATAAATTTGGCTGCATATACTATCTTTTATTATTAAATCCAAGTGTTTTTAACACTTGGCTTGTAAGTTTATATATAATGCTAAAATTCATAATTAACTTTGAAATTGTAGAATTTCATAAATATTAATATAAACATAAACATACAAAATATGTCTATGCATGTTTTGTATATATATCTTAGGTTTGAAACCAGTAAGTGCCTGATTTAAGGCAGGGCATTCGGGGCACGTGCCCTGAGCCCTCACAGTAAAGGGGCCCCCAAGAAATTTCATCATACATTTTAAAAAATAGTTAAAATGAAAAAATTCCATATTTTGCTATAATGATCAATGTTTTGTGTTTTTTGTCAAAGGATATAGGAATTACTGCTCTGTTTTATAAATCGGCGTGATGATCTTTCAAGGAAACTATCAACTCATTGGAAAAATTGCAATATTTTCGCTAAACGCAAATACAACTGCATACTACCAATACCTGCATTCCAAACTTTTACAGGCTAACTAATCCGAGGCACGCACCACAATGCAGATACATGGGGGCGACGTATGTTGATCCAATAGACAAGCCACGGATCTTGTTTAGCCTTACTCTTACCAACAAAATGAAAAGTGAAGTGAACTTTTAGACGGCTGAATCAGAAATAAGCGGTTTGTTTTGCTTATTGTAACATTAAAGTAGGAGAAAAAGGGGCCCACTAAACATCAGTGCCCTGGGCCTCCAACTGAGTGAATCGGTCCCTCAGTTGGAGGGACCAAAAAATTTAAGTAAATATACTGGTCCAGTATATTTACCGTAATTTTCGGGAAATAAGCCGCGGCTTATACGTGTTTAAAAGTTCAAAATTGGCAACTGCGGCCTATCTGTTGAGAAAATTTTATTTTAATCATTTAATTTCAAAAGCACAGAATGCGTAAAAACTAAATATTTTGAATTTCATTATGTATTTTGTCGGTAGATGGCAGCACCAGACAATAATCTTGCAGTAAAACTAGAGCTCTGTTTACTAAAAAATGATTGACCTGAAATAAATAACATTATCAAAACTCTCAACGTATGCCATCACCACTGATCGAAATATTCCAAAATCAGTATTAATAACTTTTATAATTTGATGATATTCAAATTATTTCTACATATTTAGCAGATAATAAAATCTTATATTGGTGATATTTAAACTATTTCTGAAATGAGAACATTACTGTTATATTGAATATGTATCCTTACATAATTGCATATGCGTATGTAAATAATAACAATAATAAGGAAAAGAACAAAAGACTTAAATCCATCAAAGTCTGCATAAAAATCCAAACTTTCCTAAACAAACTTTCTCCCACTTCCACAATAATCCTATCCCACGGAAAAAAAAGAAAAAAAAAACTTTCTGATCTCATTATCTATCTATCTTTCTTTTTTTTTTTTTTTTTTTAATCGTGTTGTCCAAAGTTCATTCAGTAAAACAAACAGGGGAAAAAAAAAAAAAAAAAGAGCCATCACTTGGGCTATGTGCTGATAAAGGTCAAAGGGCAAGTGCAATCAAGTGAATGAGAAAGGAAAATGCAGCTTTAGCAGAAATAAACAAAACTCAAGTGGGTATATTTATTGCTTTGCTAAGAGCTAGAATTATTCATTCATTTTTTTTTTTTTTTTTTAAGAATTAGATAGAGAAAAACAGTGATTTACGGGATTAAAAAAACAGAGGAACATGCATTTCTCAGTATATCTCATAAAATAGAAATATTGAAAAAGCGTTTAAATGGAGGAACATCTATAAAATATATTATCTGACAAAAAAAAAAAAAAAAAAGAAGAGTTAAAATAGATGAATGAATAAATAAATCAATAATTTATTATTTTTATATCTTTATTTATTTATTATTATTTTTTTAAAACCAACATTCATATTGTATCATATATATTACTAGGTAAATGCGTCCAATTTCTGAAAGATCTAGGTATATTTCAGAAATTTTTGTAATTCGAAATCGGCGAGTTCCCGACGATTTAATGCTAATGCATTAGTAATAAAAGAAAAAAAATAAATAAACGCTTAAAAAAAAAATCGATTACGAAATCGAGATATGTGTAAAGATTTGTTTAAACTATAGATTTATCTCGGTACAGGCCGCGGCCTATATGATGGTGCGGCCTATCTGATGAAAGTTAATTTAATTTTAATGTTTTTTCGTTGGTGCGGCCTATCTACCGAAAATTACGGTACTTACATTTTTTTTATCATCTAAAAATTGTTATAAGGCCTGTTAATTTATAAACTGCTTAATATTTAGATGTCAACTTACACATAGCAAATATTACTAAATTCTCTTTCTAACCAGATTCTAGCTCCCCAACAGATTTTGTGCTTTGTCGATATAGGTTTTTGACGGATTAAAACTGTATTATACCCTTGTCATGTCAAAAAACACTTTTTGACATCAGAAACCCAACTCTGAAAAAGATAACCTAGCATTGCATTTAGGGTTACTTTAATCTTTCTTTGTGTTATTGACAATAATTTTGAGGCAGAACCAATTGTCCGATGTAAAACGCAGGACAATCCTTGGAATAAAAATGAGTGGAATAAGTGTTGCAGCTATTTCCAGGTATATCGATAGGTCTAAAATAGTAGTCAATATATATATATATATTAATCTTTCAAAGTATGGTAAATGCAAACCCACAGGAAGACCAAATGCACTTTCAAGATGACAAATATTGACTCCTTTTTGATAGGCATGATGCGACAAAAAATTTCTTCTTCTGAAATAGTTTGTGCTTTAAGTCTACCATGTACCAGCTGAACTGTCTGCAATGTTTTAAGTTTTCCAACCCAAGGGCACAGTTTGTAAAATTACAATCTCGACTACATTTGACAAAGAAGCATAAGTTAGCTCCCTAACAATTTGCTAAAAAATATGTTTTGCTTGAAAATATAGTTTTTTCAAATGAGAAAAAAATTAATTTTGATGGGTTTGGACAGCTTTAAAAACATTGGCAAGATATTAAAAAAATAAAGCCTGTAACAAAGGTTAGCTACCATCCTTTCTAAGAGATGGCAATATTCATCATTCTCGTAATGCAACACAACAGCTATTTCTGGTTGCAGAATTCTGGTAAAATAACAAAGAGCTATTTAGCCAGTTATTAGAATTTTTTTTTTTTTTTTTTTTTTTTTGTTAAGTCAGTTTTAGTTTGTTTGAAATGCTATCACATTGTAGCTGTATGCAAAAGTTTTGTACATTTTAAGTTGTACATATGTAAATAATGTTTTATGTTAGTTAATAAATATGTTTTGGAAAACTAAGAACTGTGGATTATAAGCATTATTTTTCCAAGCCTCAATATGGAGGTGGATCAGTAATGGTATGGGGAGCATGTGCTGATAATAGCATAGCATGTTACCAACTGTGGTAATTGGTACCAAAATGAATGCAGAAAATTATGAAGATATGCTGGGCGATACTTTGATTTCCAATGACCCCCTAGTTACATCAGGAAATTGGTTAATGCAAGTATCCATGCTGCTCATTCAGCAAAAGCTTTGTTTGAAGCAAATTAGATCCATCTGCATGATTGGCCGTCCTGCAGTCCGGATTTAAACCCAATGGAAAATATTTGGGGCATACTTGTCCCTTGTGCAATCTTTTTATAAGGACATGCGACAGTATTGAGGGAAAGGCAAATTCATCAATGCGATCAGGAATGCTTGGGAAAATACCAAAAAAAACTTTATTTTAACTTGCTGCAACGATGACTGATCGACTGATAAAAGTCATTGCAAAAAAAAAAGGTGAATTTGTAAGATATGGACTTTATATTTTCATTCACAACTCCTCGACCTTATATTTATTTCCAAGATGAAATGCTATTCGATTTCTAAATTGTCATTTAATGCTTTGATTATATTTTATATACGTTCATAAACCTATGTTAATGTTTTTAAATTTCATTTCTAAGAAAAAATATTAAATTTTACATGTTTAACTAAGTTTTATAATTTTTTGTTGATATATTTTGCGATCTGATAATATTTTTTGCAGGGCCTTTCATGTTATCAATCTTACTTAAGAGTTTGTTGCTATATTTTTGAGACATCCTGTGTATTTTTCAACATACATTATACAAATTGTACAATTTACAAAATATGTATTTTACAAAAGGCTTCATTTTCCTTCTCTATTCTTATTCCTTTTGGTTAAAATGAAAAGCAATAATTAATTAAAAATATTTTGAACTGAACTCGCTCTTTATCTATTAAATCAATTCATTTTTATTTATTTAATTTTTTAATAATAATTTTATTAACAAGTTTTATTTATCAAATTAGGATTCTTTGGAGATTCAAAGTGATTCTTTAAAAAGTGGTCAGAGGGTGATCATTGTTGATGATTTACTTGCTACTGGAGGTAAATATTTATTTCTCTTATGCCTTTTTCGTTTTTAATATCAGTATTATTAATGAGTTAATCCAGGCAAAATTGGGTTTTTTCTACCCCTTCACAAAATTCTGCATCCTAATAAAAACTTTTTTGAAAAAAAAATAGAACTTCAAAAAGCAGTTATTATTCAAACTGCTAAAAATAAACTAGTGGATCTGCAGATCAGGAGCCTCAACGTCCTATTTGCATCAGACATTATTCAATAGGTCATTTTTATTTATTCCTTATTATATAATAGTATATATTGATTTGATCGACTTGTTACCATAATCAGATACATTCCTGAGGGGGGCGGCAGCCCCTCTCAACCCCTCCTTGTATCTCTCTTTGTATACCTATCTGTATATCATATATATGTATTCTTAATAAACGACGGTCTTGTATTATTTCCCTGAAATTCATAAATACCAAATTTCATAAGTACCAAATTTCATGCAAAAAAAATTACATAGCATATCGGAAATATTTTGCGTAACTCTGTAAAGTAATTACCAATTATATGCTTACAATTTTCATCAGAATAACATGCTTTTAAAATTCTAATAAAATTTCATTATATTTAATGGAGTGTAACCATGTTACACTTTTAAGAAATGCCGACTATAGACCATAATAGTATGAATTTCTTTAATGTATCCCGGAAAAGTAGTCACAGTTATTATAAACGCCAATAATAAGAATACACCTAATTAATTATAACTCATTAATTTTTCAAACTAATTTGACATCATTTGGATGATTACAGTACTTCCTCGGAATTAATTTGTGTGGTCCCATAAATTATTTAGTCTATACATACCCTTTTTTAAGAATAAACATGATTTTAAGCATCTTTATAATGTATGTTAATTCTGTTAAGTTCAATGCAGCATAAACGCATTAAAGTGCACGCTTAACTAAAAATTTGTCCATAGGCTCTAATGCTATGAAATTCTTTTATGTGTCTCTGTAAACGAACCATAAACATTGTATTTACCAGTAAAAACTATTCACCTTATTTTGCGTTTAAAATTAATAATTGTTCCAAATTTAACATCGTTTGGATGACTAAGTGACATTGTCAGAACACTTTTGTAAGGTCCTGTAATTAGTTAGAAAGCTTAAGAGAACATATCTTCTTCAAGCAACATAAGTTTAAGCATCTTACTCACATACGCTAGTTTCATTTTCTTGATTGCAAATTAATGATGTTAAAATGCATTTAAATGAAATTCACCCCATACGCCATAATGTTAAGTATTTTGGCATGTCCCGGTACACAATCCATAAAAAGTATAGACATAAAAAATTATATAGCTATGTTAAGTATTTTGGCGTGTCCCTGTACATAATCCATAAAAAGTATAAACATAAAAAATTATATAGCTATTTCTATACCGAGCCTGAATGTGTATGTCAATTTGCAAGTCAGCCGGAGAATTTTTGCGGCCGCTATTGCGGTACATACAAATTCTGCCCATAGGCCGTAATGATAAGAAAAAATTTTGTGTGTCCCTGTACACGAACTACAAATGGAATACACACCCAAAACTATACAGCAAAAATTCTGTGTGGTTCATAAATATATGTACCAAATTGCAAGTCAATAGCGTGACTTTTGCGGCCTCTATCGTGGTACATACAAATTCTTCCCCTAGGCCATAATGATAAAAACAACTTTGGAGTGTCCCTGTACACGAACTACAAACGGAATCCACACAAAAAACTGTACAGCTAATTTCGTGGGGATCATGAATATGTGTACCAAATTTCAAGTCAATAGCGTGATTTTTGCAGCCACTATCGCACAACAGACAGACAAGACAGACGGAACCCAGAATCTTTGAGTCTCAACAGAGGGCCTCCACTGATGTTTCGGCAAAAATTGGAAGTCAATAGCTTGATTTTTGCGGGGGCTATCGCGGTACATACAGATTCTTCCCATAGACCGTAATGATAAGAAAAACTTTGGTGTGTCCCTGTACACGAACTACAAATGTAATACACACCTAAAACTATACAGCTAATTCCATTGGGCTCATGAATATGTGTACCAAATTGCAAGTCAATAGTGTGATTTTTGCAGCCGCTATCTCGCGACATACAAATTCTTCCCATAGGTCGTAATGATAAGAAAAACTTTGGCGTGTCCCTGTACACGAAGTACAAATGTAATACACACCTAAAACTATACAGCTAATTCCATTGGGCTCATGAATATGTGTACCAAATTGCAAGTCAATAGCAGGATTTTTGCAGCCGCTGTCGCACAACAAACACACAGACAGAACCCAAACCGTTTTGAGTCTCAACAGAGGGCCTCCACTGACGTTTCGGCAATTAAAAATTGACGTAAAATGGAATTGTAAATTGCACCTGAAAGTATGAAGTGAATTTTTTCACCAGACAGCATAAACACTACTATTAATCGTAATCTTTGATATCGAAGCAAAATTAAATATTTTTTTTTTTTTACAAATTTGATATGAGAGCTATGATTACATTGTCTCAAATGATCTCCAACTTCATAGTGTTCTTTATTTATTAATTTATCTTTGTATGAAATTGATCCATTATTATATATTATAGTACTAACATCCTTATAGAACAGTGAACATCCTTTGCAATTCAGGATTTATGTTTCTATAAAATTATTAAAGTTATCATTGCAAACTTTTGTTGCTTGCAAAATTTTAATTGATTTGTTTGAATCTAAATTGTTTTATACTGTTTTTCCATATTCTAAAGTGAGATGTATGTTTTTAGTTTAATTTGTGTGTTGAATGAAAAGTATCTATTTTTATTTAATTTTGAACCAACCAACTTCAAAGATTATGATTAATAGTAGTATTTGTGTTGTCTGGCGAAGAAAAATTTATTTTATACTTTTAGGCCAATTTACAGTTCCATTGCATGTCAATTTTCAGTTTATTTTTCAGTAGTTTGAATAATAATTTGTTTTGGGGTCAGATTCTTTTTTTTTTTGCTTTTTCAAAAAAGTTTTCATTTTTGTTTTTTTTTCAAGTGAAAATATATTCATATTGCAGAACGTAGGAAGATGTGGGAAGGCAGTTTCACATATCGCACCCTGATTAAAAAAAAAAAAAAAAATGACCACAACAACCAAAAATAATAATATATATATGTATATATATAGAAATTTTGACTTTATGTCACTGAATAATGTGCACAAAAACCATTACAGGCCAAGACCGTTCAACAAAGTATCAAAATCAGAACATCCATTAAGATTTTATAGATCAACAAACATTCGCTTCTCACAGGGAAAAAAAAGGAATAAACAGACAATTAGGCATCTTTTTAAGCTAAGATCTTTCCAACAAAAAATATCAAAATAATCAGGGACTCCATTAATCCATTAACTGCCAAAACTAAAAATACTGATTTTTTTTTTTTTTTTTTTTTTTAAATACAAACAATAACATTCATTATTTTGATCATATATAACAATAATTTATAATAAAATAGGAAAATTTGTCGTAGCTTACTAAAAATAGTGTTGCAATTGCACAACTTCAGCGGAATAAGAGTACGAATTAAATACAAATGAATGTTTACGGAATTTTTCTGAAGTGGAGCGTGGAGCATAAACCAGCAGAAACTGTAGATGGTTTTTAAAAGTAATTATTTTATTATGAAAATTTTATTTATTATTTTCTTTAACAAATTATGTAAACTCATTCAAGTATGAAATTCTTCAAATATTTTCATTTGAAAAGTGCTTCAAATTTGAAATTCATTGTTAAATATAAAATTATTTTTTAGATAATTTTTTTGGCAACACCAGTGGGTAAGGTGTTAAGATGGACCTACCAAAAAAGCATGAAAACAGACAAATAGACATCTTTTAATCAAGTAGTTTATAAAGTAATTTTCCTGAGGTTGAACTTTTTTTTAACAAAAAAAAGTACCAAAATCAGGATGTCCGTTAAAAAGTTAAAGGTCAAAAAATAAATTGAAAACAGACAGACATACAGGGGCATACTAAAGTTTGTTTCCACCCTTTTAACTACTGAATGGCTACAGCTATAATAATAAAAGTGCTATCTAATTTTATGTACTAAACTAATAGATATAACCACTTACAGTGACCATACTTTGAACTTTGCATAATATATTGTGTTACCTTCTACCTTACAACATATGCAGCATCAAGTTCAAACAGTGGTATAAATAAGCATTGCAACTGACAGACAAAATTTTGAACATTGAAAATAAAGGTATTTGGTGATCAAAAATTATCTTTTTCTTTCCGAGGTCATTTCGGCACATCACAGTGTCGGAAACTGCAACTAAACAAATGCATATTTTAAGCATTCTATTTTTAGCATTAATGTCTACAAAGTGTCTTTTCTTAGTAAAATAATAATGCTCTACAACTTTGTAATTCATTTTTTTTTTCTTCTATCTTCTACCATTTTTGAGATAGGAATACTAACTTTGCTCGTTTTCATAACTCATGGTCACTCTCCAATACCGAAATACCACTTTTATGACTGTAGCTGCAGCCATTCAGCAGTTAAAAGAGTTAGGACTGACTTTAGTGGATGCCTTGTTTTTTTTGTAGATCTAATGGGACCTATTTCAGAACAAGAGCTTTACAAAAAAAAAAAAAAAGTATCAAAATTGGATCATCCATTTTTTGTTTTATAAAAATTATCCTTTTATAAAAATTTTCTGTGTTTTCAGTATTATTTTTAATTGATGCCTATATTTGGCTCAACGAAACTCTATCGACTTTATATTAAACATTATATAGATTAGAATGAATACTAAATTTTGCACAATATTTTTTCTTTCTCAAAAATAAATAATTTCACAAAAATGGCCCCCCAAAATTAAAACCTGGATCAACCCCTAATTAACATAAGTCTGGATACTGGTAAAATTACAAATGTTTTCATGAATATTAGAATATGTCTGAAAATTGTCAATTCATCATTTAATTAATAACTGTGTTTATTTTTAAAAGATGAAATAATTTAAGTAACATTACTGATTTTTGATGACAAAATAACTTTTAGAGTGAAAAGTTCATATGAATATGAACAGATTACAATGGTCAGATATCGACTGGGATAGCTTTGTTCATAGAGTGTTGGGACATTAACCCAAAAGTCCCAGGTTTCTATCCTGTCTTAGTCACTTTTCATTCTAATAAAATTAATTCAACATGAAAAATCTATGTATAAATGGTTTAAGCTATTATTCTAATTATTATAATGAACATATATTATAAAAAGTTGTAAACTAAAATTACTTTAATAAATTAGTTAAAAATACCTTAACAGTTTTTTTTTTTTTATCCTGGGTCTTTTCGATCAGACATCAGGTCATTTTCAGGGTTATATTTTGATTTGTTGTGATTGCCAGCTTGCTTTAAACCATGTAGTACCATCTTTAAGCTAAATTCTGATTAGGTTCTATATCATTTCAGCTGCACTCGTTGGCTAGAATTTCTAAAGTTTCTCGCAAATCTGTGGAGTCTGAGTTAGACAAATTTTTGAGTAAAAAGAGTCATGGTCACTAAAAATATGCTGACTTAGACTCCAGCTTCTTTTAGACAGTTTGAAGTGGAATGAAACAAATTATCATATATTTTAAATTTATAAAACTGATTTTATTATACTCAGGACTCGAAATTAACAGTGGTCCATTGGTCCGAGAACTGCAAAATATATATTCTAGTGGTCTGTTGGACCAGTGCAACTTTTCAGTATTTTTATTTTTTGCTTTTCTCTAAATTTGCCTTTAAATCTGTCACAGAATAGGATGTTATAACAGTAATAGTAAGTGTACTTCATTATGTCAATATCAATTATTCTCTGTAATTGTTCATTAATTTTCACTTCAATATTTTCTTTTTTCTTTAATGTGAAAATCATTACTTAATTATTTTTACAGTAAATATGTGTTCATTTATTAAAGCATAAATTTTTTATGCATATAAGACTTATACTTATTAATTTACAAAAAAAATATTTATCATATTTGCTGTGTAAATTTATTTTGTTTTACAAATTTGTAAAAATTTAATAGAATGGGTGAAGGGATCAGTAAAACAGGGTGGCGACAATCAGGGAAATCATGGAAAAATCAGGGTACTTTATCAATCTGGAAATATCAGGGAAAAATCAGGAAATTTTGTAAAAACATCCAAAAATCATGGAAATTTTTATTTTTACAGTAAATATGTGTTCATTTATTAAAGCATAAATTTTTTATGCATATAAGACTTATACTTATTAATTTACAAAAAAAATATTTATCATATTTGCTGTGTAAATTTATTTTGTTTTACAAATTTGTAAATATTTAATAGAATGGGTGAAGGGATCAGTAAAACAGGGTGGCGACAATCAGGGAAATCATGGAAAAATCAGGGTACTTTATCAATCTAGAAATATCAGGGAAAAATCAGGAAATTTTGTAAAAACATCCAAAAATCATGGAAATTTTTATTTTTGCCCCACAAGCATGACAGAAAGATCAATAAACAGGTGTTATCTTAACCATGATTGCACAGGATTGGCTGCTTTCTAGTGCAGTCTTACCAAGTTAATGTTGAAAAAAAAAATAGTTATAATAATTGAATATTTTTAGTGCAACAACTTGAGGAATAATTTTATGTCTTGATGTTAATGTGTTGTGCAATTAAAACGAATTATAATTTTGTTAATTTCTCCAAAATTTTGAATTTTTATTTCTTATTTTCCTTTTTGTAAGTGAATAAAAAAAAAATAAAAAGATTGAGATATTTTTTCTAATCAATATAGTTTTCTTTTAATTACAGTGGTTTAGTGAGCATGTTACACTAGAGTGCGATATACACAAAATTATGGAATGTATATAATAGGTAACGAAAATCATGGAAATTTGTCAAAATTAGTCATGGAAAAATCAGGGAACATTTTTTCTGAATTTCTGTAGCCACCCTGTAAAAGTATGTATGGACCAGTGAAATCTTAAAATTTGGTCCTGCAGACCAGTGACTTAATTTTTTTAATTTCTTCCCACTCAGTACTAATAAATGCAATTACCTAGTTATTTTAGAATTTATTGGCATATTATTAAATAAATATAAGGAAGAAGGATGGATTTGTTGTACCTTAATTTTTAAATGATTAAATAGATTGATGGCAGCAGCTAGAAAGTTACAGGATAGGACAGACAATATTAAACCTAAAAATATTTTTGTCCACTCTACTGCGATTGGTTCAACTCTTTCATCAAATTAATTTTACATTTCTTCATGGATTTTTCGACTTTCATTCTTTTTATTCCTTCAAAGACAATATCCTAATGAAAATGATCACACTTCTTTCTTTAAACTCAATTAAAAGAAAAAAAAAATTGAAGATTCTTCTTCTCTGAATGCTCTTTCCAGACAGATAATTGCCATGGTATTATGGCAATCAATCAATCAATTATGGGAAATAATCATGAGAAATCATGGATTATTTCTCATGTTTTAAAGGATTTGCCTATATTTTACTAAGGACTAGAGTACCATAATTTCGCGTATATAACCCGCGGAGGAAGGTAGCCCACAGCATAAAAAATTCATTTAAAAATAATTATAACCGAAAGATATCCCGCACTTCTAAAATTACATAGTCGGCAATCGCTATTTATAATTTCAATACTAATTGCTATTATTTTAATAATAAGTAGGAGAAGATACAAATAATAAACAAATATACAACTAAATATAAATAATAAAGAAATATACAACTAAATATAAATGATAAACAAATAAATTTACTTACCTATAATGAAAAAGCAAATAATCATAACATAGTATTAATCTTTCTCTATATATAAATTACTATGAACTGGAGTAACTTCTAATGATTAACACCTTTATTCAATTTATAAGAAAATTATAGATTAATAATGAATTTATTTACAAAAATCATTTAAATCCATCGAAATGGGATTCTTTCGTATCAGAATTAAAATGTTGCAATATTGTTTGGGACAGTTCGTCTTCATCATCCGTATTATCATCCTCATCATGCTTGTTTTCATTCTCACTGTCCTCAATTTCATCATTATTATGCATTAATAATCGAGACTTCCAAAACAAAAATGAGATTGGTGTTGATTTTCTCGCTGTTCGCGATAGATACCCCGCACCGGATGATAGCCCGCATGACATACAAAGCCAGGTTTTTATTATAGATTACCTGCGGGTTATATACACGAAATTACGGTAGTTAATATTAGTGGGGTTTTCTTTCTTTGCAAACTGTCACTACCCAGTATTTTGTTGTAAGCTGATATTGTTCGTCTAAAAAAAGAGTTTTGAAATCAAAACGAAATAACTTACATTATTGTTTGTCTAACTTGAATCCACTACACATTTGTAGCAATATTGCTCCCATGAAACCAATATGTGTCATATTGCACCCCCCAGTTTAGAATGTATATTCATTGCTTTTAACATACATAGCAATTCATTGCATTAACATTTTCATTTTGAAGGAATTAATTTTCACTTACAGAAATTAATTTTGAGAACATTGGAATTTTAAATTTTATTCCCTTTTCTTAACTTTGTATGTAGAAAATTTAAACAAACTGTCATTAAGATGCTTATTCGTCATTCGATAACCTTTTTTCTGAAGCTTTCTTTTTATGTATTTTAAGGAAATAAGTTCTAATGTGCATTTATATGCATGTGTGGAGGAATCGGTTTTAGGAGTTGTAGTCAGAATGGAAATCAGTGATTTTTGCTTCGGACTCCATAACCCTGGTTTCTCACATTATTGCCTAGTTATGGCTATTGTACTTAGAGTTTTTTACCTTCTTCTATATATGAGAAGAAAATAATGGAATCATAAAAGTTTTCAAACTCTGGTTTTTCATGGGTGTTTACACATTTTGAAATGCTCTGGACACAGTTCGACTATTTTTAGAAAATGTCTGTTTGTGTATGTATCAAAAATTCTTTGGACACTGTATATCATGAATCAATGAATGAATATAACCAAACTTGGTATTTAGTTGGACCTTGACCTAAACTGGTGTTGATTGCATTTGGGGGTCAGTGGCTCAACAGGTTGTGCTGTCATCCCATATTTTCATAATTTTTAATTTGATAGTACAAGGACAAAATTTCGTATAAAAGTACATAATAAGAATTATTTTTGATTAATGAATATGAATTATTGATAATAGTAGACTAGGAAAAAATTGTAGGTAAACTAGGTTAAACTACTAAACAAGGAAAAAATTGTGTAGTACATGTAGGAATACCACAGTTTTTAAGATTCAGAAATTTAAGATTAAAATATTCTTTTTTTATTTTCAGAAATTGATACTCTTAAATTATTCAATTTTCTGATTATACTATATGGCATTTAAAACCTTTTTATGCACCTACATATTTTTTAATTGCATGTGAAGTCTATGTATATAAAATAATACACGACATAAGAGCCATTGTTTTAATTTTGTCCAAAGGCCTTCAGCGTCTTAATCTTTCGTATTTTGGTAATATTTGTCTATAAAATGTTCTACTTAGGAAGATTAATTTAAATTTTATGAAGAGTAATTGATTTTTTTTTTTTTTTTTAACCTGTATATTTTTATGTATGCAGGGGTAGAATTTAACAAAATTGAATCACTAGTCTGCGTAAACAGTAGTTTTAAGATTTCACTTGTCTGTTCATTCATTCTTTTATATTTTAAAAAATATTTTTAAGTATTTGTAAAATGAAATATATACATGGCAAATATGACCATTTTTTGTAAATTAATTAAAGAATTTTAGTCTTATAGAAATCAAAAATTTATGATTTAATAAATGAGCTAAATGTCACATATTTAGCACAAAATATTAAGTATTAAAAGTAAAAAAGTAATAATTATTATTAAAGTTAAAATTTAAAAAAATACTGAGAATAAGCAATATTAATAATTATAATAACTTACTATTGTTATAACATACTATTTTGTGACAGATTTACAGGCAATTTTAGAGAGAGGTAAAAAATGAAAAAATTGAAAAATTCCACTGGTCCAGTAATCCATTAGAATTTGTATTTTGGTGGTCCTTTGTCTATTTTTGTGGTTCCGACCACTGTTAATTTCGAGCCCTGGTGTGTATAACTACGTTTTTCAAAATATTATTATTATTATTATTATTTTAGATTCTTATTTGTTTGTCGTATTTTTCAGGAACAATGGCAGCTTCTGTAAAGCTTGTTGAAAGTTTAGGTGCTAAAGTAGAATATTGTATTGTTATCATAGAATTGCAAGAATTAGATGGAAGGAAGAGGATTTCTGCCCCAGTACATTCACTGTGTGTCTTTTAGAGTTTTATATTTTAAGAACGCCATTTTATATTGGTTAGTATTGCTTAAGTATTTTGTTAAATTGTTATTGTTGTAAATATTTTCTTAAATTGTTTTTTATCCATTGTGATGAATGCTTGTGCTTGTGGAAAAATATTATTATTAACTTATCTATCTAAAGGTAAATGAATCGTTAATCGTAATACATATTGTTAAAAAAATTATCTTATAATTAAAAGAACCGTCATCTTGTTTGAGAGTGTGCACTGCACAGAAATATCTACACTGCTGAATTGATTTTGGATTTCTTATCTTATCATTTTATTATTTTTTCCCCAATGATACTGGATTTTTATTGTGCTAAATATTGATTTTTACTTCTGTACACAAAGTATTAGAGTATTGAAGAAGATATTGAATTGATAAAAAAAGTTTTGTCCTCCCAGTTTTCGATGTATTTGCTTGTTTTTGTATTATTCTGAACATGATTTGACCATTTTTAGAAAATATCTGTGTATACTGGATTTTTATTGTGCTAAATATTGATTTTTACTTCTGTAACCAATGAACAGATTTCAATATATGTTAATATTTGGTTGGATATTTATGTAGGTTGGTGCTGACTAGCTTTTGGTGCATGTCGCTCAACCAATAGTACTGTTGTATCTTTTTTTTTTTTTTAACATGACCCCATAGGATAAAGTTTTGTGTAAAGTCACTATGAGGATTATTTTTAATCATGCAATGAGAAATGAATAAAAAAAACTGTTATAATAGTATTAGTGAACAAGTATAAAATTTTTTGTATATGTATGAAGATTGTTTCAATGTTAGCAAAAATTTTCAATATGAGTATGTTTCAATAGAACTTGTCCATATCTTTGAAACGAATGATTGACCATAAATCTCTACAGTCAGAAACAAAGTTATTATTTTTTCTCCATTTTTAATCAAAAAACATCTGGAAAAATGTATTTTTTTTAAATAGATCCTGTAGGGCACAAAATTGGCTTTCTTTCGTGTTATACTTTTCTGAGACGAAATTCGTTTGCACTCATTTAGAAAGTAATTTTGATAAGTGATACTTATAAAAAATGATTTGCACTGCAGTAATTTGTATTGAAAAATATAAAAAAAAGTTTTGTCATGGCCGCAACATACTACAGGATGAAGCCGAAAATCCGGACTCCAAAAATCCGGACAATTTCGGCGGTGTTAATCATCATCATCAACAGCGATTTTTTTTTTTTTTTTTTTTTTTTTTAAGCATAAATATATCTAAATAAAGAACCGGAAAAGTATTTTATTTCTTAGTAAGCTTCAAAACTGGCATTTGCAATGTCTGAAAGAGGAGGGAGAAGATTATAATAATAGTAACAGTTCTTAAACATTTATTTAATTGAGAACTAAATTCTATATTCTATTTCAATTATGATCAAACTTTTAATTAAAAAACCGAAAGTACTTAAAAAGAAGAAAAAAATCACAGAAATGTTTTAAAAATGGCATGTTTTTCTTATTTTTTTTCTTTTATTATAACTTGTACTAATTTTTGTTTGCAAATATTTCAATAAATCTGTTTTATTTTTCAAGTTTAATTTTTAATTTTATTTATGTATTGTTAAAGTTGATAAAAGGAATATTACAGAATATGTTTAAAAATCGTAATATATTATTTTTTACTTGCATTTGCATATTATCCAAGTACTTAAACCATAATATTATATTTTTTAGGCATGACCAAAAATCCAGAAAATCTGAAAATCCAGAATTGTCGCGGTCCTGACGATTCCAGATTTTCGGCTTTGTATTGTAGTATAAAATAGAAATATTACAATTATTGTTTTAAGTGTTCTGCAAATCCCGAAACATTATGTGAGAGGTTAGCATACTTGCCAACTTTTCCGGTTTTCACGGAAGACTTCCGGTTTTTTAACGTATCTTCCGGTCTTCCGGACAGATGATGAAATCTTCTGTTTTTAAAAAAGTCGCGGACATCGTTCGTTTTAAAAAGAAACCCAAATGTTCTACGAAAACTCCTGATTTCCAATCTTTTTCCATCCATAACATAAATATCAATATTCATTTCAAACTTGCTTTATGAGATTCTAGAACATTTAAAGAAATAGAATTGTTAAATATTTCTTGCTGATGTAATTATTTTTTGCTCCCCCCCCCCCTTTATTTATCTACAACTAGTGATCAGCAATCAAATGTTCTACAGAAGTCTTTTGTTTCCTAATCTTTATCCATCTGCAACATAAATGATAATATTAATTTTAAATTTCTTACATTAGATTCTAGAAGTAGAGTTGAAAGAGTTTAAATATTTCTTACTCTGTAATAATTTTTGTTACCCCCCCCCCCCCCATCCTTTCCCCGGATTGTGATCAATTCTAGAAACAATAAAGCAATGAAAGTGCTCAATATTTCTCACATATGTAATTATTTTTAGATCTTTATTGCTGAATTTAATGAATCTGTTTATTTTTCCTCAATTAAATTAAATATTTGTATGTCATATTTATACCAAATGTGTAAACATGGGAAAAAAATGAAGAATAATTTTTTCAGGTAGGAAAATTTTTCCCAAATCAATTTAAGAAAATTAATACTCAGTTGGTTTTATGCGCGTTTGAAGCTACTTTTTCTTATATGTATGATTAATGTACATTCACAAAAATCATATTCTATATTTATTTAAAAAATTAGCTATACTTTAACTTAACTAAGTTTTTTTATCTATTGTTAAATAAATTTCTTACAGATTCTGTTTTGTAGATATTTATATGTTGAAGAGGAATAACTTCATTTAAAACTTTTATATATTTAGTATAATCAATCTATTGTAAAACTGTATTGTTTAATACGTCAAAGAGAAAAAAAAAAAAAAAATCTTCCCTTTTTTTATTAAAATTGGTTGGCAAGTATGGGTTAGTCACTTTGATGAGCTGATGAGTAACTTTTATTTCTTTTTTATGCTGAACAATATATTTTATTTTTCTTTTCATTGGAAGAAGTAAATTAAGTGGAGTGTTATAATTTATTTAAAAGAACTCGAGAAATCATACCTTATTTTCAGGGTTGGTTTTTTTACGTCAAAAACTGGTTTTTGACATGACATGTGTCAAAAACTGGTTTAAACTGTCAAAAACTGGTTTAAACCGTCAAAAACTGTCGAAAACCATATGTGAAAAATCTTAACTAATGTTAAATGATTTTATGCATATTTTTAAGTTACAATATACTAAGTACACATATTAACATTCTTTATTTGTATATATATATATATATATATATTTTTTTTTTTTTTTCTAGGAAAAAAAAAGTTAGGAAACATATTAATGCATCATCTTAAGGAAAGAGTGAACATTATAAATCTTTTAAATTGTCTTAAAGCTATAAAAATTTACATATATAGGTGGTAAATTATAAAAATACAATTAAGTATATTAAAAATTCTTTAAAACGAATTGAATAAAAAAAAAATCAAAATTAAAAATTGTTTAAAATTTTAAAATTTTTCTTGCTAATTATTATTTTTTCCTCTTCACTTTAGCATTATTATGGTTTAAAAAATATATATTAAATGTATTATTAGGTTATTACTTTGTGAATTCAATGGTAGGTTAATTTTTAAAATTATGTTAAGTGCTGAAATTTCAATGAAAATTTTTAGCATTCAAATATATTTAAAAAACAAAAAATAATGCTGACTCTAGAATAAAAGAGCCCCCAGGGGGAATTCAATAAAAAGGGCAAGCTAATTTCAAAAAGGGTATTATTTGCATAATTTGCAGTCTTCTATGTTGTGATTTTTGCATGTGACAAAAATAAATTACTAATTTTACATGCATATATGTAGACTATGTGCATTTGTTCTTCCAGGAATGCTGTAAAACTATTGCTAGAAGGTGTTACATATCAGGAAGAAAAGTATTTAAAGGCTTCTAAAAATTTAAAATATTAGAAAGATCACTTGGTATTAATATGTTTTTAAAATGGCCGCTGCCCAGCCAAATAAGCCTAGAGTTAGCACTAAAAAATCTGGAGTGACTTCACTTGAAATTTTATTGTATTTAATATTATATTTTAATGCATATAAATGCAGATTTTCATACCTTTAAGGCAGTAATTTACGAAAGAGATCTGTCCACCATCCCTTTCATTAAAAATAATTAATTTAAAATTGCATGATGTAATTCATATTAAAATTTAGTTCAACTAGTCATGCAATACAGTACCTCAAATTTTTAATCATGCAACATTATAACTCAAAATGAAAGAACATGATGCAATAATTTCATTCATTGGAGTAAAATACTTATGTCACCTTTTAATTATCAATCAGCATATATTTAGTAGAGCTTATTTTTTAAAAAACAAGACTGAAATTTTTATAACTTAAAATGCAATAAGTAGTTTACCTTAGAATATACAAATTCCTATGTTTGAATTTTTGATTTTTGTAAAGATATAAAGTTTTTGTACTTAAATAGAAATCATTAGCATTCATAGGAAACAGATAATACACTTCAAAGAATTATTTTTAACCGTGAGAGACATAAATTAAACACTCTTTTATAAAATTACAATTTTTCATTTCTCTAAATATGACTACTTCATTGTTAAAATATACAAAGAAGTGTAAAATGTGAGGTTTTTGACAGTTTTTGACACGAATTTTTGACATAGGGTTTTTGACATGGCAGTTTAAACTGTAGTTTAAACCGTCAAAAACTGTCATGTGTCAAAAACCTGCCAACCCTGCTTATTTTGTGGGAACTAGAGCTGGAC
Source organism: Salticus scenicus (assembly GCA_963930645.1). NCBI lineage: Eukaryota > Metazoa > Arthropoda > Arachnida > Araneae > Salticidae > Salticus > Salticus scenicus. The sequence goes on along the minus strand of OZ005658.1, from coordinate 197,002,144 downwards.
GATATCAGAAATTAAATATCGCGATATATCATCAAGTTAATATCGATATTGGTGATATATTGCGATATTTATTTCAAGAGAAGGAAAATAGATATTTGCTACTTTTTAAAGACAAATGAACACCAATTTTAATGTATACAAGTGTGGAGTGTTTTCTATATGTATATTTATATTTTCTGGTATACTACTTTCAAATCTTTTTTATTAAAAAGAAAAAAAAAAAAAAAAAAAAAAAAAAAAGAAAATGCATAAATAGCAACACAATGTTTTGTGTTTCTTTTAATTTATACCATTACTTTTAAGTATATTTCTGAATAGTTTGTCCTCCATTCTTTCTATTTTAAGATTTAATTATTTCAAAATCACATTTTAAGAGAGCTAATGGGTGATATGTGTTTTATTTACACAAAGTATATCATCAAGATACATAATTATAATAAAAATATAAGCTTAAGAAAAATGAAGTTGTACTTAGAATGTAGATGATTAATAAAATTTTGCGCAGAAGTCGTAACTTAACTATCTATCTCTCTCTCTCTATATATATATATATCAATGATTCATTTATATACGGAAATTTTAAAAATAAATATTAGTATGAGTTTTGCGCCTAATTCCCATTCCTGAGTATAAATAAAGTTCATTTACTAATATTCCTGTCAGTCATTGATAGCGATATGGTTGTAATTAAATTAATTTCAGTGAATAAGAAATGCACAGTAGAAATACTGTTTATAAACTTTCTTTAGAATTGCCACCGAATAAACTTTCTCGGTTGTAGAGTAATATTAATTTGAGACCCTATAACTCATAGGTATTCTAAAGGTCAATTTCCTGCCATTTTTATTTTATTTTTTATCTACTTACCATATCATGTTTTTTTCTTTTTTTTTTTTTTTTTTTTTTTTTAAGATATATATATTGAATTCATATTTTGTAATGTTTTTATAACATTTGGAAATTGTATTATATTTATATACTAGTACCGCCCAGTGGTTGAAGATCAATCACTTTTTGCAAAGCAAAGCAACTGCCTTCTCATAAACGGAATTAAATTGCAGCACAGCAGCGACCCCTGTTGGCCGATAGGCACGAGTCGTCCATGAAATAGAGCGTTCGAACTAAAAAAAAAAAAAAAAAAAGAAAAAGAAAAGAAAGAAAGAAAGGAAATCTTAAAAATGGTCAATTAGAGTTCAAGGAATCTCAAAACATGTAACATCATCGAAAACTGGAAATCTAAATTTTTTCTGAATCTTATACTTTCTCCACTTTTTTAAGAATAAGTAGTCAATTTCAGTTAATTGAAATGCAAGGAAATCTCAAAACGTGTAAATTCATCGAAAACCAGAAATCGAAATTTTCCCCGTGTCTTCTACTTTCTTCTTATGCATGTAGAAGCCAGTAATAAATCCGCATTTTAAATAATAAGTAGTCAGTTTCAGTTAATTGAAAAGCAAGGAAATCTCAAAACGTGTAAATTCATCGAAAACTGGAAATCAAAATTTATCCAAATCTTACACTTTCTTCTTGTATATGCAGAAGATATAATAATAAATCAACTTTTAAAAAAATAAGTAATCAGTTTCACTTAAATGAAATGCAAGGAAATCCCAAAACGTGTAAATATATCAAAAAACGGAAATCGAAATTTATTTCGTATCTTCTTTCTTCTTATGTACGCAGAAACTAGTAATAAATCCACTTTTTAAAAATGAGTAGACAATTTCAGTTAATTAAAATGCAAGGAAATCTCAAAACGTGTAAATTCATCGAAAACCGGAAAAACGTTTATCCAAATCTTATATTTTCTTCTTATATGTGCAGAAGATAGAATAATAAATCCAATTTTAAAAAAATAAGTAATCAATTTCAGTTAATTCTTTGCTTAAAAAAGAAAAAAAAAAACCACTTGACGATATTTCGAACAATCCATGCAATTCCGAACAATATGTCAACGAACCGATAACAAGAACTAAACGCAATATACTGTTTCCAGTGTTTTCACTTTTCACCTGCGAGCGAAGAGCAGCTTCGATATTATTGGTGTGGGAATATTATCGAATGGAAAATAATATACTACTGCCATGAACTAAACGCGATATACTGTTTGCAGTGTTTTCATTTTTCACCTGCGAGCGATGAGCAACTTCGATATTATTGGTTTGGAGATATTATCGAATGGGAAATAATATACTACTGCGATAACTTGATGAATGAGGAATGAAACATTTTATATGTTATCGTTCAAGGTCATACTTTTTAAGTAGTGGTTTCGATTTGAGAGTGCGCAGTTCGCACAAATGAAGCCGGTTGGGGTTATTTTTTCGAGTTTAGTCAGTTGAATAGGAGGAAAGGAAGAGAAGGTGTATTTGTATAAGGTATTCGGCGGTCTGTTTGTTGGGTGTTTACGGGGTGGTACGGGGTACGGTGAGGCGGGGAAGCAGAATTTGAAGATATGGCGTTGGACGCTGTTTATCGCATATGACTTGATCGCGCTGTGCGCGTTAGAGAAATTAGTTGTGTGCGCGTTAGAGAAATTAGTTGTGCGCGTGTTCGAGAAATTAGCTGTGCACGTTAGGAAATATCGTTAGAGGGATATATCGATAGAACAAGAACTTAAATACTGTTATCGCGATATTAAAAAAATATCGATACTTGGGGATATATTGATAAATAATCCAGCCCTAGTGGGAACTGTATTTCTAATATCAGTCAGTAAAACAATGTTAAAATTTTAATGTTATTTAAAAGTGAGTAAAACAATGAAATAAAATTAAAAGCAGGGTTCTCATCAGAGTAAAGACTAAATGAGAATTTCTCGCCTTTATTTAGAAACAAATTGAGGTTTTCAAAAAGAATGTGAGAACAGAAAAATGCTTTTTAATAAAACTCTGTAACCATGCCTGCAACTTCATTTTTGAGTTAAGTGCATTTTCTCATTTTTTTAGCTATAAAATGAAATATTAAAATTTTAAAAATTCAGTTTTTAGAACATGAGTACTAATTTAATGGTTTTGAATTTTTGGAATGTCTAAATGGAATTTGACAAAATACATTAGATAATGAGTGATTCTATAAACAAATTTCTCCAAAGAATAACATGGAATTTGATGACCCGAGAGGGAGAAATTGTAAAAGGGGGTTTGTAACCTTAAAGAGAATACTTTTATCATAAAGATGTCAGCCAGCTTTAAAATATAAGTTATGATGCTGGCATGAACATCATTAATCATAAGCATTTTACTTTGAAAAGTTTTTAAGTTATTTGAAATTTATGAGTTTCGTAACATGGTAGAATAAGGTAACATTCTGCATAAATGCACATTAATTGGAATATTTTTATCTTAAAGATGTTAGACTACTTTTAAAATATCATTTATAATACTGGGTTGAACATCATTGACTATGAATATTCTAATAATAACAAATAATAACAGGAGACTTGGCACTTAAGGCTACCGAAACAGCTTTATGCATCTCAAATATTTTTCTTTTGCGTTTCTGACGTAGTAGTTTATTTGGGTTTTAATATGAATATTCTAATTTGAAATTTTTTTTAATTAAGAATAATATATATATCTTAAATATTTGAAATTTAAGATTTTCTTAACTTAGCAAAATAGAGCAATATTTCACATAAACTTGCCTTATGGAGTTCATTGTACTGGAAATAATATGGAATTGCAGAAAAACTGAATTACAGAAACTCTAATAAAGTTAACACCAGTAAATTAGGATTTTCAAAAATTGAATGGTGGGTAGCTTGCTAAATGAAGCATTGTAGTCTGCAACCGTGTCGAAAGATGAATATTGTATGCCGTGCAATAGAAATTTATAAGAACAAATATTTGATAGGTACTGAACAGAATCCGCTAGTTTTTAACTTTCATTTGTTTTATTATTGTTGTCTCCATAGGTTGATACAGGCAAAAATTAAGACCTTTTTGTTAATCTTTTTGCCCCTTGATAAAATTCCGCTTTTTAGAAATAGAAATGAAATTATTGCATTATTTTTTTTTTTTTCTTTTGGTTTTTTGGTGTGCCTTTTTTTTCATCAGCAAATCAAATAAAACTTTATCTATCCATAGCATTGACTGAACACAAAAACGTAATCATTTATTTTTAATTTTTTTATTGTTTTAATATACAGTAGACTCCCGATTATCGGCAGGCGGATTATGCGCGGTCCTAAAGGGCCTGAATTTAAAAGGGAATTTAAAAATACAGAACAAACTTATTACAAAAAAAAGATCAAAGAGGGTAATGACCTTCAAGGCTTCTGGAGATATTACACGATTCTTGACAGCATTTATGGCATACACACTGCTTGGGAGGCAGTTAAGCAGTCTACATTGGTAAGGTCTTGGAGAAAAATTTTAACAAATGTGGAAAATACTTTGGTAGAGTTTATAGAGGAGGAAGAATTTTCTGCTCATGATTTGGCAAATTCAGCTGAATCTGTTACTGGAGAAGAAAAAGTCAATGAAGGAAACGTTGAAGAGTGGATTAATTGTGACGCCAATGATCCAGGTATTGAATGAACACCTTACAGATGAACAAATTGTGGGCCAAGCGTTAGACCCAGTTTCAGAAGATAGTGAAGAAGAAGAGGAAGAAGGAGATAAAACTCAGCAGAGGATGAGCCTCGATGCAGCCCTAGCACATGCAGATGGACTTATTTATCTCGAGGAATAGGACGATGTATCACTTTGTGACAAAATGTTGATAAAGAAACTGCAATCGCAAATTAAGAAAAAGTGTTTTAGTTCAAAAGAACAAAAATGCTTCACCGATTTTTTTGTTAAAAAATAGAGCAAAATGTAAGTAGAAAATTTTATTAGTATGTTAAATTGTATATGTAGGCCATGCTTAACTATTAATTAAATAGTATTGCTCAAAAGGCTTTATGTGTTGATTTATATCCTCTTTTTGACCATTTTGCAGATTATCTGCGGTTGTCTATTCCCCGTTCACTGTGGAAAATCGGGAGTTTACTGTATATGGATTTAAAGATTAAAAATGATATCTATTGCCGAAGTTCTCATCAGAGATGAAAATTGGGTGAGAATTTCTTACCCTTACTCAGAAACAAATTGAGATTTCTAAAAAGAATATGAGGGGAAAAAAAAAACATTAAAATAATTCTGTATTAATTTAAATTGCTGATGTTGTCTAATTTTACAGCTCATTGATATCACTTGAGTGTAATCTAATTTAAACGTTTAAATATCTGGATTATTTTCTCTGCCAATAATCACTGAAGTAGCCAACTATGACACTACAAATAGATGAACCTTACTTTTTTTTTTAATGTTTTCTATACAAGATTATTTAATTATAGTTTTTCTGGCGAGTTATTGTAGAAATGTATTTTTGCAACTGATCAGCAAAATACGTGATTTTCTTATCAGAGCTTTGGCACAGCTTTACTATGGAACTCCCTTGAAAAGACTTAAATGTATTTTTCCTATTTTGGCAATGAATTGAAATGCCTGTCACAGTTCCATTAGGTAAAGATCTTAGTGGGAAACGCCTAAGCTACTAAGTACCAAATTTCAAATTTCACCTAGAGAGTTTGTTATGACACTTTGTTGATATAGGCTTTTCACCATGTGCAAAGAGGCCCCCAAAATGTTTTTCATCTCTTATTAATTATTTATTATAGAGGATAACTTGTTAAATAAATGAAGCTACTCACCCAGATAGCAAAGGACATCGAAATCACATTGGCCGCTCATCAGAATCGTTGGGAAATGATTGGTAATCATTTGAGGATATTCTCAAGATCTTGTTTCGATCTTTTGGAGCGGCTTCTTATACTGGCCTCGAAAGCAATCATCGATAGAATATCCAAATAATGTGCCATATCAATTAGTCGATAAATAATTCATGCGTGATGTCGGCCCATACTCCATAGAGAGCGAAATTCGAACCATTTTTTCCCGCTTTAAACACCCCGCTAGCTCATGGAATTACCCCCCGTGTTGCTACGCTTCCGGACAAATGTCATCCTCCCTTTCACTTCGGCGATAATTTACATGTCTTGGCAAAATAGCAAAAGCGATAAGTAACAGATTATTGGAAACATCGTAAGAAATTGGAGGCTATTAAGGTTACAGGAAAAGATATAATTACTGTTTGCTTTTAGCCATTTGAAACTCCTATTGGGGGTTAACAATAGTCTACAGCAATTTAAAAATAGTTCGAGGCATCAATTACGATTAATATATTTACATGATTTATTTCGAATGAAATCTCTGTAAAAATAATTATTTTTATATCTTTTTCTTTATGTTTTATTACTATTATAAAGAAATATTTATAGGGTCAAATATTTGCAATAAGAAATGTAATATAAGTTTGATATTAAGTCCGATCATATGGATCTTTAAAGCTGAATAAGCATATAAATATTTATCTAACCTCTTTTTTATTGTTATATATATACATAATAAAATATTAAAAAAAATAAGATTATATTAAATGGTGCATTTATTTTCTATAGATTTATGTATATATATATAATATCTGTGTTTCCATTTGCAAACATTTATTACTTATTTATTTTACAATATTTACTAAACATTATGCGATTACACATGTTAAAATTTGTATTTGTACACACATATACAACTTAATGAGTGAGATAAATTTAAAAACGAAAAATCTAATCATACAATGTTCGTACAATATTATTTCATTTTCTAATATTCAATTTAAAATGCCAAGAGTATACAAAGGTATGAATACAAACAAAAGATTTCTCTTCAAAGGAAGCAATTTGGATATATTTTATAAACAGTGGCCGAGATGCTATGCTCTCCAAACTGATAGAAGAGATATCCTGAGTTCCATCCAAAGTCGTGCTCGTCGGCCTATCGGAGTTTTTTTTTTCTTTGAAACTTGCGTGAATGAGAACTAGGATTCATTAGAAAGACTCCCACTTATGGCTTTTTATCCAGGGATACGTCCTTCTCATACATAATCTGCCTGAATCTTAAGTACCTACACCCTAACTCAAAAAATCCATTAAAATCGAGGATATTTTTTTCTCCGTAGAATTTTCCACAAAATGTCTGAATTATGTCAGTGCAGGAAATCTTAGACTGGCGACATCAATATTTTAAAAGCAATAAATATGTAAGGGATTAAGAAGACTCCTTCACAGACCTCCTTCACAGTCATATTATTTCAGAAAATCCTTTTGGTTTAAAATAATGATATGATGAATCTTTGTCTTATTCTAAAACAAAACTCTATACATTTGGTAATGAACAGAACTATATACATCAAGTACTCTATACATTTGGTAATGAAAGCGAATTCTGATCATAACATTTTTTATTGCTCTCAAAATTTAATTTCTTGACGAAAATTATTACTTACTTTTTTTATTCTTTAGCTATTACGTAATGGGGAATGCGCGGTACATTCCTGCCGTTCATTATGCGATATTTATATATATAAAGCTGAAAATTTATCAGTCTGCACCGATTTTTAGTTTGCTATACAAAGCTACATCATTCAACTGATAACTATGAAAAGTTGTACATTTATTAATAAGGACAAAAATCTAGCTAACATCGTATTTTTTAATTCAATCAGATAATTAAATGAAAAGATATTAAATAAAAATTCCATTTTAACTTTAAAATTATTAAAAAGAAAAATAAATTGATGCCAAAAATAAATAAATAAGTGAATATATTATGTCGACTTTGTATGTCGAAAAAAAAAATTGAACGTGCGAACATTTTTTGTATTTTTTATTTAAATTAATTGTTTATGTGTAGTTTTTTTTTTTTTTTTTTTTTTTTTTTTTTATTAGATTTCACAATGAATTCGAATTGTTATAATTATGATTTTATTGATATAGTACATGTAGGGATTCATTCTACTGCTTTTATTTTATTCCATTCAATATTTCTCTCAATTTTAACGTTTAAGTAATTTTGATACTAAAACTGAACGGTAATAGAAATAGCCAGGTTCGTAATATTATAAAGCTAAAATGTTTTAATTTAATTTCCTCTGATACATTCTTTGCTTTATTTTTTCTTTAATTCAAAAATTTTTTAAGCATTACTTCAACCCGAGCAGCACTATATGTGTATACTATATATATATGTATACACCTGCTAATATTCATATATCAAATAATCCGCAAGACTACAGGTTCTTGCGGATTATATTGACATTTCATCATCTGTTTTCTTGCATTTTACAACTTATTTCTTTTTATATTGCATAGCTATTTGCTATGCGAATGTTTAAAGCGCCGTGTTCCGGGTTCAAACCCAGTTCAAGCATGAATATTTGTAGTGCTTTTTAATGGGTTTTCATCTGATGAGAATTAATAATATTAATAATAATAATATTAAAAGAACAGCAGAACGAGAGATAATTGCTTTATTTCTTTATGCGAAAGTATAATAACGTGAATTTCAGCACTTAAAACACATACAAGAAATATATCAATGTTAGTCAAGAATCTTTTGCAGTCCTTGTTCAACTAAAACTAAATAAATTAGAATGAAGTAGTGTACAAGTTTTATTTGAAATAACTAGACATAGATAGGAATCAGTAATAATTTCGCTTTAAAACAGAGTAATAAGATTTTTATTTTCATTATCAATATGATAACATAATAAAAGATATATATGTGTGTGTGTGTGTATTAATCTTTTTAAATAATAATTATATGTGTATATATATATATATATATATATATTTAATGTCCAAATTCTTTATTTACTTTATGTAATAATGTATTTCGGAATAAAATATATCTTAATAATATGGTTGTGAATATATTGTGTTCATAAAATGCTATTCAAAATAAGGAAAAAAATAAAAAAAACTTGATAGTTTTCATGCACATTTTTATACTATTTACCACAGAAACAATCGTAAAGATGACCCCTGTCTCGAATATCAAACAGGAAATGGATAGTTTTGAATGAATTTGGCGTACTATTATTGTGCCAAGGTCATTATTTTTTTCACACTCCTCTTTAACTTGACATTGAAAGTTTGAATCTCAATCTCAGTCCCCCAACAAACCATCTAGCTATGCAGCAATATTTTGTTTATTCCCTTTAGAAAATAAGAAATTCTAAAGTAATGGTTTATGGCATTTTTTTTTTCTTTTTAAAAGGTTTAATGGGAGGTACATATATTATTTTAAATTGGATATTATTGGAGAGTTATTGGATATGAATATAATTAAGGTATAAAACCTTTTGTTTTCAATTTATTGTGATTTTTCATTTCTTTTAAAATATCATAGCATGTATGAATTGTGAGTTTGTTTCTGCTGATCCCAATTTCTTTTTTTTCTTATTAAAATTACACAAAAATGTATAATGTTTAAGATTTATTTAAACTCTTGAAAAATTATAAATTTGATACTTTTAATTAATTTAAAAAATACATAGTTAATTAATGTTGCAAATATTTTCAATGGCATTTCTCGATCATATAATAATTTAATTTAGGGTTTAAATATCAAGAAGGATTTAAAATCTTTAGGATAATTAAATCACTTCATTACTTTTAATGATTAATTAATAAAACCTTTCATATATTTTTTGTGTTATTTACTTTTTTTTTTTTTTAATTCTTCTTAAAATTATACAAAAAACTATGTGGTATTTAAAGATTGTATAAGGTTTTGTAAAAATTAAAAATAATACACTTAATTAGTTATAATGAAAAATAGCAAAATTTAAAGGAAAAAAAAATAAAAGAAAGAAAGAAAATTTTCAATGTTATTTCAAGATTCGTAAAGTAATTTATAATTTTCATGGGCTAAATTTTCATGTTTTAACACATAATTTGCATTTTAATAAAAATAACTCATTTTTTTCTTTCTTTCTAAAAATGAAAATTTTAATCTTTAATATAATTTAATAACTTCATTGCCATCAATTATTGACGCATTCAAAATTTCTTATATATATATATATATATATATATATATATATATATATATATAATAAAGATGATCTATTAAGCATAGTAGAAGCCAAGCAACAGATACAAGATCACTGAAACACCAATGACCAATAAGATAAAAAAAAAAAAAAAAAATCATCAGTGGATGAAATACATTAAGGTAAAGAAACCAGATCTATTAATTAACAGTCTGCAAAACAAACGAATCAATAAAATAAAACAACAAATCTTAACTTAAAACCATAAACTTATCAAAATTAATGAAAAAACAACCCAAGAAACACAAGATAGGAAGAAGGAGGCAGGCGGCAAGACTTGTGACTTGCCTGTGGGGTTACACTAGTTTTACGCCGGCAACACTCCCCCAGCCTGCCACAACCAGATCAGGAACCATATGGATTTAAAAATGCAAAATTTCAAAGCAGATGAACAACAATGAAACCACGAAGCCACAATGAAATTCACCGATTGATCACATTGTGTTTAACAGTATAATTAGAACATTAAATATAGTTGACAACTCAAAAAGGAAAAATCTGAAATTTTATTGGAAAATGAAAGTTTGCATAGTAATACAAAGCAAATGCAACAAGCCTTCTACTTTTTTTTTTTTTTAATTTAATTTCACAAACCCACCCAACCATCCAGCCTTACAACACCACCCCACCTCCGTAATCAAACATCTGCCCACCCAACCGCCACCTTTTTTATTGTCTTTTATTATTTTATAATTTTTTTGTTGATATACACAAGAGTGTACACAGCTTTTTTTTTTTTTTTTTTTTTTTTTTGTACTGACAGAGACATGGTTAAGGATATAAAATAGAAAATACAAAGTTTTTAGGAAAACCCATTTTACCAGTGGCTGTGATCAGTTTATTAATATTCTTGTTTTTAAACTTTGCAGAGCATAAATTATTAATTCGAAATAAATGGTTAATGATGATGTTTCTAAATACTGAAAGATGCAGACATGAATTAAAATGTGTAAATAAGTTGACATTAAAACAAAAATCTTGCCGTTTGTCATAGATATCTGTGTAAAGTTTATTACCATCGATGATTATTTTGAGATCTAAAAAGTTAATTGATTGATTAGTCAGAGTATTTTGAGTTAGCTTTAAATTAGGTGGATAATTGAAGGAAAAGCCATTTTGTGAGTTCTTGTTGAGATAAAATACAATAATATCATCGATGTAACGATAAAATCGAACATCATCATTGCAAATTTGCTTTTCATGATAATAAAGATAGAGATCTGCCAAAATACTGGAGCTACAACCTCCTTGTGGGATGCCTAATTGTTGCAAATAGATAGCGTTGTTGTGGAAGATATAATTATTATGGATAACAAAGTTAAGAAGAGTTTTAAATTTTTCTGCTTTAAAATTGTAAGGAAGATTAATTTGAGCTTTATATTCTTGAAAAAGACTGTAAATGATATTACTAAGATCTGATAACTCAATATTATTGAAAAGATCTTGAAAGTCAAAAGTCATAATATTGTCTATTGAATCGAGCGATTTTATGTATTGAATTAATTGAAAGCTATTTTTAAGACAGTGTAAATTATCAACTTTGCAAGTACATTTGTAAATTTGTTTTAGAATATCCAGTAGAGCTTTATTAGCATTGTTGTTATAAGTGTTACACCCAACAGTGACAGTGCGAAATTTAATTGGAGATTTGTGAAACTTAGGTATGAGAACTAACTATATAAGGATAATTAAAGTTATTGAAGGGAAGTTGAAGTTGTTTATAGTAATTATGTATTTTTCGGTTATTAATAATAAGGTTATTATTAGTTAAACTGAAGATGTTACTATTATTGATTGAAGAGTTTAAAATAGAGAGATAGTAGGATTTACAAATAATGGCATAATTATTAGGTGATTTGTCAACATAAGTGATCACAAAGTCATCCTGTAGTGATTTGATTGAGTTAAGAAGTACAGATTTTTTAAATAACACCAGATTTGAAGAATTGATAAATAATGCATTTTTGATTTTTTGTAACACTAAAACTTTCCATTGAGTGAAGTAGGCAATAGGTTTATTATGAGTAATAGATATTTTTATATATATATATAATATATTCTTTTCTTTTTCTTTTTCTTTTTTTTTTTTTTTTTTTTATTGAAATATTTTTACTTACTTTATAGTAGAGCATTTTATATACTTAATTTATTTTAGAAAATACTGTTTTGGAAAATTCTGATTCAAATTTTATGTTAATATATAAATTCTAAACCAAGTTATGTTAAGGAAATAACATTGATTTTTTGCTTTAAAATTATCCTACTTTTTTTTTTTTTTTTTCTAATTAATAATATTAGTTTTAAAAATTTTAAACGCTAAAATAGATTTTCCACATGATATAATTTTTTCTGTGATTTTAGTTAGCAGACAGATAAAAATTTAAAAATCAAAATGCAAATTAAAAAAAAAAAAAAAAGCGAAAAAATTAATGAGTAAATTATCAAAAATAATTCAGTTAATTAATTATTTTTAATATTTTAATTTATTTTTAACAAGTAAAATTTAATTTATCTTACGAGTCGTGAAAAATTATTGAACTATTTTCTACATTAATAATTGTGCAGGTTTTTTGTAATTGATTAATCTTAAATTAATAATTTTTCAAAAAATCTGAAATAAGTCTTAAACACCGCATAGATTTTTGTATAGTTTTATTAGGAAGTTTAAGAACTTGTGATTAACAGAAGCAAACTCATATTTCATACGTGCTATGACATTTTAAAAGGTATGAAATCCAATGAATATACATGAGATTTTGATTAAAACATTTACAAATAACATCGCTAAGTAAACCACACGATATCATATAACGACGAAACAAATATGATATTGCAGGATAATCCGCATGACATCATATAACGTCAATAAATAATCGGCAGGCAACCATTTGGTTAAAAATAAGGAAGAAAAATACATTGTAAAACACTAGAAATGGTATCGTAAGATAATCCACATAACATCATATAACGTCGATAAGTAATCACTAGACAATCATATGGTCGAAAAGAGGGAGAAAAGGTGTCAGGATTGTTTTAAAAATGCTCAGAGTCCGATGATCGATCGGTGGTTTACCGGGCGGACATATAGCACTTCCTGCCGACGTCATGAAATGAGGTCGTTTGAACGAAAAATAGTCAAACGTGGACATTCGGCCGAAGCTCGGCCAATAATTATTTGCTGTTTGGGTCATATGCTCATTCTAGAATCCACAAGTTTTTATTATTTACTTTTATAATAACAAAATATGTTGTTCCAGTTGTTTTTTTACTGTAACCGTTACAAGTTCCTGTGATATATAAGATGCTATCTCCTCTATTTTTGTGTAAAAATATTTACCTGATGATGCCATAATGCAGAGTTTAATCCAGCTTTTTAAAAATGGTACCCCATTTGTGAATTTATAAAATAATTTGTGAAAAAATGAAATTAGTTTGTAAAAATTAATAATGCTTCAGAACAATTAATCAAAATGCACAAAGCAATCTTTTAAAAATTTAAATTACATTTAAAAGCATAAAATGAAACAGTTGTAAAATAAATACATATGTAGGTGAATTATTTCTTATGTGTAAGATAAGGTGTTTGCTTAGATATTATTAACCATTGTCTCCAGTAAATATTCAAACTGAGGGTATTTCTATGTGTTTGATGTAGCAAAGCAGATACAAATTTTTAGTGGGTTGCTATTTTGCTGAGAACTGACTTTGTGAAGGTGCCTCTTTGCTGAAAATTGATTTTGTGAAGGTGCCTCATTGCCAAAAGTTGACTTTGTGAAAGTGCCTCGATGCGGCACTAAATTTGTTCTGGATTAACCTCTGTAATGTTATGGCGAAAAGCTTTGTAAAAGATTTTTAATAAATTTTGATATGCGTTTTTAAAGTGTTTTTTAATATGTTTTAATTACAATGAATTGAAATGCACAAACGCATTAAGTAAAGACAGCAACAAACACCTGAACTACTGAGTGCCAAATTTCAAATTTCACCTAGGGGTCTGTTATGACACTTTGTTGATATAGGCTTTTCAACATGTATCAGGACGCAAAGAGGCCTCGAAATATTTTCATCGGCCTTCACTCTCATCAATTATTTATTATAGAGGATGGATTGTTAAATAAATAAAGATACTCGTATGCTCATTCTAGAATGTACAAGTTTTTATTATTTACTTAGATAATAAAATAGACACAATAAAATAGTTTGATGTTCATATTCAAAAATTCTCGTTCTCAAAGTTTCATGATTCACAACAAAAACTGTGAACTTTGGTTAAATATCATGTAATTCCAAGCATAAAGAAATGTTTATGAAACTGAAATTTATACATCTCCATACTTGCCAACTTTTCCGGTTTTCCCGGAAGACTTCCGGTTTTTTAACGTATCTTCCGGTCTTCCGGACAGATGATTAAATCTTCCGTTTTTAAAAAAGTCGCGGATATCGTTCGTTTTCAAAAGAAAACCCAAATGTTCTACGAAAACTCCTGATTCCCAGTCTTTTTCCATCCATAACATAAATGTCAATATTCATTTCAAACTTGCTTTATGAGATTCTAGAACATGTAAAGAAATAGAATTGTTAAATATTTCTTGCTGATGTAATTATTTTTTGCCCCCCCCCCCCCATTTCATTTATCTCCAACTAGTGATCAGCAATATTAATTTTAAACTTCTTTCATTAGATTCTAGAAATAGAGTTAAAAGAGTTTAATATTTCTTATTCTGTAATTATTTTTGTATTCCCCCCCCCTTCCCCGGATTGTGATCAATGATCAATTCTAGAAACAATAAAACGATGGAAGTGCTCAATATTTCTCACGTATGTAATTATTATCTTTATTGCTGAATTTAATGAATCTCTTTATTTTTCCTCAATTAAATTAAATATTTGTATGTCATATTTATACCAAATGTGTAAACATGAGGAAAAAATGAAGAATAATTTTTTCAGGTAGGGAAATTTTTTCCAAATCAATTTAAGAAAATTTATACTCAGTTGGTTTTATGCACGCTTGAAACTGATAATTAACTACTGCTACTTTTTTTATATGTATGATTATTGTACATACACAAAAATCATATTCTATTTATTTAAAAAATTAGTTATACTTTAACCTAACTGTAAGTTTTTTGTCTATTGTTAAGTAAATTTCTTACAGATTCTGTTTTGTAGATATTTATATGTTGAAGAGGAATAACTTCATTTAAAACTTTTTTATATTTAGCATAATCAATCTATATTTAGTATAATGAATATAATATAGTAAAACGTTTTTATAGATTGCTTCTAAATATTAAAGTTGTAAAACTGTATTGTTTATTATGTCAAAGAGAAATTATATTATAAAAAAAAAAAAAAAAAAAAAAAAAAATCTTCCCTTTTTTTATGAAATCTTCTGGTTTTTCAACGAAAATCTTCCTTTTTTTTATTGAAATTGGTTGGCAAGTATGCATCTCTAACAGCAGAAAAAATTGCAACTGCCGTTACTTTTTTTTGCATAAAATTTTTGATGCCAAAAGAGCTGTTGAAGAGTCTTTTTTGTGCCAAGAGTTACACAATAGGCTGGAAATCGCCCACATTGATGATTTGAAAATAATATTGTAATTGAAATCTTATGCCTTATTTATATTAAAGTTGGCAAAACTATT
This sequence comes from Salticus scenicus, assembly GCA_963930645.1. Classification (NCBI taxonomy): domain Eukaryota; kingdom Metazoa; phylum Arthropoda; class Arachnida; order Araneae; family Salticidae; genus Salticus; species Salticus scenicus. The sequence goes on along the minus strand of OZ005658.1, from coordinate 196,986,500 downwards.
TATTATTGAGGAGAGTATTTCAAAATGTTAAGGGTTGTTTTATATAGAAAAAAGAGTCTGTTAGACAGCATCATTCACCAATGACCATTGAGAATAAAAAAAAATGAAATAACAGGGGTCGCTCCAGGTAAAAATTGAGACCCATTTGCTGCCCTTTCACAAAATTCAAATCTCTAAAATGAGTCCCTTCACAAAATTCAGATTATTAACAACAGCCACTTTCATAAGATTTTTTTTTTTTTTTTTTTTAATGGTGATTTTGTAACAATTTTCCATGTTAACAGTATTAGTTTTAATGAGTGTTTATACTTGATTCAATAACAGGGTTCATACTCATCAGGGAAAACCTGGAAAACAGAGAATACTCAGGGAATTTGGAATTTGTTAAAAAAAGTCAGGGAAAATAAAAATTTTCATTAAAAGTCAGGGAAAATAATGTTATAAAACCTGGAAAAACAATTTTTTTTTTCTCTCAAGTTATGTTTTTCTTGTTTAGCTTCATATCAAAATTTAAATGATTAAGTATTGTGAAAATACGCATGTAAATAATGATTTCTACCTGAATTTCTGTCATGATTGGCAGTAATATGGCATCATACAGCAGAAGTAGATGGATTTTGTCCTGTATAGAGAAGGGTTTCTTGTAATATGTCGCTAATATTTTCTTGAAAATTGTCTGGGAACTCAGGGAAAACTCAAGGAATTTTTCCCCCATATTTGAGTATGAACCCTGAATAATATACTGTTAACTTGATGTTAAACATTAGATAGAGTAACTGCTAAAGTGAAAGGTTTCGTGCGATAATTCTTTTTACTGCAAAAAGAAATTTTCACAAAAATGGGCCCCAAAAATTAAAACCTGGATCAACCCTTGAATAAATGAATTTTCTTTTTCTTTCTTTCTTTTTTCTTTTTACTGAGTAGAGGATTAAATTATTTTTTTGATTACAAGAAATGGGTTAAATTTAATATGATGAATTAGAAATAGATGATACATTTATATTATTATATTTATTTACTTATTTATTTAACAAAAGAGAAAATTAAATATAAATATTTGCTATGGAATGCAGAATTTTGCCTATATTTTAATTCTGCATTACAGGGTCCTATACTGAAGCTGTGCCTAACTGAAAGTGTACTAAAGGTTTTTGAAAACATTTGAAAATCATTCAACTTTTCGGAAGTATCTGTTTAAATTTGCTGATTTTGTGAATGGTGAAAGGTCTTTTGTTTCAAGATTGTTGATTTTTATGAATAATTATGTTTTTGGATCAAAACTTTGAATAAATTTCCCTCAGTGTTAAAAATTTTATGTGGGGAAGAAAAAGAAAAAAAAAACAGTATTCTCACACTCTTGTGAAAACCCTGATTACTCTAATTTTTCATCAAAATTCTAGTATTTCATTTCAATGTCTTGCTTTTGTGTGTAGTTTGAGCTTTTTTATCTCATTATGCTAATCTAATCCCTGTTAAAAAAGTCCCTTCACAAAATTCAAATTCATAAAAATAGCCTTTTTACAAAATTTCATTTTATAAAAATGATATATTTTAAAAGATCTTTTCATATATTTTATAATAGTATTTAGTTCTCCATCATACTGTCAGTGGGGTTGCAGCATATTGCATATATTTTTCATGATATTTTTACTTTCTTTTACCCATAGGGTCGAGAAAGTATTGTTTTAGGGTCAAATTTTCGAACGTGAGTTTTTGTTATATTTACAAGTTTTGAGGTCCCCTGAATACGAAAATCATGTTTTTAGCGCAGGGCTGCCAACCTCTGGGAGCGCTAAAGTGTAGTTAACAAACAAGAAAAAGTGTAGTTTTAAGGTACAAAGTGTAGCCGCTAAAAAATAAGAAAATGCTTAAAATAAATAAGCATAAAATCTTTTGTTTACATTAAGACTTACTGTCTGAAATTTATTGACTTTAACAATCAAACATACAAAATATCACTGCATTCTTTTAAAAATAACATTGCACACAAAATTTTTTCTGGAAATTATCGAAATACCTAACAACAATTAGATACAGTTTAACAGCATTTTGATCAGTGCTTTCATCAGTTGCCATCGAAAACGGCAAATGTTTCAAATCGCCAACGATATCAGAACAGGATGCATTTCAAAAGGGCCACCGTCTGGCGATTTTTGAATCCGGGAACATAGCTCTAAATAAATTTCCAGCATGATTTGCTGTAGAAATTGGAACATTATGTCACTTAGAAATGATGTAAAGAGCATTTCTGTTTTGGTAGTCTTTGATGCTGCATCACTTTTCATATAAAAACTGGATGGCAAAGGCTTTATCGTTGCTTTTATTTTACTTAAACGCTTGTTGCAACATGACGCGAACAATCATAAAGTCCACGATGATTTATGCGAAAATTGCTATTACATATTGCACAATATGCCTCATGGGATGAATCTACAGAATGCAAACACGGCCACAGAATCTACAGAATTTGCAATCTACAGATTGTAGCAGAATACTCCGATAGAGATTTTTGATCAGGAATTTTTTTTTCTTCTTTGTATTATCATCATCATCGCACATTTTAACTAAAAATACTATTAAATAAAAAACTAAATAAATTTGTACACTCTTAAGCAAAAAATAAGAATAAATACAGAAAAGCAACTCTAGCCAACAACAAACGAACAACACCGAAAATCAAAAGTAAACAGATTAGACAAGCTCGAGCGATAGAAAAGGACTTCTCCAAACATCCAATCACCATGCGTACACAGTCACGCTATCGTCACAGTTTATGAGGAGGAAATGAAACAACCTATCAACCTCCGGAGTTTTCAAGCTACTTCATTCATAACAGCGATTTTGAAATACAGTGTGAAATCGTAGTTCGCTCGTTGTAAACAAGATGATGGTGGGGAAAGGAAAAGTGTAGCTTTAAGCATACGATGTGTAGAGTGTAGTAGAAGCAGGCTAAAGTGTAGTTACTACACCAAATGTGTAGTTGTTGGCAGCCCTGTTAGCGGTTGGTCTGTGTGTGTGTCTGTCTGTTATCAGCATATCTCAAGAACAAATAGCAGCAGAGATTCCAAACTTGGTATTCTAAATGTGTATGATATACAGATACTACACCAAGCATTTTGTTGAGATGAAGCAAATAGTTCAAGTACAGGGACACATAAGAGTATTCAAATACATTACGTCTACGGGGAAATTGCAGTTATTTCTGTCTGTTATCAGCATAATCTGAAGAACAAATGTCAGCAGAGATTCCAAACTTGGTATTCTAAATGTGTATAATATAGAGATGCTACACTAAGCTTTTCGTTGAGATGAAGCGAATCGTTCATGTACAGGGACACTCAAGAGTATTCAAATACATTACGTCTATGGGGCTAAATTGCAGTAAAGTAGAGTTTAAATCTATAAACTGCACTATAACCAAATGAAATGAATTTATATTTTTTATATGCATAAAAACATGCCTTATGTAGAATATAGCAGGAAAATCCTTCACTGTTCATTTACAGGGCTACACTAAAAATCTAGATTACAGTGCGACATTAGCTGAAAATTGATAGAAGCGCATTTCATTTTGTGCTGTATATTATTACTATAGGATTATATTTAATTGCACTATGTGGTTTGTATATATTCTTCAAAAGATATAATACAGGGTTTCAAATATTTAAGCGATAACATTCTTTTTTATTATTTTTGGAAGTACTTTACTATAATATTTTACCTTGTTTAGAAAAGCTGCGCAGGAATGGAAATGAATTCCTCATAGACATATGATAAATAATGTATTTTTTAAGCTAAATATTCCTCGCTTGTTTTTTGTGTATTTAAACGTTTTGAGGCTTCCTGATTACCAAAGTCAAGTTTTTTAAAGTTTGATCTTTGTCTGTGTCTCTTAGAATAACTTACAACGAATAATTTCAGGAAATCCAAAAGTTGTATTTTCAAATTAATATAAATTTGTTGCTGGAAAAGTTTGATCAAGATGATAAGTTTCAAGGAATGTTGCATGTGAATGCTGTCTGAATTAAGTGAACTTATAATTTTAATAACAGATTTAAATTCTATGATATATTTTTTTAAATTAAATGAACTTTTAATTTTAATATCAGATTTAAATTCTATATAAATATAGCCCCCCTCACACAGAATTTATTATCATATAAATCTCTTCCGAAACCTAATTTAAATTGTTTTAACATAGTTTTACATAACAGTACTTGTTATGTTACCTCTTAATTTTCAGCCCGTATTCATAGTATTAAATTTCAGGCTAAGAGAAAGTCGTGTGAGTGACACACCAGATTATTTATTATATTTTCAGGTTGTTGCAATGGAATTTAAAAAAAAAAATTAAATAAAAAATAATTTGACACAAGATGAACTTGATATACATATAGTGAAAAAATATGAATAGAATTTCTATATAATGTGTAGTTGGACATTTAAATGCTGCTTAAATAATTTAGATTGGTGTATTTGATGTTTTAATTGTTTATTGTTACTTAGTTAGTGTGTTTTCTCTCTTACTGTTTTTAAGTAACATTTATTTAAAATTTATCTTTGCATTTTGTTAATTTGTTTATTTTATTTATTTATTTTTATTTATTTATTTATAATTTTTTTTTTTTTTTTTCAGATTCTTCTGATAACCAGGATTTAATTAATCAAGATAATATGCAAATATTTTTATCAGTATATTACAGATGTGCTATACTCTCCTAGATAATGGAGATGACTTCCTATTTTTAAATGTTCTGAATAAAGATTTATTTTTAAATATATATGTCTTTAAAATTAAAGAATTCATTTATTAACACCAAAGAAGTTTGCCAAATAACCAAATCTAAACGGTGGCTAAAAGCCATGATCTATAGCCAATAATGAAATTTAAATAACATTTAATTTTGATTGATATTATTTTAATTTGGCTCAGTTAAATTTTAAGAATATAAGCTATTACAAATATATGTTTACATTAGTTTACTACCTATAAAATACACTATCTACTAATAAGTATTCGGGCATTTTCAAATTAAGATTTTTTTTATATATATATATAGCTAGAGAAATTCTTTATGAATTATCTGGGTGTAAAGAACATGTTATACCTCATATATTTCAGCAAAAGCTTTGTTTCAGAGGGAGAAAAGGGGACCAGTAACAAATTACACAAAAATGAAAATGTTTGCGATCACCCTATAAAAAGTAACACTTGAAACGCATTTTGGCTGTAGCATATGATTATGATGCTTCTTCGAATTATCTCTATAAATGTTTATGAAGCTACCACATATATGCATTGAGATATGACACTTTCTTTAAAAAATCTGGAGTGACTCTACTCGACTTTTCGAATATTGATTAATTAACAGTTTTGTAGAGAAAGCTTCCATTACTTACGATAGTTTTGTAGCGAAAGTAATAATTTAAATTACAGTAGAGTCTCTATAATTCGAGTCTCGATTGTTCGAGTTTCCCATAAATCCGAGTTAAATTCGACTCACCAAAAAAAAAAAAAAAAAAAAAAAAAAGACCAACACATGAAAAAATTACTTCTATCTTTTATTGTTATTTCACCGGTCTCATGCTATGAGAAGAAATCCTTCCACTCAAAGAAAACGCATTTTGTATTCTTTGCAGGTGCGCGTTTTGGAGGAGGGGGGAGGGAATCGTGCTATTTCAATTTGGAGAGAAAGTTGTGCAATCCGATTTCAGCCAATCACCTGTTTCCACTTCTCCAAATGTATCTTTCCATATTCTAAAAATAGTGCAGTTCGATTAGTTCGGTACTAGCTCGCGGAATTTAAGTCACTTTTGAAAGATTTTTTAATTCTGTTTACAGAAACGTAATTGTTTTTCCATAATGGATTCTACAAAAAGGAAAAGGAAATTCGTTCCATTAAAAGTGAAATTAGAAGCATTAAAAAGACTGGATAAGGGGGAAACTCTTAAAAAACTTGCAGTCGAATATGGCGTAGGTGAAGTCACAGTTGGTGATTGGCGTAGAAACAGAAGCAAATTAGAAGCGTTTTCCGGTAACAAGTGCTCAGACGTATCATTGGATAGAAAATCTTTGAAAAAATCTGACTATGAAAAAACAGGCGAGGCACTTTTTATGTGGTTTACCCAACAAAGGCAAAAAGGATGCCCTCTTTCAGGTCCCATTCTAAAAGAAAAAGCTTTGCTGTTTCAAAAAGAATTTGAAGAGGGAGATCAAAATTTCACTGCTAGTGTAGGCTGGTTTGACAAGTGGAAAAAAAGATACGGCATTCGGCAACTAGAGATGTGTGGAGAGAAATTATCTGCTGATTCTGAAGCCGTCGTAAAATTCTGCAAGAAATTACAGGAGATAGTAAAAAATGAAAAACTTACAAATGACCAGCTTTATAATTGCGATGAAACTGGCCTTAATTTTAAAATGTTACCTTCTAAGACACTCGCGTCACGTGAAGAGAAAAGTGCTCCAGGTCACAAAAAGAGCAAAGAGAGATTGACAGTTCTCGCGACATCAAATGCTTCAGGAAATCATAAGATGAAACTTGTTGTTGTCGGAAAATCGACTAAGCCAAGAGCCTTTAAACATATTTGTGTATCGTCTCTACCGGTTACGTATAAGAGCCAAAAAAGTGCTTGGATGACGCAAAAGATATTTAAAGACTGGTTTTACTCCGATTTTGTTCCAGAAGTTAAAAAATTCTTGAAAGAAAGAAATCTACCTTGTAAAGCCATCTTGACGCTTGATAACGCGGGTTCCCATCCAAATGAAGATGAATTAAATTGCGATGGAATTCGTGCCATGTTTTTACCCCCAAATGTAACTAGTTTAATTCAGCCCATGGATCAAGGGATTCTACAATGCTTAAAAAAAAAGTATCGCCGTAGATTGCTGCAATCTCTTCTAGAATCCATAGAAGGTGAAGAAACCATTGTAGATGTTTTGAAAAAAATTACCGTGAAAGACGTTGTGTATTGGGTGGCTGGGGCATGGGATGAAATAACCTCAGAGACTCTTCAGAAATCTTGGAATAAAATTTTGAAGAACGAGGGGGCAGAAAACAATACTAATCAGGACATTAGTGAAGATGATATGCCGTTGTTTAATTTTATTAAAAAAATCCCAGGGTGCGAAAACACAGATAGTATTTCTGTGGTGGAAGAATGGCAAAATAATGACGACCAACTAGAATTTACGGATGCAGCTATAGTTGATATGATTAATTTAGTAGAGCAGGATGATAGTGAGGAGGAGGACGTAACAAATGATTCCACACCACGTATGAGTCACAGCGAGGGTCTTGCTGCGCTAGAGGCTGCTATGAGATACGTAGAACAACAGCCTGAAGCGACTCCAGTCGACAATGTGATGCTCAGAAGATGGCGTGATATTGCCGCACGTAAAAGGAACAATGTATTTAAACAGAAAACAATTGACAATTACTTTAAGATGTAATTAACTTATCTTCAGAAATTAATGTAATAGCATTATGTAAGTACATTTTTTTTTAATTGAAATATACACTTAAATTGTGTTTACATATTATTTCTATTTTATTAATTTTGTCATTTTTGATAATTCGAGTTTTCAATAATTCGAGCTACGTCCGGTCCCGTCCACCTCGAATTACCGAGACTCTACTGTATATGCATTTATATTAAGTATTGATACTGGATTAGAAATATCAAAAATTTCGATATCATGTATTTAATATCATGTATACAATAGCAAGCATTTTCATCAATTGCACCCTATAAAAGAGAACGTATTCCATTCATTTTGTATAACCTTGTATATTGTTTATAAATTGTATGTGCGCCACATAGATATCTAAATTCAGCACTGTATAAAAAAATCTGGAGTGACTCCACTCGACTTTCCGAACATTGAGTAATTAACAGTTTTCTAGATAAAGTAAAGAAAGAGGAGTTGTTAAACAAACAAAAGAGAGAAAACCATAATAGAGTGTTTGAGTATTTTTCTCCATATATTACACGATGTTTTATTTAACGCTACTGAACTTTGAGCCCATAGATCATAAGTATAAAGAATTTTTCGTTGTGTCCCTGTAAAAATCTATAAATGCTAGATTCAACAAAATGCTTATAGTTAGTGAAACAGGGATTTATAATACTCATATAAATTTTCAGCTCCATTGAATAAGGCGTTTAGATGCTATTGCATTTTTAAAAATTTGGTCCCATAGGCCATAATGATAAAGAATTTTTCTTTGTGTCCCTGTAAAAAAACTGTAAGTGCTAAATTAAACCAAAATCTATACAATTGGTGCAACTGTGACCTATAACATGTGTACAAATTTTTTGCTCAGAGTAATAAGACGTTTAGACGCTATAAAAAAAACTATAAGTGCTAGATTCTTCAAAATCTATACAGATTGAGTATCTGTGACCTATAATATGATAAATTTTTTGCTCAATTGAATAAGGCGTTTAGATGCTATTGCACTTTTAAGATTTTGGTCCCATAGGCCATAATGATAAAGAATTTTTCTTTGTGTCCCTGTAAAAGAACCATAAGTGCTAGATTCATACTAGCAAAATGCATCCAAATGCAACCATTCAAAATGCATACCAACTTACAGCTCATTCAAGCAAAGCGTTTAGACACTAGTGTGTTCACTCACACACATACATACATCATCCTAAAAATAGTGGAAACGGACTCGGGACCTCGAAACGTATAGAAACATCAAAATCTCAAATTCGGATTTTTGACATGATTACAATACTTTCCTCACTATAGTGTTTGGAAAGTAAAAATTAAAAAAAATAATTATTATTATAACGTGCACGGTATTAGATCCAGTGCAAGGCCATTTTTCAGAAACTTTGCATGTAACATTAGACACAGCATACGCAGTCAGAATGCAAAAATTTTAAATAACACTGTTTCACCATTGATTGATTTAAAATAAAAATGTGAGTAAAACCACTTATAGTTTAACTTTTATTTTGAGATGAATATCAATTCATTCTATCGGCAACAACTTATTAAATTTATACAATATTTGTTTGGGGTTTTCGTATAAGAAATTCATTATTTTTCACTATTAATTTATGCAAATTAAGTTTTATAAAAGCTTGTGCATGCCTAGTTAAAAAAATTTAGTCAAAAATGCTCATAAGTTATCTGTCATTTTTAGATTCTGATTGTAGTATTCTGTGTGGCCTTTTTTTTTTTTTTTTTTTTTTTTTTTTTAAACTTTTTATAGAAACCATTATATCTCCATCAATATGTGTCATAGCCTAATAATCATATGCTACGGCCAAAGCATTTTGAATTTTGTTTAAATTTTTACCTATCCCTTTTTCTCTTTGGGACAAAACTTTTGCTGAAATATGAGGTATAACATGTACTTTATACTCCCAAAATTTTAATGTAATATATAAAAAAAATGTCTAGATATTTGTCAAAATGTGTAAATTCGAAAAATCCAAATATTTATTGGTAGATAATGTATATATGTGTAGACTATTTCATTAATTCAAATTACTATCAGCATATATAGTTACGCTCATTAGTGCCTGACTCTGTCACGCTTTAGGCTTAACAGATTTTTCTTGGACTCTGTCTGTGTGTAAATGCAAGTTGCCACCAAATTTTCATACTTTAGTTTATTTAAAAAAAATCTAATGGGCTCTTCCCACCTAACGTCAGTGGTCACATGATAGAGGAAAAACAAATAGCAGACGAAGTCTTGTTTATCTATAGCGATTGCTGAAATAACATATTTTCTATTCTTATTTTTGATCAATCGTATTTAAACTGTGTTATTTTTTCACACATCATCATTTTTAATCCATTTTATGTCATTATTCATCATCTTTTGTTTGCTGTATAGATTTACAGTCATCATTTAGTTTATATTTGTTATTGATGTTCATGAAAAACATGTTAAATACTCTGATTTTTGGTACATAAATCAGTGACACTGCAATATCGTACTACGTAAATCCATTTAGACCAGTAACTAAGTTAATTAACTTGTTAACACCTTTATGCAATTAAATTAAATGAAAATATTTTAAGATTTCAAATTATAATCCATAAACCAGGGTGCGAAATTTCAGCTCGCCATTGGCGAGTGGAAATTTTACTGTGGCGAGTAAAATTTCAGTCTAAATATAGATAGAATTCTTACAGTACACGGTGCTATAATATATATATATATATATATCGATTTAAAAACGTATGATCCTGCTGATCTTAGGTAAGGTGACCATATATTCTCTTTTTAAGAGTACAGTCTTCTTTTTCAACGCTCTGTCTTCTTAAACGAAAAAAAAAAAAAAATTACAGGACTAAAAAGTCCTTTTTTTTATGTTTTTCGTCCTTTGTCCTTCTTTTCAAATGAAAAGGATTTAGCCCTTAATTTCAAATTTTCTCAAAACTGGGAAGCTCGATCGGCTGTTGGCTGTATCGACTGGTGAACACTAACTTAAAAAAAAAAAATCTATGTTGTCCAGTGGCATTTATAAAAATTAGTGATTTTTCCTCTCGTATCCGTATATTATTAATTTAAATTATGGTATACTGATCCAAATTCATCGTTTGGGACAAAAATGTTTCCACCACTTGTGTAAAGTAGCTTTTCAATCGACTTTTATAATCAGATTCATTCAATTTTGTGTCCTCTAAAATGACCTCTGTTTCAAAATTGAATGTATTCTATTTTCTTATAAAATAAAAGACACTGTGTAATTTCTCCTCTTTTTCCAATAAAAAATTCTGGTCACCTTATACGTAAAAAATAGAGTAAGTTAATAATATTTTGTGGCAAGTAACTTTTTTTTTTCAGCGAGTGTAATCTAAGTTGAAATTTCGGGCCCTGCCATAAACATTCCACAAGAACAAGCTATTATTTACTGCTAGATCAGTTAATGTAAGTGTTACACAAAAACATACAAAAATCAATTCTTACAGGTGAAAATAAATAAACACATAAAGTGTTTTTTAAAAATTATTAAATTTACAAATACAATTATTCTACTGTTTACAAATGCACAATATTACTTTTATTTTATTTTATATTAAATATTAACACTTTTGTTCTTAAGAACAATATTTAATTGAATTCAATTATTCGTTTTCCTCTATCACGTGATTGAGCAGACGACGGTGGGAAGAGCCCATTGTCCAATCGATGAGCTGTTTAATCCGACGTATTCAGAAAAATTGTCCCTTTCATTTGGTATCTTATTTGTAACGAATTATTGATTAGATTTTTTAAAATTAATTAAAATATGAAAGTAACTGCTTTAAAGTAGACATTTAAATTTTTAATTGTTGCCTTTTTTTTTTTTGTTTTTCCTCGGCATATGAAATGAAATATGTTTTAACGTGAAAAAAAAAAAAAAAAAAAAAAAAAGAAAATATATATATATATATATATAATATTAAATTTGCTCATGCATTGAAAAAATGACGTCTATAAAATAATAATAATAATTTTAATGATAACGAAGAGATAAATAAAGTGCAAAAATTTTGCACAGCTTGCTTAGTAAATGAGTTATTTGCAGTGAGAAATAAATAAAATGAAATGATCATTTTTCAACAACCGCCTTAGTCGCCCTACAACTAACTAGTTGAAATATATAAATCAAAATATTTGAAATGGGAAGTAATGTGTAACCACTAAAAACATAGTTGTCTATGCGATTGGAATAGCACTCATAGCATATTGTAATACTATATTGACATGAAAGTGCTACGTCTTTTAGGTTGATTGGATAATACTAAGTTCTAGAAAGATTAAACACAGTTAAATTTTTAGCTATTACAAATGCACATTTACATTAATTTGCAGCCGATAAAATATATATGTCTGTTATCTTAGAATATTTGATTGATTGATTCAAATCAATATTCAAATACCGTAAAATCCTGAAAGTAACCCCCTCCCCCCTCCATCGAATATAAACCCCCCTTTTCTGGCTGAAAGTGAAATGTTTCCGTTATCCTGAAAGTAACCCTCCCCCCCCCCCCTTTTTTTTTTTCTCCATCCAACAAAACTACATCCAATCTTCGGGCGCACTTATGGTACGTTGGCATTGCAAGTTAAGTTTGGCATTGAATTAAGTTTTAATATTTATGTATTATTTCCAATTTAACTAATTTTTCATAAAGTGTCGGATGCACGTTATCAATGGAATCATTATGCAGTTTTTTTTTTTTTTTTACCTTTAATGTAAGAAATGATAACCTTTAATATTTCCTTTTAAGTAAGTACTGTAAAATCCCGAAAGTACCCCCTCCATCGAATATCCTCCCCTCCCTTTTCTTCATTTTTTTAAAATAATTTTTTTAAAGAATCTTGATTATAACCCCTCCCCCCCCCCCTCCCGAAATTTATCCGTTTTTGCTTTTCAAAAAGGGGGGGTTACTTTCGGGATTTTATGGTATAAAATAAAATATAATATTTAAAATGAGAAATAATATGCAGCTGTTACAAACTTGGTTGTGTCATAAGATTAAATCTCTGAATAGGGGACCAAAACCAACACAGTACAGACAAGAAATTAAAAGGTTCATGAAATATTTATATATCTTAATAATGTTAATGTTTGTAAAAATATTGATTATGGCATAATTTATAGAATTTAATTATGTAAATACATGATGTAATTATATAATTACAACTAAATTTTATTATATTACATATAATGTGCATAAAGTCAACAGTCTATACACAAAGTTCCATAAAATAATTTGGTGCATTATTTGTTGTAATGGATACTTTCCAAAAGTTTGCTTTTTCAAAAATCATTAATCTATCACAATTGTATTGTTATTATGTCTAATTTGAGTCTAAAAAGTGGAAAATATTAAATATTAACTTAAAAAAGTCTACATTAAGTCATATTGTGATTATTGGTAAAAATCCTCACACTTATTTATAATCAAGATTGTAATTGGATAGTTCAATTCCAAATGTTAACTTTTGAAGCTGCATTTCATATCCACCACATAATATGACCAGTTCAAAATACACTACTTATGTTGTGTTCAAAGTACACCACTCTATTACTAAAAACGAAATTGCTAATCACGATGTTCAGGTTGGGGTTAACTTAATTACAACAGGGTTCCCACTGGTCATGGAGAACAGGGAAAACCTGGAAAAGTCAGGGAATTTGAAACTACTCAAAAAAGTCAGGGAAATATCAGGGAAAATTGTAAATATTGCTCAAAAACCTAGAAAAATGATGATACACACCTGGAAAAAATGCTTTTTGAGCATTCAATTTATATCCCAAGTCACATGTTACTATGTTGTCTTTTATGTTGCAAGCTATGTTCTGTTTTATACCATGAGCTATTTTTTATGATGCGAATGAAATTTTATGACAGGAATTTTTTTTAAATAGACCTGGAAAAGTCAGGGAATTTTATTTTTGAAATTGAGTGGGAACCCTGTTACAAGTATATGGGGTTTTAGTTAGAAAGCTACTTCATGGTGCATAACACTCATTTCAGAATATACAATGTATGTGTGGATAGAGAAATACATAAAAGTATCTGAGAAAAATTTACTTTTGCAAGGTGAATTTAATTCTCAAGACCTCTTAAAAAAGTTGAGCTTCCAAGCGAACATAGATTACTTCCCTGAGACCCCTAACAGTAAATGTTTTAACTGCATATGATATTGTTTATATATCGTTTATATGTCTAAATAAATAGAGCTAGAAATGGCATAGGTCCAAGGTACACCACTTTCCACTGTTATTGATGTAAGATCATATATTTGGTTATACTGGTTTAACACTATGATTTATTAAAGAATGCATGATTAGAGTTGATAGGATAAATTATTGAGAAACTTAAACATCAGATATTTATTTAAATTAAAAATTTTAAAACATACAACCTTAATTCTTCGTGTTAACTTGCCGACTAGTTTCGCATGGGGCGCCCCAGCTTGTTTTCCAGCGATATGGTGTTCGAAGTTTGAACGAAACTGACATTTCTCTTTAGCTTTTCTACTTCTCCTAGAGAAACGTCAGTTTCGTTCAAACTTCGAACACCATATCGCCGGAGAACAATCTGGAGCACCCCATGCGAAACTAGTCGGCAAGTTAATATGAAGAATTAAGGTTGTATGTTTTAAAATTTTTAATTTAAATAGTTTTACTTCATGGTTTAGTTTATTGTAAAGTATCAAATATTTATTGTATATTTCACATTATTTAGCATGGTAAAATCCAGAATTTGCAGCAATTAATGATATTCATCATAAAAGTTAAGGCAATAATCAAGTACAGAATTACAATTAGACTTTTTAAAATATAATTTACAAATTCTATTAAGATCTCAAAGTTAATAGAGTAAAGCTTTTGTAACTCACCATTAGTGAAAAAGCTCAAAGTATAAGTTATTCAGTTTATTGCACTGTAAAGGAAAAGTTACACAGTCAGTTAGAATATAATAATGCCTATATCTAAAATTATAGTGAAGAAAATGCAGAACGTCAATTTAAAATATTTTACTTTCAATTCACACAATACGATGAATCATTGATATGTCACATGCTGTTAAAGAAGTTTGATGTAAAAAATACTTAAGACATGTGGAGAAATGTATATCTATATAAATAAAGAGATCTTGTGTGTGTTTGTGTATGTCTGTCTATCTGCACTCTAATGCTCACATTACTGATCGTAGAGCTACAAAACTTCACAGATGGGTTGCTGGGTATGCAGGTGTGCACTTCATTGAGATTTTTTTTTTTTTTTTTCTTTTTTGGCATTAAAAAAATTTTTGTTTTTTATGTTATCCATTGACATTTCTGTTTCATTTTCTAAAATTTATTCTTTCATTTCAATCATCTGCATATCTTTATGATGGCTCTTAAATATCTTTATTAGTATTATTATTTGTTTAATTTATTTATTTGAAAGTGAAACCTGATTATTATTTTTAATTTAATTCACTTAAAATTAAAATTTAAAAAAAAAAATTTTTTTTAATGAACGGCTATAAACTGTTTATTTTTTATTTATTTAATTCGTTCATTCAGGCATTTTTTTTTTCTTTATAGTTGTACTGAAATCAAATGATAATACAGTAGAAAAAATTAAACAAATTTTAAATTGATGTACAGGCATGCAGTTATGATGTATATTTCTAACAGTTATGTATAATTTTTATAATATAAATATTTATACTAGAATTATAAATTTATTCTACTTAAAATTTTATTATAATTAGTTGCCAATTATTATGGTTTGTTCATAATTATTACGGATTTACGGCATTATGGACAACATATAAAAATTACGGATTATACACTTTAAAAAAAAAATTGCAGATATCGATTTAAAAAAAAGAATCCCTACTGACGATCGACGATAAAACGCACAACGGAAGCCTTCCAATTCTCTATCTTTCTCCATCCGCTACATAAATGTCAATATTCATTTTAAACTTGCTTTATTAGATTCTAGAAACTATAAAGAAATAAAATTATACAATATTTCTCGCTGTTGTAAATTTTTTTTTACGCCCCCCTCCCTCTTTTCTTATCTCCAACTAGCCATTGATGATTAAAAGCTCTGCAGAAGCCTTTAGCTTGCCAATCTTTCTCCATCCTCCATCAGCAACATAACTGTCAATATTCATTTTAAACTTGCTTTATTAGATTCTAGAACCTATAAAGAAGTAAAATTGTTTCACTTCTCATTCATCTAATTATTTATATTTTGACAATGATAAAAATGAGGGAAGGGGGTGTATCTAGAAAATGGTGGTTGAGTGGGCAAAATGGTGGTCATATTTGGATTGAGGAGGTCATTTTACATAAGAATATGCAAGAATGTATCAGATCTCGAACTTTTTTTTTTTTTTTTTTTTTTTTTGCAGAGCAGTGTAATGGAAAGACAATATTTATATATATATAACTTATATTTTGCAGCAATGTAAGTTTTCTGTTTCAGAAAGAGAGAGAGATTTGTTTATTTAAAAATCAAATGTATATTTTATTAGCTCTCTCTATTAAATCAACGAGCATGTGGATAATTAAGGCTTTAGGTTTTAATGGGATGGTTGGTTACCTTCCATTGACGGTTTTGATGGAAGGGTTGAGAAATTAAATTTCCCTTTTGTATAGGATGTGTTAATTACCCTTGAGATATAGATATCAGACTTTATTCAGAGAGTTTATACGACTTTTTTTTTATAAGAATACCAATTATTCATTGGCATTCAGTAATTGTGGAATTGAATAAAAATTTATCCGCTGATTGCGTCTATATAGTTAGAAAAGATAATATTTCCAATTTTTATGAGCCATTAGTGTCTGTTAAATATAAACAGGGTTAATTCAGTTAGTAAGGAAAGCCAAATAATACAAGTTCGTATCCTAGATTGGAACAACTATAGTATTTCCCCACAGCTGAATTTGGCAATTTATTTTTGGCGATTATGGCTAAAACATATAGCATAAATTATAAAATCATAAGCTAAATTATAAATCATAAATCCAAAATAAATAGCATGCAGGCTGCCATATTATATCGCAAACAGTTCAGAATGACATTATTATTGTTCAAATCGGTGCCAAAGAAAAATCGCCAAATTCAGCTGTGGGGAAATAGTATAGTTGTACCCTTAGATTGGTCACTGTGACTGTTCACTCCTATAAAAATTAAATCAGCCTTTCCATATATATATATATACTAGTATATAACCCCGTCAAAAATGACAGAATGTGAAATCAATTAAGGTAGTGAATCAACGAAGGCTTTTTTTGCTTCGTTGGTCGCTATATTTAAAGGAAACTCTTTTCTATATCGCTTTATAAACATAAATAAAACTAAAAAAAAACCCATGAAATTATCCCAAAGCCCGCTTCCTGTCCCCGCTGCCTTCGTCAGCGACCTACTCATTCGCAGACTCTTGGGTGCCTGTCTTTATTGCCTGTGACAATAGCTTGCCAGTGGGCTTCCATTTGGGTGCATATCAGATGACAGTATCGA
The DNA here is from genome assembly GCA_963930645.1 of Salticus scenicus. NCBI lineage: Eukaryota > Metazoa > Arthropoda > Arachnida > Araneae > Salticidae > Salticus > Salticus scenicus. The sequence continues at coordinate 196,969,508 of OZ005658.1, read as the reverse complement.
AAAAACTGAAGTAGCAATTTTATATTTGAATCCCAGTTACATATGAACAACATATGTATATTACAATGTGGTCTGTTACATGGTGTACATAATATTTTCTTTCATGTTATTTTCTATATTTATTTGATTTATTCGATCAATTATAAAATGACAACAAATTCACGTCAAAATAATATTACAATATGCTATGATCAGCTACATCTATCGCGAGACAATTATTTGTGGTTATAATAGTAGCTGATATATAGAAAAATAAATAATTAAATATGTAAATCTGATCATAGTATAGTTGTTATATAGCTCACCTTGTTGATTTTTGAATTTCTACCGCCATTTTAGACAAAAATACATAATTTATGCAATTATTTTTCCTGTTTCTTTTTCCTTTCCTTTTTTTTCATTTAGGAGCAAATATAGTATTTCCACACAACTGGATTTGACGATTATGGCTAAATCATAAATGTAAAAATCATAAATCAGAAAATCATAAATTAAATCATAAATCTAAAATAAACAGCATGCGAGCTGCCATATTATATTGCAGTGAATCCAGAACGGCATTGTTATCGTTCAAAACGGCGCCAAAGAAAAATCGCCAAATCCAGTGTTGTTCAAATGCTATAGTTATACCTTCCTTTTTTTTTTTTCATTATTTTATAATTTATTTATATTTTTGATGCGCTATTTTGGCTTAAAGTTGCTTTCACAAAAGTAGAGTACTTGGTGAAAAATGTCCAATCTATTTCCAGCAATAAAATTTTAAAATATTACCCAGGATTATCAATGAATTAACTTTCATGCCAAGCGCGATTCATCCATGCCAAAAACATACTATTTAAACAAAACAGAAAAGAAAAAAAGACATATAACTGCAGGTAATCTAACTATAGTTAATAGTAGTCATTAAAAAAAAAAAAAAAAAAATCCAGACTGTTTCGGCGACAAAATTTCAAAAGTCGTCAAAGAGTCCTTTAAAGTTGATCCGAATGTTTACTTACATCGTACAGAGAAATTTAAAGGGAAGGAACAACTTTAGTATTGGATTCCCTTGAATAAATTTTTAATTTGGCACCGAAGAAGGCATTTCTATCTAAGGTCTTTACTTACACAATTGGAATAGTCATTTTTATTCATAGCCAAAGTGGTAGTAAACAGCGAATCCATTACTAATCAAATAACTGATAACCTTAAATATTGTATCTAAAATTGAAGTATATTTAAAAAGTTATGTTTTTTTAGGACTGAGGGCCTATTAGTCTCAATCTGGGATTTTTGCGTTGTCGATTTCGATAGTTGGACATTTGCCGAAATCTAAAATTTATCGAAAATATAATTGAATAATTTGAAAGCGATGTTATAATTTGAAAAAAAAAAAAAAAAAAAAAAAAAAAAAAAAAACTAATAGTCCTCCGTCCTAAACTAAATTCTGCTTTTGCCAGAATTTCATCAAAATCTTTAATATTATTATTATTATTGAAAGAAAAAGAAAAGAAAATTAATAATAATCAGTATCATTACAAGCGATATCAAAAAAGTTTTTTTTTTCTTTTTTTTTTTTTTTTTATAATTTTGAATTAGGAAATAAAAAGTGCGCGTGAAATAATATGAAATAAAAATAAGTAAAAAATGAATTTAATGTTTTTGTTTTTCGGGGGTTGCTCATGCATATAAAAAATGAGTATTAAAACGAGTCGAAGAAGGAAGCGAAATAAGTATTGAGTTATATTATGATAAATATGATATATAATATGATACGATATATTAGACCTATCGTCCAGGGTTAGTAGGCATTTTCGTTGAAAGAAATAGTTTGTTCGTTCGGTGCAACTTGCACATTAGTCCCGTGAGGTACAACTTTCACTTTAGTCCCGTCAGGTACAACTTGCACATTAGTCCCATTTAAATATTTCAATTATATATATATATATTTAATTATTCACATACTAAAAAAAAGAAGAAAAATGAAAACACAGAAAACTGAATGCAGGGAGAAAAATCTGGTTTTAGTTTAACATTTGGAAGCATGTGCACCTTCATCTATCTATAATGCACTTTTGACACACTTTCTCAGTTAATCTTTTTTGCTAAAATTGTTTACATTTTACCATCTTTTTATAATTATTTTAGTGTCAATCAATTAACAAGCAATTGATTATAAATAAATTGAATTACTTATTTAATTTTATCATAAATAGTATTTTTGAACAATGCACTCATTATTGCAATTCAACAATTGTACGAACGCCTGCAACAATTGCGTATAAATAATGTGAACAATGCACGAAATTTTATTTCTTCCAACAATCAAATGCTTAACTTTTTAGCATTACCCTTCAGTCTAACTATAGACCTTATCTGAGATGGCGTATCCATTCTTAGAAGTGCTTTTTGTGATTTACTTTTTTAAAAAGTTTCTCACATGGCTTTTTTTTCAATTTTTCGAGTATACTGATATTGATGCTCGCAAAATTTACATATGTCCAGTCTTCTATGCTGGAATGTTGGAGTTTGATGATATTCCAGGTCCGAAAACTATTCATCCATCTTTTAATAAATCAAATTTTTCGGCCAATGTTTCTTTTAAAAGTATTGATATTTTTGATCAAAATGAAAATCAACTCAATCCAATAACTGACGAGCCAAATTATTTTTCCGAAATCATTAATAAAAAATATACTAATAAAAATTGGGTTTTAGAAAGAAAGAAAGAAATGTATATTTCAGCTTTAAATAGGGGCCGTCCTTTCAAGCATCCCAAAATAAAAAGACTGCCAAAATTTAGAAGTCTGCCCACTATTTTTGAATCACTGTCTGAGACTGATAATGACGAACCGTTTGAAATTAAAGGGAAATCAATTCTTTCTCGGACAGTGGACGCAACCAGTAAAAATAACTATGTTTCTGTTTCATTGCCTGGGACTGATACTGACGAACCTTTGTTTCAAATCGAAGGGGACTCAGTTCTTTCTCAGGCAATGGGAACACTAAATGAAAATGAACAAGCGTATATTTCAGAACGACTTGTTAAAAAAAAGAAAAAGAAATTCCGAAAATTAAGGAAATTTTTTAAAACATGGTGTTGCTGTTGTTGCATTCCTTGTGTAAAGAATTAAAATCATATGGGATGTTTGATTGCAGTACGCATGGGGCTTGGAATATCAAAACTCCTCTGGCAGTAGGCAAGGGGGCCTGCCTTATCAAAACTTCCCCATGAGAAACGATGCATGGCGACCTCCTCGTGGTGTTTCTCGGGTTACGCTAACAGCCATGCTTTTAATGTAACATATAAGCTTTTTTGTGTGCGTGCATCTGACTGTGAAGATGCGCACGAGCATTATTATTTTTATTTATTTATTTATTTATTTTTTTTTTGCTTTATTTATATATATATATATATATATTTATTTATTTTTTCATATGCATTAGCAAATTTAATATTTTCTAATATTTTATTTTTCGCGTGAAACCACATTTCATTTTATGTTTAAAAGAAAAAAAAATTAACTGGTATTTTTTTTTTTTTTTTTTTTTTTTTTTTCTGGCAACAATTATAAATTTAAATGTCCAATTTTGAATTTACTACCAGGTTATTATTTTCATATTTTAATTAATTTTTAAAAATCTAATCAAAACTTCGTTACAAATAAGGTATCAAATGAAAGAAGCGATTTTTCTGAATCCGTCGTACTAAACAGTTTATCGATTGGACAATTAGATTTTTTAAAATTAACTAAGTATGAAAGGCAACTTGCTACAAAGGTGAGTACGAACCGGAATCGTCATCTCACTTGCAAATTATATAAATAGATGGAATAAGTAAATAAATATATATATGTCTCTGGCACGTGCATTTAAGTAATTTATTGGTATTTTTCAATAATTGCTTGTGTATTGGAAGCTAAAAATCCTGTTACATGATACTGAGGTGTATTCTAACACGGCAGCTTTCTGCTGCATTTCATGACTGCCACAAAGCAATTATCTCCAGAAGAAAGGTCCGTAGATTTATTCCCGTCCTTTCAAGCATCCCAAAATAAAAAGACTGCCAAAATTTAGAAGTCTGCCCACTATTTTTGAATCACTGTCTGAGACTGATAATGACGAACCGTTTGAAATTAAAGGGAGATCAATTCTTTCTCAGACAGTGGACGCAACCAGTAAAAATAACCATGTTTCTGTTTCATTGCCTGGGACTGATACTGACGAACCTTTGTTTCAAATCGAAGGGGACTCAGTTCTTTCTCAGGCAATGGGAACACTAAATGAAAATGAACAAGCGTATATTTCAGAACAACTTGTTAAAAAAAGGAAAAAGAAATTCCGAAAATTAAGGAAATTTTTTAAAACATGGTGTTGCTGTTGTTGCATTCCTTGTGTAAAGAATTAAAATCATATGGGATGTTTGATTGCAGTACGCATGGGGCTTGGAATATCAAAACTCCTCTGGCAGTAGGCAAGGGGGCCTGCCTTATCAAAACTTCCCCATGAGAAACGATGCATGGCGACCTCCTCGTGGTGTTTCTCGGGTTACGCTAACAGCCATGCTTTTAATGTAACATATAAGCTTTTTTGTGTGCGTGCATCTGACTGTGAAGATGCGCACGAGCATTATTATTTTTATTTATTTATTTATTATTTTTTTTTGGCTTTATTTATATATATATATATATATTCATATGCATGAGCAAATTTAATATTTTCTAATATTTTATTTATCGCGCGAAACCACATTTCATTTTATGTTTAAAAGAAAACAAAATTAACTGGTATTTTTTTTTTTTTTTCTGGCAACAATTATATATTTAAATGTCCAATTTTGAATCATAGAATAATAATAGAGGAAGAAGGAGCACGCCAATAGTCTTAATGCTTACAAACCCCTTCTAGTGAAATGCCAGCGAAAGCTACTTTTGCTCCTCTCAATATTGAAGTTTGTTAATAAAGGCTTGTTAATAATCGCTGTTTTTTGTGGCAACACAACAGCTTATGTAGAAACCTTATGCTCCTTCTTCCTTTATTATTATTCTATGTTTTGAATTTACTACCAGGCACGGAGTAAAAAGACAGGAGAAGAAGGTAACGCTGAAATTTTGTGATGTTGTTTTCTAATGTTTACAGAGGGCGCCAGCGTGCAATACTTCCTTCTCTCCAGCTTCCGCAATGTTATTCAATGGAGAAATGTCTCGTTTTAATTATTTTTTTAAAAATAATATCAAGCTGAAAAAATTTCGATTGAAAGCAAATTTCATTAAATAGAGTATTCTAACCAACATGTTTTTTTTAAGAGCCATTTTATACTAATTTTACTTTGAAAGAAAGCTTTTAAAAAATGATGATTCTTATGAACCGAAGCTAACTAAAACAGACAATTGGGAGGAAGGAGAATGGATGAAATTTTGTAAAGAAAAAAAATAAACTTACTTTAGGTGCAGAAAACACGAACTCGGACTTTATTTTTCTCCTAGGGCTTTTTTTTTTTTTTTTTTTTTTTTTCTTATCACTATCATAGCCTGTTTTACAACTAGGAACGAAGCATTTATTTGAAACATCTGAATTATGCAGTTTTAAGAACTTACAAAGAAATTAAATTGCTTAAAATAAAAAAATTTAAATGTACTCCAGCAAAATTCTATTGAAAACAACAGTATATCCGCGCCGAGGTAGGGAGGAATGACAAGTGGCGCCCTCAATATTTACCATAAATTTAGATCACAGTTTCGTAGCTTTCTCCCATTGGACCTTCAACTCCTATTAATAATACTCCGTGCTACCAGGTTATTATTTTCATATTTTAATTAATTTTTAAAAATCTAATCAAAACTTCGTTACAAATAAGGTATCAAATGGAAGAAGCGATTTTTCTGAATCCGTCGTACTAAACAGTTTATCGATTAGACAATTAGATTTTTTAAAATTAACTAAGTATGAAAGGCAACTTGCTACAAAGGTGAGTACGAACCGGAATCGTCATCTCACTTGCAAATTATATAAATAGATGGAATAAGTAAATAAATATATATATGTCTCTGGCATGTGCATTTAAGTAATTTATTGGTATTTTTCAATAATTGCTTGTGTATTGGAAGCTAAAAATCCTGTTACATGATACTGAGGTGTATTCTAACACGGCAGCTTTCTGCTGCATTTCATGACTGCCACAAAGCAATTATCTCCAGAAGAAAGGTCCGTAGATTCATTCCCGTCCTTTCAAGCATCCCAAAATAAAAAGACTGCCAAAATTTAGAAGTCTGCCCACTATTTTTGAATCACTGTCTGAGACTGATAATGACGAACCGTTTGAAATTAAAGGGAAATCAATTCTTTCTCAGACAGTGGACGCAACCAGTAAAAATAACCATGTTTCTGTTTCATTGCCTGGGACTGATACTGACGAACCTTTGTTTCAAATCGAAGGGGACTCAGTTCTTTCTCAGGCAATGGGAACACTAAATGAAAATGAACAAGCGTATATTTCAGAACGACTTGTTAAAAAAAGGAAAAAGAAATTCCGAAAATTAAGGTAATTTTTTTAAACATGGTGTTGCTGTTGTTGCATTCCTTGTGTAAAGAATTAAAATCATATGGGATGTTTGATTGCAGTACGCATGGGGCTTGGAATATCAAAACTCCTCTGGCAGTAGGCAAGGGGGCCTGCCTTATCAAAACTTCCCCATGAGAAACGATGCATGGCGACCTCCTCGTGGTGTTTCTCGGGTTACGCTAACAGCCATGCTTTTAATGTAACATATAAGCTTTTTTGTGTGCGTGCATCTGACTGTGAAGATGCGCACGAGCATTATTATTTTTATTTATTTATTTATTTATTTATTTATTTTTTTTGCTTTATTTATATATATATATATATATATATATATTTATTTTTTCATATGCATTAGCAAATTTAATATTTTCTAATATTTTATTTTTCGCGTGAAACCACATTTCATTTTATGTTTAAAAGAAAAAAAAATTAACTGGTATTTTTTTTTTTTTTTTCTGGCAACAATTATAAATTTAAATGTCCAATTTTGAATTTACTACCAGGTTATTATTTTCATATTTTAATTAATTTTTAAAAATCTAATCAAAACTTTGTTACAAATAAGGTATCAAATGAAAGAAGCAATTTTTCTGAATCCGTCGTACTAAACAGTTTATCGATTGGACAATTCGATTAGATTTTTTAAAATTAACTAAGTATGAAAGGCAACTTGCTACAAAGGTGAGTACGAACCGGAATCGTCATCTCACTTGCAAATTATATAAATAGATGGAATAAGTAAATAAATATATATATATGTCTCTGGCACGTGCATTTAAATAACTTATTGGTATTTTTCAATAATTGCTTGTGTATTGGAAGCTAAAAATCCTGTTACATGATACTGAGGTGTATTCTAACACGGCAGCTTTCTGCTGCATTTCATGACTGCCACAAAGCAATTATCTCCAGAAGAAAGGTCCGTAGATTCATTCCCAGTCAGAACAATGTGTTGCTATTAAAGCAGCTACAACTATAAAAAGGTTCTATATTCTACCAATTCATTGTTTAATATTTTACTAGTTTGGGGTTCAACATATACAGATTTACATGAGCTATAACACCAAATAATTCAACAATGTTTCATCAAGTGTCTATAATCAAGAGACTTGTTCTTGAGGAGAAAGGTATTTATTCGCTGGGTAATCATACGCTCACCATTCTTGCAAATAACAGGGGTGAGAGCTATAGGACGGTAGGAAGAAGCTGTGCTCTTAGTCTTGTCAGGCTTTGCAATGGGTAGAGGTCCAGTCAGGGGGGATATTCCCCGTAAGAAGAGAGTCGTTATAGATTCCAAATAACAGCTCAAGAGAGTGGGAACCGAGATTCTTGAAGAAATAAGCAGGAATCCTGTTTTCACCAGGAGTAGTAGATTTTGTACGCTGAATAGCCACAGTCAGTTCAGACATAGAGAAGGGATTATTGAGATACTCATCATGATCAGTCCCATAAGTAAAAGGGAGGGGAGGATGGTCGAGCCCACCTCAATACAATTCTGCGAAGGTCTCGGCTTGAGCGCCAGCGTCGGAGACAAGGGAACCGTCGATAGAAAGGCAAAAGTTCAGGAGAGGACGAAGGACGATTTTTTAATTTTCGGACACCTTGAGCTTGAACAATAAACGGGGGGGTCACTAGCATATCTGCAAGCAGAGTCCCAGAAGCGCCTTTTGGCGTCCTTGATGGCCTGTCGAAGTAAAGCAGAGGGCATTTTGTACTTGATCCAAAAGTCAATAGAAGACAACTGAATGGCTTTTTTGAGGGAATACTTTTTTCTGGGAGAGGAGGGCCCTACAACAGAGAGACCACCAAGCAGGAAAAGCTTTCTGAAGAGGATTAACGATCCGGGAGTTTCTAGCCATTGCCTGCAGGATGGTGGACGCTATCCGAAACGAAAGAGTCTCATAGCTTACAGAGGGAGCAGACAGCAGTGAAACATCAACTTCATGGCAGATCCATGATCAACGATAGCGTAAACCAACGGGCAGAGAGACAGGATCCGACTCAACAACAAAAGACACCGGAAAATGGTCACTGCCGAATGGGTTATCCATCACCTGAAAAGAGATCCGAAAAAGAATGTCAGTCGAACAAAGAGAGAGATCCAACAGAGAAAGAGAATCATGAGGAGACAGATGAGTACTACGATTTGAATTGACCAAGCAAAAGGAACTGTCAGCAAGCCACTCCACAAAAGCCTCACTGTGTCGAGAGGCATGGGGAGCACCCTAGAAGGGGTGATGAAGATTGAAGTCATCCAAGATGAGAATTCAGAAGAATTCAATGTGTGCGCCATTGGTAGCACTCAAAACATCCAATCGGTAAGAGATTTGTAACCGTGTTCTCTGCAGCATTGCGCAATCGACACTCTCTAAAGCTGCAGTAATTCGAGCTTTCAGTTCGGTGGTGTCAGCCATTATACATTGATACACAATGATCTTTACGTACACAATGATTTTCAAATCCCAAAATTCATGTATCGTGCCTATTAACGAGTCTTGAAACAGGAAAAGTCGCTTCTTCCGAAATCATTACACATCCCCAAAAAAATTTCATCGTCATCCCATCCATCTCTTTTAACATCTCGGCTGCAAAGCCTTAGTTACAGAAACCTTTGATAATTTTTGCATTGAATACAATAAACGTTAAGTTTATATCTTTGTTACTTTAATTTTTATGATTTTTTGAAAGTGTAAAGATATTTCTCGGACACTCTGTATTTCTTTGGAATAATTTTCGACAAAATAATATGACACGACAATTCAAAGTTTAAATAACATGAATATTAGCATGCAGTAATAGTGGTGTGAGTTGAAATATAAAGTTTAAAAAAAAAAGAAAGAAGAAACAGGTTAAGAGGTTAAAGTGGCAGTGACAGATGGGCAGTTGGCAACGGTCTGGAATTCAGCTCTAAGGGCGGTTTGGAGGCATAATTTGAATTATATTGAAGATACTTATGCAAAATTTTTAATAAAAACATTTTACTGTTTGTAAAAAGCAAAGATATCCACGAAAATGGTGATATTATCTCTATCTACATACAAACTGAGCTGAGCTATACATTCGATATTTAGGGATTTGAAAATATATGAATTGACATTTTTTAATGAATCTATAAGAAAAAGGAAGCATCTTTTAAACGAAGCCATTTTCATTATTGTCGAAAAGTGCATAAAAACCAGTGCTTAATGAAGGTGAATGAAAACTTTGTAAACTAACGCCATAAAAAAAAAAAAAAAAGCAACTATTATTTTGAGTGAAAATAATTAAGCATGATCTTTTAGTAGGCGAAAAAAGAGTTGATTCGAATTTGTTGTCTAATAAAGGATTGTTCTTATTTATTCCGACCCGAAACAATTTCTGAGTATTTTTACAAATTATGGTGTTCGCTTACAAATTTTTTATTTGTTTGTTAATCTTATGAGCCAAAATCATAGTACACTGTATTTCTAATTGAAAAAGTGGATTGCAAGTATAATTTTCTGTGTGGAAAGTGCTGTTTTTAATGTTTATTCTATCAACTGTTTATTAAAAAAAAAAAAAAAAAAAAAAAAAAAAAAAGTTTAAATTTATTGAATACATCAAGTAAGTTTCTCGATTGTTTATGATTTATTTAAACATTACACTGCTCTGAAGTCTGTTTCACTTTACGTCATATTTTACACGCAGTCAATCTCTCATTCATTCTTTAATCAAACAAAAATAATAGATAGTTTTACTTACATGCCGTTTCTTTATTTAAATTGTTTTTCGTTTGTCCATCTTTCAAGTGCCTGATTAATAATTATGACAAGGCAGAATTGCGCTCTAAAAATTAGTCAAGCATTAAGGGCCCTCTTCACTCAACGCCGCCGAAAGCCGAAGCTAATGTTATTCTATGGGAAATTTTTCTTTAGAAATAACTTATTAACTAAAACATATTTTTAAATTCTGTTTTCACATTCTGAAAATTCCCAACTGTTAAATTGACGGACCTTTTTCAAAAAATTATTTTTTTAATTTTTTATATTTTATTTTGAACCTGCAAACTACGAATTTTCAATATGTGAATTTTTTTCATTTTTAATTTTTGCAATTTCAAAATAAAAAATAAATAAATAAATAAAATACATTTTTAAAAAAGTTCCGTCAATTTAACAGGTGGGAATTTTCTGAATGTGAAAACAGAATTTAAAAATATGTATTAGTTAATAAGTTATTTGTAAAGAAAATTTTCCCATAGAATAACATTGGCTCGGGCTTCCGACGACGGTAAGTGAAGAGGGCCGTTAAAAGCCTGATTTCTCTCTACTTATCTTCCCCGGAAACCAAAGTCAATGTTATTCTATGGAGAATTTTGCACCATTATAACTCATTTTAATACATATTTTTAAATTTCTTTCTTACATTCAGAAAATTCATAACTATGAAACAGTTTATCATCGCTTTCTAAAAATTGATTTTTTAAATTTTTAATATTTATTTTGAGGTTGTAAAATGCGAATTTTTGCAATGTGAAATTTTGCATTTTCGAGCTTAAAAATTAAAATCTTAAAATATAAAGAAATTAGTTTTAGAAAGCGATAACCCATTTAGCAGTTGTGAATTTTTTTTAATGTGAAAACAGAATTTAAAAATCTGTATTAGAGTTAATGAGCTATAACGGGGCAAAATTTCCCATAGAATTAACATTGACTTCGGCTCTCGGCGCTGTCCGTGGCTGCGAGGACGCAATTATTAAGCTCCAGCTGCAGTTTTCTAGCAAATATAACGTAGCAGAAAAGGCCGTATTTTTTAAATTTAAAATTTCTTTTAATTTAATCTTGTTCGTGAATTCCGGTGGCAGTGTAATTTAAATGATCCGAATTACCAATGCGTTAATGGTCGAACGTTATTTGAAGCCACAAATATCCTGACCTTATTTGAACTTCATGTAACTTAGCAGTGTGTGTGTGTATGTGTGTGTGTGTGTGGGGGGGGGGGTACTGAGGGACCCCAATTAATGTCATGAGCTAATAAATTGAATGACATATCAGCTATTTAGCTTTATAACTGTAGGTGACCTTAAAACATTTGTGTGAAAAAAAAAAAAAAGAAGTTAAGCGAAATGCTTAATGTTAATTTTGAATTCTTAGTTAAAAGGGAAAGAAAGAAAATACGCATATTTTTTGTAATATGGTACAACTTGATCATTGTCTAGACTAGGCAATATAGTATACCATTTTTCTTTTTGAAAAGTATATTTTAGTGGTGGAGCACGATATCTAAATAATAATACATATAATAGTAATCATTATTGTTATTATTTTAATAATTGCTCATAGAAAAAACTTCATTTCTGTAATATATATATATTCGTTTCTCATTATTTTTAACTTTAAAGGTATTATTATTATAACTTTTTACTTTCTCTTACCCATAAGGCAGAGAAAGTATTGTTTTTGGGTCAAATTTTCGAACGCGAGATTTTGTTATATTTACACGTTTTGAGGTCCCCTGAATACGAAAATCATGTTTTTAGCAAATGGTCTGTGTGTGTGTCTGCGTGTGTGTCTGTGTGTCTGTGTATCTGTCTGTTATCAGTATATCTCAAAAACAAATTATGGCAGAAAAAACAAACTTGGTATTCTAAATGTGCATTATATAGGGATGCTACAGTAAGCTTTTCGTTAAGATCAAGCAAATGGTTCGTGTACAGGGACAATCAAGAGAATTCTAATACATTACGTCTATGGGGGAAATTGCAGGTAAGTAGAGTTTAACGTCTATAGACTGCACTAAACCAAATGAAACGAATATATATATTTTGTAATAGAGATAGTCAACTGGGAAAAAAAAATTGTGCATGTATGAGCCTCGCCTCCCCCCCCCCCTGGGGGGGGAAGTCCCCCCTCGAGGGAAGTAAATTTTCATGATGGGTATCTTTCAAAAGAGCTCGCCAATACCGTTAAAACGAATGGTTGAACCATCGATCTGCGATAATTTAAAACAAAGTTATCGATTTTTTTCACTTTTAACGAAAAAAAAAAAAAAACAGATTTTTTTTTTTTATTATCTATATAAATAAAGAGAAGTGTCTGTGTGTCTGTGCGTCTGTGTGTCTGTGTATCTGCCTGCGCTCTGGTGCTCACACTACTGATCGCAGAGCTTCCAAATTTGGCATATAGGTACCTGGGTCCCTGCAGATGTGCACCTCATCGAGATTTTTTCGAATTTGAATTTTTTAAATTAATGTTTTTTCGATTTTAAATATTGGCTTTAATGTTTCATTTTTCATGAATTTATTCTTCGATTGTAATCGTCTGCGTATCCTAGCAACGGCTATTATGCAATTAATTTTTTATTTAATACATTCATTTGAAGGCGATTTTCTTTCTTTCTTTTTTTTTTTTAATAGAAATAAATTGTTACGTTTATGTATAAATTTTATAGTATAGCAACTTTTTATTTTTTATTTTTTTAATTAATTCCTTTAAAAGAAAAATCTTTCTTTTTTAATTATTATTATTTATTTTATTTATTGGGTGAAAAAAATGGTAGTTTACAGTAGAAAGGATTAAACTGATTAAAATTCGTTTTTCATGTATTTAATTCCTTTTTAATAGAAAATCTACTTTTTTATTTTATTTTATTGCACTGGTTGGAATCAAATCGTAATATAGTGCAAACAACGGTGTCTATAAAACACATGGTTCAAAAACTAAAATATATAATAGATGCTGAGATACAGTCATCTTCAAAATCGTAGTTCTTAAATAACAGAAAATCCACAAGTCGTCGATAAATACCCAGATTGAAGTGCCCGAGAAAGGCCTTTCTGTAGACAGTGGGAAACTGGAGTACGGGCAGAAAAAAGAGCTGCCTTAGGCAACGGGTACCCGAAGAAGCGAAATCTAAAGCGATTTCAGAGGGTTTTTTTTTTAGTTTTTTTTTTTTTTTTTTTTTTTTTTTTTTTTGTAATGTGATGTAAAAAATAAATACTGATCCAATTCTTTTGAAAATTCATTTAAATATAGTGACCAGCGAAGCGGGCGTAGCCTGCTAGTATTGAGGATAAAATGGACTTTTTTGGATATTTAGTGTCATACTACTTCTCTAATATGGAAATCGTCTGCATTATTATAAAAGATAATTTTTTTAAATAATAATTTTAATAAATTACTTTTTAAAAACAGAATTATTTTTTAATAACCGAATTAAATTCTATATAAATGTAAGTGCGTTAATGAAACGGGGGGTTGAGGGGGCGGTAGCCCCCCTCACACAGAATTAATTATCATACAAAACTCTTCTGAAGCCTAATTTGAATTGTTTAACATAGGTTTACATAACATCGTATCTTACCTCTTAATCTCCAACCTGTATTTATAGTATTAAATTTCAGGGTAAGAGAAAGTCGTGTGAGTGACACACCAGATTGTTTAATAATGTTACAATATTTTCAGTTTGAATTTTAATAAAGTGACAGTGACTAAACTTTTTTTTCTTCAGGAGGGGAGAGTAGGCTTTGCATTAATTAGGTTCGTCATATTTTCTGTCGTATTTCTTCTTATTTTATTGTCTACACATTTTTTTTTTTTTTTTTTTTTTTAATATAACAACATAGAGATCCACGCAAAAGACTCAACTTATGGCTTTTTCAATCCCTAATTGTTAACCTCTTAATTTTTTACCTTTGTTTTTGGTAATTTTGTATATATTATTTTCAGATATCAATTATTTTAAAATATTTTTATCATTTTGTATCTTTTCCCCGAACAGAAATATCAATTTTTAACACTTTCCAACAAGGTTGAAAAGTGTTTATGCATTGGGTTTGTCTGTCTGTCTGTCTGTCCGCGCTCTAACTTCCGTAAATATTTATGGAATTTCTTGAAACTGATATATGTTATTCAAGTTCACTATCGGATGTTCCCTATTGAAAATGGAGTTTATACCTCTACTGGTTTGTGTACAGGGACCCCCGAAAATATTTCAAAGCATTGTGTTCTATGAGAGGCATTTCTATAAACCATATTTTCATACCCTTACTGTACAAAAATCTTAATGAAACTGAAATATGATATACAAGTTCACTATCGGATGTTCTCTGTTGAAAATGGAGTTTATACCTCTACTGGTTTGTGTGCAGGGACCCCCGAAAATATTTCAAAGAATTGTGTTCTATGAGAGGCATTTCTATAAACCATATTTTCCTACCCTTACTGTACAAAAATCTTAATGAAATTTAAATATGATATACAAGTTCACTATCGGACGTTCCCTGTTGAAAATGGAGTTTATACCTCTACTGGTTTGTGTACAGGGACCCCCTAAAATATTTCAAAGCATTGTGTTCTATGAGAGGCATTTCTATAAACCATATTTCCATACCCTTACTGTACACAAATCTTAATGAAATTGAAATATGTTATTCAGGTTCACTATCGGATGTTTCCTGTATAAAATGGAGTAAATACCACCACTGATTTGTGTACAGGGACACATAAAAGTATTACGAAAGCATTGTGTTTATGCGAGGCTATAAACCATATTTCCATACCCTTACTGCACACAAATCTTAATGAAATTGAAATATGTTATTTAAGTTCACTATCGGATGTTTCCTGTATAAAATGGAGCAAATACCACTAATACAGGGGCACACAAAAGTATTCCAAAGCATTGCGTTTTATGAGAGATATTTCTATAAACTAAATTTTAATAACATTACTTTGCACGAAGTTTTATGAAATTGAAATGTGTTAATTATAAGCACAAAAGAAAATGCTTTCCATTGAATATAGCATGATTAGCATTAGATTTACAGGGTGACACAAAAATATTCAGTTATATAAAGAGCTATTAATAAATATTTGCTAAAAGTGTACTTTCGTTTACATTAAGCGTTTTTAACCCTTTCTAACATTTTTAACACTTCCCAACATGGTTGAAAAGTGTAATGACTTCGGTTTGTCTGTCTGTCTGTCCATCTGTCTGTCTCCCTGCGCTCTAATTCCCGTAAATATTTGTGGAATTTCTTGAAACTGATATATGTTATTGAAGTTCACTATCGGATGTTCCCTGTTGAAAATGGAGTTTATTCCTCTACTGGTTTGTGTACAGGGGCACCCGAAAGTATTTCAAAGCATTGCATTCTATGAAAGGTATTTCTATAAATCATATTTTCATACCTTTAGTGTACACATATCTTAATGAAATTGAAATATGTTATTCAAGTTCAGTATTGGATTTTTTCTGTATAAAATTTATTAAATACCAACTCTGTTTTATATAAAAGGACACTCAAAAGTATTCTAAAGCATTGCGTTCTATGAGAGAGATTTCTATAAGTCAAATTTTAAAAACTTTACTTTCCACGAAGATTTAGGATATTGAAATATGTTATTTATATGCACAAAAGAATGCTTTACATAGAATATAGCATGATTAGCATTAGATTTACAGGGTGACACAAAAATATAGTGTTATATTAAGAGCTATTATTAAAAGTTTGCTAGAATTCTACTTTTGTTTACATTAAACGTTTTTAACACTTCGAAGCATTTGTTTTAAGTGTGAATATGATATCAATTTGTGTATCTGTCCGTCTGTCTGTCTGCCCGCGCTCTAACTCTCGTAAATATTTATGGAATTTTTTGAAACTGATATATGTTATTGAAGTTCACTATCGAATGTTTCCTATTGAAAATGGAGTTTATACCTCTACCGGTTTGTGTACAAGGACACCCGAAAGTATTTCAAAGAATTGTGTTCTATGAGAGTATTTCTATAAACCATATTTTCATACCTTTACTGTACAATATCTTCATGAAATTGAAATATGTTATTCAAGTTCACTATCGGATGTTTCCTATATAAAATAGTTTTCATACCACCACTAGTTTATGTACAGGGACACTCAAAAGTACTCCAAAGCATTGCGTTCTTTGTGAGACATTTCTATAAATTAAATTTTAATAACTTTACTTTCCACGAAGTTTTAGGAAATTGAAATACGTTATTTATATGCACAAAAGAATGCTTTGCATAGAATATAGCATGGTTACCATTAGATTTACAGGGGGACACAAAAATATTCAGTTATATTCAGAGCTATTAATAAAAAATTGCTAGAATTGTACTATCGTTTACATTAAGCGTTTTTGACACTTTCTATCATTTTTTTAGTGTGAATATAATTTCAATTTGTGTATATGTTTGACTGTTCTTCTGTCCGTCTGTCTGTTTTTCTGCGCTCTAATTCCCGTAAATATTTATGGAATTGCTTTAAACCGATATATTTTATTGAAGTTCACTCTCGGATGTTCCCTATTGAAAATGGAATGGATACCTCTTCTGGTTTGTGTACAGGGACACCCAAAAGTATTCGAAAGCATTGTGTTGTATGAGAGGAGTTTCTATAAATCATATTTTAATACCTTTAATGTATAGAAACTTTAATGAAATTTTAATATGTTATTAAATTCCCTATCGGATGTTTCCTATGTAAAATACAGTTCATTTCTAACTGGTTTGTGTACAGAGGCACTTAAAAGTGTTCGCATTGTGTTGTATGAGAGTTATTTTTATAAATCAAATTTTAATAATTTTATTTTCCACAAAGCTCAATGCAATTGAAATATATTATTCGTATGCACAAAATAGTGTGCCTTCTATGTAATATAGTATGGCTAGCATTAGATTTACTGGGCCACAAAAAAATAATCAGTTACATTAAGAGGTATTAATAAAAATTTGCTGGAATTGCACTTTTATTTACATGAGCGTTTTAACACTTTCTTATAATTTTAGTGGGAATATGATTTCAATTTTTGCATCTGTCTGTCCGATTGTCTACCTTTCTATATGTTTGTCTCCGGCTCCTATAATCCGTGAATATTTTGAGAATTTTTTAAAAATGATACACTCAAGTTCCCTATGGAATGTTCCCTATTTAAAATGTCATTAATAGGTCCCGTGCAACTAGTTTGTTTACAGGGACAACAACAACAACAAAATAAAAAAAAAAGCCAATGTATTATGTTTTAGGACAGAATTTTTTAAAAGTTATATTTAAAAAACTTTCTACTACAAAAATCTTAAGAACATTGACATGTATTATTAATATTCTAAAATATTGTTTTGTATAGAATATGATATGATTAACTTTCAGATATACAGGGCTACAGTAAAATATTCAGGGATTTTAAAAGCTGTAATTATAATCTAACGGCTGCATTTTCTTTTGCGTTAAGCCTTTTTAACACTTTCCAAAATGCCTAAGAGTAATTTTAAAATCAATTAGTCTATCTGTATGTTTTTCAGTCCTTCTGTCTGTTGTGCGATAACGTAGGCAAGGAACATTAATAGTTATTCGATACAACAATTGTGTACAGTTGGAAAGTGTTGCTAATCAATGCGTACTGCATGATTTTTCTTTCTTGTTGAAATAGGGGGGGGGGGGGGGGAGAGAAAAAAAATGTTAATATTGTGATGTAAAAACGCTGCAAAGTATACTATATAAGATTAAGAAATGATACACAATCATTAAAAGACTGAATGTATTCTGGAAAGTTAATACTTAAAGTATTTAATTAGTTTTTGTAAGACAATTTGTGGTTCTTATTCTGGAATCATTAAGAAGCAAGAAGCTTAAACGGAAAATTTTTAAATTAAAAAAAAAAAAAAAAAAAAAAAAAAGAGCGTGGATTTTTAAGATTAATGAAAGTATTAATGATTTTCATCAAAAGAAAGCATATGGGAACTTGGGATGTGTTTAATTCACTTACTTTGAAGGAACAAACAAATAACTATCTGTTAAAAATTAATTAATATTGTTTATTAGTTCCATTATTTGGTACCCTTTGAAATTTCTTTCCAAATTCAGGTAAATAATACCTTTTTCTTGAATGCAGAAACGTTTGCCGGATATAAAAATCAGCCGCTTAATGAAATCACTTTTGCTCAGAACGAATGTGATTTTAATAAGCGGCGGGTACTGTATATATATTTTTACTTTCTTCTATATCCAGTAGAAGAGAGTATTGGATTCGTAAAAATTTTCGACCTCGGGTTTTTGATGGATTTACACGTTTTGAGAGCTGTAGAACACGATTTGACCATATTTAGAAAATGTCTGTCTGTGCGTGTGTGTGACAAAATTTTGTGGCAACTGTATCTCAGGAACTACAGTACATAATTTCATACAAATTGGTATGTAGTTGCACCTTGACATAAATTAGTGCCTATCAACTTTTGGTAAAAAATGTCTTACAGGTTGCGTTGCCATCCCGCTTTTTCTAAATTTTTAGCATGGTGGTATAGGACAAAAATTTGTATAAATGTGCATAAAGAGAATTATTTTTTACTAATCGCTATGAAATTGAAAAGTATTATTTGTAATAGAGATAGTCAACTGGGAAAAAATTTTTGTATGTGTAGGAACCTCGCCTCCTCCCCCCTCGAGGGGAGTAAGTTTTCATGGTGGTATCTTTCAAAAGAGCTCGCCAATACCTTTAAAATGAATGGTTGAACCATAGATCTACGATAATTTAAAATAAAGTTATCGAATTTTTTTCATTTTTAACAAAAAAAAATAAATAATGTAATATTGACAATAAATTCGACTTTTTTTTTTTTTTTTTATTTAGTGTTATACTACTTCTCTAATATGAAAATCGTCTGCACTATTATGGAAGATAATTTTTTTAAATAATAATTATAATAAATTATTTTTACTGAGTGAATTTGTATAGGAAAATGTAGAAGAAAGTCGTGTGGTGGCTACAACATCTCTTTAAAATATATTTTGTATGTTTCCACGAATTATACAATTACTAACTTGCTACAACTATTTTTTTGTATCTCCGTAAAATAATAATAATAAATGTTCATTATATCAAATGAAATGCTTACCTTAGACCTAACGCGTGAAATTCCTTGGATTGTTCGGGAAAACCATCCGACATCGAATAAAACATTCACGGTTGTCTTTATCCTTAATCGTTTCTTTTAAAATTTCTCATTGAGTCACATTGGACGTCACAAACGTTTGAAGTGTATTAAATCAAAATCGTTTAAGAGGCACCGCCGAGTGCTAAGAGACTAGCCTCGCTTTACACAAAGAATTCAGACATTTTGATTCTCAAACAGTTATGGCTATGGCTCTACCAGAGGTCGAGAGGATCAGTTCTAGAGTTGCACCGGATATTCCGTTAGTATTCGGCCTATTCGGCAAATGACACAGAATGTTCGATTCGGCCGAATATCTTGATATTCAGAAGCCGAATAGTGGATTTAAATTTTAAATTTAGTAATGATATTGAAATTGATAAAAACGTTTTTTATCATATAAAATTAAAAATAATTTACTATTTACATTTTTTAAACTCATCAACATTATGACGTCAAAAAATATTAAATAATTAGAAAATACCGAACTAATAAAGTTTCCACCACATTAGTTTCTTACCTAAATTAAAAAAGAATCAGTATTTGAATAATCTATATAATGCATTTCAAAATTTTCACTTAAAAGAAAAATATTATATATATATATATATATATATATATATATATATATCGATAGAAAGATGTAGATAGATATAATTATTCACTGAAGATCTTCTAAGACGAACTTTTGAATATTGTTTATCAAATACGTAAAAACAATGATTGGTAAAATTGGTAATATTTTAATTAAAGAGACAAGTTTTCTGAATATTTAAATTAGTAATGTTACAAAAAAAAAAAAAAAAAAAAAAAAACATGAAAGCCATGTTTGAAAATTATTTCTGGAAAAGAATTAAAAGTATAAGTTGGATTGCCATTCTATAATAGTAAATCCATTTTTAAATCAGTGAATCATGTGACACAGAACAAGGAAGTCATTTGCACCTACCTTTATATTTATTATTTTAGAAGGAAGAAAATATTGGTAAAACTAGAAACGCTTTATTTTTGTTGTGGTTGTGTGGGTTGGAGCAGACTGCATTTTAATTAGGAAGAATTTTTTTTTTAATTAAAAGCAATTAATTTAGTATTTATACTAAAGAAAAATAATCTGGTGTGTCACTCACACGACTTTCTCTTACCCTGTAATTTAATACTATAAATACAGATTCGAGATTAAGGAGTAAGATAACGAGTACTGTTATGTAAACTTAAGTTATAACAATTCAAATTAGGCTTCGGAACAGCTTTATTTGACGAATAATTCTGTTTGAGGGGTGCTACCGCCTCCTCAACCTCCCGTTTTATTTTTGTACATGCATTTACATAGAATTTAAATCTGTTGTTAACCTTAAAAGTTCATTTAAAATTATGCAGAAAACTTTCACTCGCAACATTCCTTGAAACTTTTCAATCTTCATCAAACTTTCCTAGTAACAAACGTATTAACTTCAAAATACATTTGAATCGCCTGAAATTATTTGCTTTTAATTTACTCTAAGAGACACAGACAAAGATCAAACATTAAAAATTCGACTTCGGTATTCAGGAAGTCACAAAACGTGTAAATATGCAAAAAAACCAAACGATGAACATTTAATTTAAAAAAAAATACATTATTTACTATATGGCTATTAGGAATTAGTTTCAATTCCTAAGCAGCTTTCCTGGACATGGTAAAATATTATAGAAAAGCACTTTCACTAACAATATAAAAGAATGTTATGGCTTAAATATTGGCAGCCCTGTATATTTTCTAAAGGTTATGTACGCACCACATGGTGTACTTAAATATAATCCTATATTAATAACACACGGCACAACCTGAAATGCACTTCCATCAATTTTCATGTATTGTCGCACTGTCGCAGTATAATCTACTTCTTTTGTGTAGCCCTGTAAACGAACAGTGATAGATTTTCATACCGTATTCTACATGAAACATGTTTTTATGCATATAAACAATATATATTCGTTTCATTTGCTTTAGTGCAGTTTATAGATGTTAAACTGTACTTACCTGCAATTTTCCCCATAGACGTAATGTATTTGAATTTTCTTGGGTGTCCCTGTACACGAACCATTTGCTTCATCTTAACGAAAAGTTTAGTGTAGCATCCCTATTTGATACACATTTAGAATACCAAGTTTGGACTTTCTGCTATAATTTGTTTTTGAGATATGCTGATAACAGAAAGACACACACACACAGACCAACCGCTAAAAACATGATTTTTACTTTCTCTTACCCATACGGTAGAGAAAGTATTGTTTTGGGTCAAATTTTCGAGAGTGAGTTTTTGCTATAGTTACACGTTTTGAGGTTCAATGAATCCAAAAATCATGTTTTTTGCGATTCGTCTGTGTGTGTGTCTCTCTGTGTGTCTGTTATCAGCATATCTCAAAAACAAATTATAGCAGAAAGTCCAAACTTGGTATTCTAAATGTGTATGATATAGGGATGTTACACTAACCTTTTCGTTTGGACCAAGCAAATGGTTCATGTACAGGGACACCCAAGAGAATTCAAATACATTACGTCTATAGGGGAAATTGCAGTTAAGTAGAGTTTAATATCTATAGGCTGCAGTAAACCAAATGAAACGAATACATATTTTTTATATATGTAAAAACGTGTCTCATGTAGAATATGGCAGGGAAATCCTTCACTGTTCGCTTACCGGCTACACAAAAGAACTATGTAGATAAAAGTGCGGCAATAGTGCAAATTGATGAAAGCGTATTTAAGGCTGGGCCGTGTATTATTACTATAGGATTATGTTTAGGTGGGCACCATGTGGTCTGTACATAATCTTCAAAAGATATACAGGGCTGCAAATATTTAAGCGATAACATTATTTTTAGTTGTTAGGGGATGTGCTTTATTAAAATATTTTACCATTTCCGGAAATGCTGTTCAGGAATTGAAATGAATTCCTCATAGAGATTTGTAAATAATGTATGTTTTTAAGCTAAATATTCATCGCTTGTTTTTTGTATATTTACACTTTTTGAGGCTTCCTGATTACCGAAGTCAAGTTTTTTAACGTTTGATCTTTGTCTGTGTCTCTCACAGTAACTTAAAAACGAATAATTTTAGGGTATCCAAATGCTGTATTTTGAAGTTAATATAAGTTTATTGCTGGAAAATTTTGATCAAGATTGATAATTTTCAAGGAATGTTGCGTGTGAAAGTTTTCTGAATAATTTTAAGTGAATTTTAATAACAGATTTAAATTCTATATAAATGTAGGTGCAGTAATAAAACTGGGGGTTGAGGGGGCGGCAGCCTAGCCCCCCTCAAACTGAACTAATTATAATATAAAACTCTTCAGAAGCCTAATTTGAATTGTTTTAACGTAGGTTTACAAAACAGAACTTTTTTATCTTTCCCCCTAATCTCCAACCTGTATTTATAGTATTAAATTTCAGAAAAGTCGTGTGAGTGACACACCAGATTATTTGATTCAGGAAACCTCAAAACGTGTAAATATGAATTAGTGCCACTTGCGCGATTCCCATTTGCGCGAAGGGGTGAAAAATTCCCATTTGCGTGACCGGAAATTGTAGGACCGGGTGTGCAGATGATTTCTTCTTTTTTAACTTGATAGTCTGAGAACGCCCATAACTCAGTTTCGCGGCAATCACTACCACGCACGTAAAAACCAAAAGAACATCACTGGACACCCCTACCACACTGTGCATGAATCTGAGAATGCCCGTATCTCGGTTCCGCAGCAATCACTACCACGCACATAAAAAAAAAAAAAAAAAAAAAAAAAAAACATCACTTGTCACCCCTATTTCACATTGAGGGAACCTGAAAACGCTGGTAACTCGTTTTCGCAACAATGAGTATCCCGCACGTATATACTCTTCGTGCACATAAAAACAAATAAAAAATAAAATAAAAAATCACTTAACATCCTTACCTCGCTGTGTATGAATTTGAGAACGCATGTAACTCGTACTATTTTTGTATTTTTACTTTGTTCGCACAAATGGGAATTATGGATATGGGAAGACACCGTAAAGATAACAAAATCTTAATTTCGAAAATTTGACCCCAAAACAATACTTTCTTTACCTTATGAGTAAGAGAAAGTAAAAAAAGTAAAAGAATATTTCTGAATTTTGAAATAAAAACAAATACATCTAGCGTTCATTTTAACATTAAATTTCAAAAAATCAGATTCAGGACTACTTTTGTTGAAAAAAAAAAAAAAAAAAAAAAAAAAAATTAAGATTTTTATTTATTTATTAATAGAACATGACTTCATATAAAAAGCAAAGGTAATATTATAATTAGGAAAAAATATTTTGTAAATAATGTATTTAAATTAGTAAACTTATATTTAAAGAACAATTTATGAAGCTATATTTAAAAAAATTGTTTCTGTGCTTTGAAATAAGAACGATTATATTTTATTTAGCCTTCATTTCATCTTTGTCAAAAATGTCAGAAAAGGTCCCACACAAGACTTGTTCTCTTAGAAGAATATATTTTTTAAGTAGAAAATTGTGGTTACGCTTTTTGTGTGTGTGTGAGAGAGAGAGAGAGAGAGAGGGGATATACAAAATAAGATTAATTTTTTTTTTTAATTCAAAAAGGCAACAACAGTTTTGATTTATTCTTATTTAATGTATTTGGCTTTTTCAGTTTATTTACTGAAATACAAGATTTTACAAAAGCGCCCCCTCCCCTTTTGTAAAATCTTGTATGTCAGTAAATAAACTGAAAAGGCCAAATACATTAAATGATTTTTTTTAAATAACATATTTTTTTTTATTTTTTTGTTTTGAGTATAAAATTTATATTAATGCTTAGGTTTTATGTTGATACTTTTTTATTTTATTTTATTATTATTTTTTTTTTTTTTAATGTAATACATGATTACAATAATAAGGCTCTTCTCGGTGTGGAAATGTCACATACTAGGCGAGACGTATTAACCCTGGACGATATATTTAACGCCCCGCTGTTCAATGTCTTTTTCTAGTCAATTTTGTCCTTTTAATACTTCCGGTGTGAGCCCCCCCCCCTTTTTTTTTCTTTTTTTTAACATTGTGAGTTTTTTTGATTTTCATCCCATGCTATTTCTATGGGGGGTTTATCTCTTTTCCCCCTCTTTTCCTACATTATAAAGTGCGGCGGTACATTAAAATTTAAGTATTCGGCTGAATATTCGGTATTCGGCGAAAATCATTATTCGGTGCAATTTTAACCAGTTCGAACTTCAGTCGCGCTTAGCAGCCCCTTCGTTTGAAGTATTCCGTGGTTTTCTTTTAAACTAACGTGAATATGGGCTAGGATCTTTTAAAGGGTACATCCAAGCAAAAACTGGTGGTCATTAGCTGCACTTTTACAAAGTTCCATTTCATAAAAAGAACCTTTTCATAAAATTCAAATTCATAAAAATCAAAACCTAGATCGACCTCCGTCTCAGAAAGATTCCCAAAAAAGGACATTCTGCATCTAGGACTCTCATATACAAGGGCTTTAACTCATAATACACTTTCTCAAGCAGTATCGATCAAAATTATTTTTTTCCTCTAACAAGCTTATTATAAATAGGTGCTAAAAAATAAAATAAAATCTCATAAAAAACAATACTATTGTAAAAGTCACCGCACTCAACAAAAACTCTTACCTTTCTTATGCAGCCAAAAAAGGATTGATATCAAATTTCGCCGCCGCTATTGATTCCCAGGAACTCAATGCCTTGCTTAATGAAGGTCTTTACCCAACTTAAAATTATATCTATCAACTTTCCAGAAATTCCCCCACGTTCCCCCTGGAAGGGGAGGGCAAAAGGCAAAAACACTTTTGAACACTTGAGAACGACCGAAAAGAATTCAACGGCGCTTGGGCCGCTTGGCAGAAACTTAGATTTTTACCCAACTTAAAATTATATCTATCAACTTTCCAGAAATTCCCTCACGCCCCCTGGCGGGGGGGGGGGGGGAGGAGAAAAAAAAACGGCTGGACAGAATTCAACGGCGTTTCGCAGGAATTTAAGTCTTTACCCAACTTAAAATTATATCTATCAACTTTTCAGAAATTCCCCCACGTTCCCCCCTAGGGGGGGGAGATAAAACACGTTTGTCCGGGTATCACTTGAGAATGGCTGGATGGGATTCAACAGAGCTTCGCAGGAATTTGGGTCTTTACCCAACTTAAAATTATATCTATGAACTTTCCAGAAATTCCCCCACGTTCCCCCTGGGAGGGCAAAAGACAAAAACGCGTGTGCCCGAGCATCACTTGAGAACGACTGGACGGAATTCAACGGCGCTTGGCAGAAATTTAGATCTTTACCCAACTTAAAATTATATCTATCAATTTTCCAGAAATTCCATCACGTTCCCATTGGGGAACAAAAGACAAAAACACTATTGTCCGGGCATCACTTGAGAACGGCTTTCAACGGCACTTCGCCGGAGTTTAGGTCTTTACCCAACTTACTCCCCTTTGCCCCCTAGGCGGGGGCAAAAGACAAAAACACGTTTCTAAGCATAACTCGGCTCCTAATTACTTCACAGTAAAAAAATTGCACATGGGGAGACGAGACTTGAGTACAAATAAAACTTTATCTGCGATTTCGGAATTTTCGATTTTTAAGAAAAGAGAGTGGGAAAATCAATTTTTGGCGGGAAATATCGAAAATTCATGGTTTTTGACTACTCTACCAAAAATGGAACAAAGATATTGAAAAAAGACTATACGACTTCCTTAGAATATTTCCAAAAACACTTTTTTTTTTGTCTTTGGGGTGGGCAAAATCGAGACACTCCTTTTAGCGCTAAATTTGTGCTTTGAAATCTATGGGAGGTACGGTTACGAATTTTGGCGCTTGGATCGTTTATATGTATCCGACACCTAATGTAATGGGATTTATCAACATTACCCCCTGTTTTTCCCTAAGGGGGGACAAAAGGCAAAAACACCTTTGTAAGCATAGTTCCGCTCCAAATTACTCCACCGTGAAGAAACTGAACAAGGGGAGACTACACATTAGTACAATTAAAACATTATCTGAGATTTAGGAAATTTCGAATTTTATGGAGAGGGATAAGGACAATCCATTTTTGGCGGGAAATTTTGCAAATTCTGGATTTTTGAATAAAACTCTGCCAAAAGTGAAACAAAGATTAAAGAAGAAAAAAGCCATGCGACTTCTTTAGGATGTTTCTTAAACACTTTTTCATTTTTATGATCTACCTTTATTTTTTTTATTTTTTTTTTTTTTTGGGGGGGGGAGGGGGGGATTGTATGTGTTACAAAGGGCAAATTCGAGACACCCTTTTTAGCGCTAAACTTGTCTTGGGAAATTTATGAGAACTGTGGACACGAAATTTGGTGCTTGAGTTGTTTTCATGTATCCGATACCTAAAGAAACGGGATTTATCGAAATACCCCCCACTTCCCCCCTGGAGGACAGGAAGCAAATAAACGTTTGCAAGCATAACTCGGCCCCAAATTACTTCACGGTGAAAAAATTGCGCATGGCGAGATTTGACTTGAATATAAATAAAACATTATGTACGATTTTGGAATTCTTGATTCTTAAAGGAGATAGGGGAAAAATCCTTTTTCGTGGGGAAATTTCAGAAATTCCGGATATTTAGTAGAGCTCTACTAAAAATGGTACAAAGATATTAAAAACAGCCATGTGTCTTCTTTAGGATATTTCCAAAGCACATTTTCGTTTTTCTGTAATTTTCGAATTTTTTTTTTTTTTTTTTTTTTTTTTCGAGGGAGAGGAATCTTACGAAATTTCACATTTACCCCCTTGGGGTCGAGGCAAAATAAAAACGTGTAAAAGCACGTTTTCTCGTTTGAATTTGCCTTAAACTATCTTAGAAGGGCGAATTTTGTGTACGGATGTTGATTAAGTGTACGCATTATGTACTTTGGTGGCATTTCACAAAACTTCGAACTTACCCGCTGGGGAAGGGAAAGTAAGAAGCGGGTAAGTTGCTGCCGAATGCAGTAGGAACATGGATTCTTCACGTTTCGAATGAGAAAAACCTGTACCGAACACAGCAGAAACTTAGGTTATTA
Source organism: Salticus scenicus (assembly GCA_963930645.1). Classification (NCBI taxonomy): domain Eukaryota; kingdom Metazoa; phylum Arthropoda; class Arachnida; order Araneae; family Salticidae; genus Salticus; species Salticus scenicus. The sequence goes on along the minus strand of OZ005658.1, from coordinate 196,941,993 downwards.
ATAATGATATATGATTTTGACAACTCATTTAAGTATAGTATAGCGGAGCGGGCAAGTACAGCGAAGCGGGCAAAGCCCTCTTGTATATATGTATGTACTTAAGTATACATCATAATTTACCATCGAAAAAAGCCGAGGAACACAGCAAATAATCCGCATTATACGGATTATTCGGTTGATCAAAAATTGATTATAATTTATGGTATTCAAATTTTAAATTACAATTCCCTTATTTTCACATTAAAAAAATAAATAAATAAAATGCATCGTGCATGTACTCATATCGCACCCCGTAAAGAAAAGTAACATAAGTCATAAAATGGCATTGAGTTTATGTAATTAAAAATGTATATGAAATGCCCCAACGTGCATTAAAAGGGTCATACCTCTATCTCGCAATTCATCCACCTGAGAGGCAATAGTGTAAGTTTTATTGTAGGTTAGTCAGTAGTTTATCATTATCTTCTAAGTTAATTTTTCTCAAATACAGTTCCCGCCGCTTATTAAAATCACATTCGTTCTGAGCCAAAGTGATTTTATTAAGCGGCTGATTTATATATCCGGCGAACGTTCCTGCCCTTAAGGAAAATGTATTACTTCCCTGAATTTCAAAAGGTAACGAATAATGGAATTAGTAAACAATATTAATTAATTTTTGGTAGATAATTAACTAATTATTTCTTCGATATAAGTAAATGCATTCTAAGTTCCCGTGCACTTTCGTTAGAGGAAAATCATCCTTACTTTACCAAAAGTTCACGCTTTTCTTATAAATTTAAAATCTTTCTGTTTAAACCTCATGAATGATAGTAATTTCAAAATAAGAACTAGAAATTGCCTTCTAATAATTAGAAAAAATAAAACATTTCAAATCAAATTTCTATTTCATTACTGCGTTTTGAAGAATACGGTCCTTTTGAAATTGTTACGGAGATAAGTTATGGGGCGTGTTTAATTTGTAACTGTGCTGCAAATGTAAAATCGTCAATAATGAGCGATAACGAAGGGTTTATTGTGCTTTAATTTCTTTTTCTATTTAAAAAAAAAATGTAAATAATTTTGTTTTTGTTTTTGTATGTTTAAATGATATTTTTGGCTGCTGAGGAGATATTTTTGAGTTTATTAACCGGCGATGCTGATCTTATTAAACGGCGGCTTTAAAAGTTGTTTGTATTGATTTGATTCCGGTCCTGGCGATTTGATCAGATTAAGCGGCTGATTTTATTGACCAGTGATTTTATGAAGCGGCGGTTACTGTACTGCATTTTTTAGTTGTGTCATTTTTATTGCCGTGGTGCGTTATCTTTTCTCTAAAATTTTAATTCACTTTAAAAACTTTTCTTAAATTATTTTGTAATTAATATGTCTTATCTGAAACAAAAATGGCGACTCGTGTGACTTAGCTTCTTCGAAATCGCAGAATAGGAATAACCTTGCCTTTTAAGTTACGTTAAAATCCTCCGTTAAACAATTAGATGATTGTTTTTTCGCTCTTCAAGATCTAAAACAGGAAATTATTCTGGGAATCAAACTGGTTACCCGGAATTTTATGCTAGTTTGAAATATAAATTTACATTATTTCTTTGGAAGATTATTTTATACTTTATACGTATATAATGCAAAAAAGAAAAGTAAATAATATAATTAATTAAAAATTCCATCGTCCTAAAAATTGGACACCATGCATAAGTGGTATTTATAAAAATTCTTTTGAATATTTTAATTCAAATTATAGGCGATGTATTATTTAAAAGTCCAATAAATACATATGCGCCTTTATCGGTGGTTTAAATTAACGTTTAATATATATATTTTTTTAATTTTTAAAATGACAATTTTTGAAGATTTATTCCTTACATTTTCAACACATTATTACTTAAAAAGGTTTTATGTTCAAGAATAATGGGCACATAAATTTATTGAGGAAATATTCTACAATTTTGTACTGATAAAGCAATTATACAAAAATATATAGAGAGATATAGTCTGTTTTCCTTATATTTCCGACTGTCCTATACCATTGTCCTATTTTTTAAGACAGCCTGTACCGATTAAGCTAATGAAAGATTGGTATGTTTTTTGGTTTTGTGTGTACATAGGCTTAAAAAAACATATAATTAAGATTTTATAAAGAAAAAAAAATATTTTTTCAATGCTTGGTATGATATGGGTTAAATATTGTTTGAAATAAAGTACAGCTTTTGACCATGAAAAAATGGATATGTAAAGACCAGTTTGTAATGTTTGGTGAAAAAATTCAGTTAGTTTGTTAACTAAATCAGACCAAGTTATAAAATAAAATTAGTACGCCGTGAGCATCACAAAACTTTCTTATATATCAGGGGTGGCCAACCCGCGGCCCGCTGTGTATAGTATTTTGCGGCCCGCGAGTAAATTAATGATATTTATAGTTTGAGAACTTTGCTTAACACTTTGACTGCCAAGCCAAAATTGCACCACGGTGCCGAAAAATTCTGTTGTGTAATTTGTATTTTTTTCGAAATAAAATTATATATAAAAAAATATTTTTCAGTCTTGGTTCATTTTGCAACACATGGGGGAGATTCTCATTCTCCAACAATCAAACTCCAATACGATTTTCGTGTAACTGATATTGTTTTTATAGCCAAGGACTGAAGTGTTGAAACACCATGGCTATCATATCTGATAGCCAGTGTCCCAACGGAAACTTCACTGGCTATCACATATGATAGTCATGGCAGTCAAAGTGTTAAGTTAATAAATCTTTTCTGAATTTTTGAAGTAAAATACCTTTAAATAGTTGCTAAATAAAGAAACAACACACTTTTGTAAAAAAAAAATGTATTATTCATTTTATTATTATTATTATTATTATTATTATTATTATTGATATTAGGACGAAGAGACAATCATATTCAATAATACGTTTTTGACGGTTCTATTGCTAATTTATAAATAAAAATAATTTAATATCAACTTTTTTTTTTTTTTTTTTTCCTCTGAATCTTCAATTTCTCTTCTCCCGAAAAAAGTACATACATACCTGATTCATACATTCACAAACATATATAAACAGAACTTTTGTCACGCGCGCTTAGATACGCAGATGTACAAGCTTTTTCTAAAAATGATGAAATCTTTTTCAAGGCATCTCTAAACGATTAATCCGTCAATAAAGGCATCCGAAAATTTTTATAAATGCAATCATTTCGGCTTATGAATGTCGAATAAAGTAGAAACATGCTTATGTATGAAAATATTTCATCATATTTTTTTTTTTTTTTTTTTTACATACAGTGTGGCGTATGATGAGTTCAGATGATGAGTTCCGTTCTACCAATCTGTGATTGAGTTTTGTCGATTCGGAATCATATATAAATTCCTACACACACATATATATATATATAATGTGTTTACATACGTACATACAGTGCGGCCCGCCAAGTATTTTGGGTTGGGACAGGCCTGTTCTATATCATTATAATATATTAATTGTTGGGAAAACTAAATAAAACCTGAAAACATTGCACAGCAGCGTTACTTATCGGCCGAAATGTACTCGAATTGAGTCAGCGCCAGTTCTACTTAATATATATCTTACGTATATATTTGATGCATTTATATTCTACAAAAGTTGAGTATTCTTCCCATAAATGAGAAATATTTCAGTATAGCAGGATCATCAATTGATTGGTTAGCACCCAAGGTTGATAGACACCAATTTATGTCAGGATGTACCTAAATATAAAGTTTTATGAAATTCTGTGCATTATTCTTGATCTAAAGCTACTCCAAAATTTTTATCACGCGCGCATAGATACGCAGATGTACACACTTTTTCTAAAAATGATGAAATCTTTTTCAAGGCATCTCAAAATGATTAATCCGTCAATAAAGGCATCCGAAATTTTTTTTAATGCAATCATTTCGGCTTATGAATGTAGAATAAAGTAGAAACATGCTTATGTATGAAAATATTTCATCATTTTTTTACTTTCTCTTACCATAAAGTAGAGAAAGTATTGTTTTTGGGTCAAATTTTCGAACGCGAGATTTTGTTATATTTACACGTTTTGAGGTCTCCTGAATACGAAAATCATGTTTTTAGCAAATGGTCTGTGTATCTGTGGGTGTGTCTGACTGTTATCAGCATATCTCAAGAACAAATAGTAGCAGACATTCCAAACTTGGTATTCTAAATGTGTATCATATATAGATGCTACAGTAAGCTTTTCGTAATGATCAAGCAAATGGTTCGTGTACAGGGACAATCAAGAATTCTAATACATTACGTCAATGGGGGAAATTGCAGGTAAGTAGAGTTTAACGTCTATAGACTGCACTAAACCAAATGAAACGAATATATATCTTTTGTAATAGAGATATTCAACTGGGAAAAAATTTTTGTGTATGTATGAGCCTCGCCTTCCCGTCTGGGGGGGAAATCCCCCCTCGAGGGGAGTAAATTTTCATGATGGGTATCTTTCAAAAGAGCTCGCCAATACCTTTAAAACGAATGGTTGAACCATCGATCTGCGATAATTTAAAACAAAGTTATCATTTTTTTTTACTTACTTTTTTTTTTTTTTTTTTTTTTTTTTTTTTTAATATTGAGAATAAAATGGACTTTTTTTGGATATTTAGTGTTATACTACTTCTCTAATATGGAAATCTTCTGCATTATCAGAAAAGATAATTTTTTTAAATAATAATTTTTATAAATTATTTTTTAAAAACAGAATTATTTTTTAATAACCGAATTAAATTTTATATAAATCTATTTGCATTAATGAAACGGAGGGTTGAGGGGGGCGGTAGCCCCCTCACACAGAATTAATTATCATATAAAACTTTTCCGAAGCCTAATTTGAATTGTTTAACATAGGTTTACATAACATTGCTATCTTACCTCTTAATCTCCAACCTGTATTTATAGTATTAAATTTCAGGGTAAGAGAAAGTCGTGTGAGTGACACACCAGATTATTTTCTTTTATATATAAGATATTTAATTATTCTGGGTGACCCATCTTTCATAATGGAGTTTTATTATTATGTCAGACGATGAGTTCCGTTCTACCAAAATCTGTGATTGAGTTTTGTCGATTCGGAATCATATATAAATTCCTACACATATATATGTGTGTGTATATATATCCAGAATCTGTCAAATATTTTTTAGAAAATGCATAGCATGACATAGAGTTTCCTGCACTGTCAAAAAATATATATACCGCCTTCCTCTAGAATGAATATGTGGCCATTTTCTAAATCCCTTAACTAGAAATATAGATTTCCCAGCTATGCGCATAAGGCACGCCAATAAACTGAATAGACGAAATGATCGATAATTTCTAGTTTACACATTTATAGATAGTGAAACAATATTCTGAATATTCCGAATCTTTTGTATTGCGAGAAAGTTTCGCTTGATTTTCTAGAATTGGGTCATAAACGAAGATTATAGTTGCTGAAACCCACCTCTTGCAGTCTCATTTATTTGCAAAGATTTTTTAAATAACTTTGCCCTCGATAATATAGGCAAACGCTCTAGAATTCTAATAGGGGCTTCTAGAACTCGCTTTCCATGGGGACTAGAATTTATAAGGATGACATGGAACTATTTTTCTAGAGCCACAATTTAGATTCTAGATATCAGTTACAGAAATGTTTCTTAGTATGTGTTGTGTTGTTCATCCAAATCAAAATTAAAATTGCATAGATTTTCATAATAATTAGCTTTTATATCAAGTTTATAGCCATTCTGTGTTTTTATAAGCCTTAGATGTAGCTGTCTCACGAATCATGAAAAGCGCAGAGTATGAACTACCTGTGTGGTGGCATGTACTGCAACTGAGTCTTTTTAATTTCTCATATCAAGCATTTTATGTATTAAATTTTGTGCAATTTTATTCGAAGAGATGCCTAAACTAAGCTGTTATAGAAATCGGGGAAAATAAAGCTTAGGAGTGTTATTTCTTGCACATTATCCTTAAAATATACTTATTACGTATAACTTAACGTCAAAGTTTGAGTAAATAAAAAGCGTACAGAATTCTGTACACTGTTAAAAATTTCTGTAAAAATACAGAAAATGTATTGAGAATCTCCGTAAATGTACATGAGTTCACTGTTAAAAGCAGTGAATCAAGAAACTCGGTTCACTGTCAAAAATTTCTGTAAAAGTACAGAAAAAGTATTGAGGCTCTCCATAAATTTATATGAGTTCTCTGTTAGAACCATTGAACCAAGAAACTCAGTTCTTAATTTACAGATATTTCCCTTTTCAAAATAACGTTTTCCCTGTAGGGATTTTGACATATACATTAAATAAAAAACTATATAAATGAATAACCTTAAATTATTTTTATATAAAGTAAATACCTATATATATATATATATATATATATATATATATATTTAACTAGAAGTTTTGAAGGCAGAAATATACTGAATAGTTTGTTTCATTGCAGTGTACTATTACGTAAAAAAAAGAGGGGGGGGGGGAGGAAAGGGAACGTTAGGGAAAATTAGATTGTTTCTGCGGAATGTTTATCTTCGTATCTACTCATTAAAGGTTTGTTGTTGTTGACTGTATTGAAGAACTTAAAGCAATTCGTGTTTTCATTTGGAATTCATAATTAGGTAAGTTAAATTTTATATAATCTTTTATCCTACTTTAATAATCAACAAAAACAATGACTGTTTATGTTAGTTGTATTAGCGGTTATTTTTTTATATTTAAATCCTGAAACTTATAAAGAGAGTTATTGAATTCAAAGATACCTAGAATCTAGTATGTACTTAGTATCTAGCTACGTATTTCGGTTACATAATGCTTTATGTATTTACTGCAGAGGGCAAAATTATAAAAATTATACAAAAGCAGCAGAAATTAATTAAATTTCTTATGTAAATACACAAGTCTTTTGTCGAAGTTAAATGTATGATACTGCTGCTAATTTTATATCAATAGTTTACAAATATTGCATATACATCTTTAACTTTATTTTTACATGCGTATCTTCTTTAATTTACAATGGAGCAAAATGATGAGAATGTCATAGTTATATCAATGCAACGGTTCGGGATAGATAGTCTTATCTGCCTATGATTTTGTAAAGCATTTTGAAGAGCTTCTAATTTGTAATTGCATTCGTTCAGTTTAGAGAATATTTCCATATGGGAGAGTGGGTAAATATTTTAGAATGCCGAAAGAGGCCCTTTTAGTTAATAATAATAACAGATGCTTTCTTCATAAATTGCTCATTAAAAAAAAAAAGAAAAAAAAAATTAGAAGACTGTTGTTTTGAATTTCGTACAAATTCCGACTGTATAAGGTACACAAAATCAACAGGGGGAGGAGAATTGTTTTGAAACGACATAGATGCGTGACATTTCGCACGGTAGCAAATAAGAAGAAAATAAATTAGAAGTCCGTATGAGCAATAAGAATAGCAAAAGCAAAGAAATCATTAGAGGTGTACAACTACAGCAGTATACGCTTATAGCACCTGACATAAAAAAGCCTACATTCAGTTTGCAGAGAAACCTATGAAAAAACAAATAAATTGGTCTAAAATTATTTTCATGGATTAAAAGAAACTTAATTTAGATGTTCTCGACAACGTGCATTCATACCGGTATGAGCTTTTAATGGAAAAGGACGAATTTTCGACATGTTAGCCGGAGGGGGGGGGGGGTGTTAAAACAGTTTAGCACATCCATAAAAACAGAGAAACATTATTAGAAATTATATATAACTATTTGATGTTAAACATTATTTTTTCTGGGAGAGAGAATGCAGCAATGTTTTTAATTTTTTTTTTTTTTTTTTGTGAGTATTAACATTTAATATATAAATTAAGAAACGATGCAAGAGAAACGAAAAACGATTTTTTTTCCCACAGCGACAATACTGGAAGGGGGGGGGGAGGGGAGGGAGATTAAATTAAATTTTTAAACTGGTAGCGCAATCTGCTCACAAATTGATGTTTAAAGATTAAATGTATAGTTTATGAATCAAGTTGAGTAGAGAAATGTTTAATACTAAATTTTACACAGGCTACATTCTGTGAATAAATTCAAATCGAAGTTTAAAAAAGTTCAATTTAATGCGGAATTATTTTGAAGTATAAAAACAACTGGATTATCGAATTACACTAGACAAATGTTTCCTAACCATACGTTGCCAAAACTACACCTACACGCTTATACAGCGGGGCGGAGACGTTGATTACAGGTTGACTGCAATTAAAAAAAATACTTTTTTGTTGAAATAAGTCAAACGTACACTGTCCTATCAACACAAAGTCCGAAAACTTTCCGACAAGATTTTGGTATGAATTAAAACATTGTTTTTAAGCATTTCTTTTTTTTTTTTTTTTCTGAGAAGACCAGATGTCTAATGACAGAAGAGTTTATTAAATGAGCATTGTTTTTCTACGATAAGAATAAGGTTAAATTTTAATTAGAACCACAAAGTCCAGAAATATTATTGCAAATTATATAGATCTTTTGATGCTAAACATTTTATAGTGTGTGTGGGGAGGGGGGGGGGGGAGGGGCGGGGGGGGGATGATGGGAATGATTTGTATAGATACCAACACAATATTTTCAGTTTTGTTTTCTGAAATGTTTAAAATCTCCTTCTGTGTACAATATTTATATATTTCATATAACAAAACAGAAACAAGCAACATAGAAAAACTAATAAAATTGTTTCTTTTCCTGCAGCGGGAATAAATGGGGGAAGTGGGGAAGGAGTTAAATTACACTTTCAAACTTGTTAATTTTCTGTGTACAAACTGATATTCAAAGACTGAAAACATAGCATTAAGTTGTACAAAGAAATGTTCAAATGAATGCGAAATTTTATCCAGGTTACATTTTTCTAACCAATTCAAACCTACAATTTTCATAAGTACAGTTAATGCACAAGTGTTTTTAAGCTATTGTATAGCTTTTATCGCGGGCTTTGAGCGCGGCGACCGAATCGAAAAATTCCGTAACGAAAAAAAAACCTAACACAGTTCGGCAGACTTCGGTAGACTTCGGCTGTACGAAGCTCGCACGGATCGAGACGAGCTGCTCCGAAATCGGAAGAATACGTAAGCAGCTGTTTGTGAGAAAGTATATAGGTGTATAGGTAGGTATCTATCATTTATGTACAACAGTGAATAGCTGTACGCGTAAAATTTGTGTATAAAGTAGATCAGATAAAACTTGAATATCTCCATTCGACTTACAGGCCTTTAAAACCTATTAAATACCTTTTCACTATTAAAATTTGTTTTCTTATCATTATTGTTATCTTATCATTATTGTTATCTTATTCATTAATATCAAAGAAAAACCTTGAATATCCCCATTCGACTTGCAGGCCTTTAAAACCTATTAAATACGTTTTCTCTATTAAAATTTGTTTTCTTATCGGTCACCACGCTCAAAAAGTGTAACTTGAATTAATATCAAAGAAAAAACTTGAATATCCCCATTCGACTTGCAGGCCTTTAAAACCTATTAAATACCTTTTCTCTATTAAAATTCGTTTTCTTATCGGTCACCACGCTCAAAAAGTGTAACTTGAATTAATATCAAAGAAAAAACTTGAATATCCCCATTCGACTTGCAGGCCTTTAAAACCTATTAAAATACCTTTTCTCTATTAAAATTTGTTCCCTTATCATTATTGTTATCTTATCATTATTGTTATCTTATTCATTAATATCAAAGAAAAAACTTGAATAACCCCATTCGACTTGCAGACCTTTAAAACCTATTAAATACCTTTGCTCTATTAAAATTTGTTTTCTTATCGGTCACCACGCTCAAAAAGTGTAACTTGAATTAATATCAAAGAAAAAACTTGAATATCCCCATTCGACTTGCAGGCCTTTAAAACCTATTAAATACCTTTTCTCTATTAAAATTCGTTTTCTTATCGGTCACCACACTCAAAAAGTGTAACTTGAATTAATATCAAAGAAAAAACTTGAACATCCCCATTCGACTTGCAGGCCTTTAAAACCTATTAAAATACCTTTTCTCTATTAAAATTTGTTTTCTTATCATTATTGTTATCTTATCATTATTGTTATCTTATCATTATTGTTATCTTATTCATTAATATCAAAGAAAAAGCTTCAATATCCCCATTCGACTTGCAGGCCTTTAAAACCTATTAAATACGTTTTCTCTATTAAAATTTGTTTTCTTATCGGTCACCACGCTCAAAAAGTGTAACTTGAATTAATATCAAAGAAAAAACTTGAATATCCACATTCGACTTGCAGACCTTTAAAACCTATTAAATACCTTTTCTCTATTAAAATTTGTTTTCTTATCGGTCACCACGCTCAAAAAGTGTAACTTGAATTAATATCAAAGAAAAAACTTGAATATCCCCATTCGACTTGCAGGCCTTTAAAACCTATTAAATACCTTTTCTCTATTAAAATTTGTTTTCTTATCGGTCACCACGCTCAAAAAGTGTAACTTGAATTAATATCAAAGAAAAAAATCGAATATCGCCATTCGACTTGCAGGCCTTTAAAACCTATTAAAATACCTTTTCTCTATTAAAATTTGTTTTCTTATCATTATTGTTATCTTATCATTATTGTTATCTTATTCATTAATATCAAAGAAAAACCTTGAATATCCCCATTCGACTTGCAGGCCTTTAAAACCTATTAAATACGTTTTCTCTATTAAAATTTGTTTTCTTATCGGTCACCACGCTCAAAAAGTGTAACTTGAATTAATATCAAAGAAAAAACTTGAATATCCCCATTCGACTTGCAGGCCTTTAAAACCTATTAAAATACCTTTTCTCTATTAAAATTTGTTTCCTTATCATTATTGTTATCTTATCATTATTGTTATCTTATTCATTAATATCAAAGAAAAAGCTTGAATATCCCCATTCGACTTGCAGGCCTTTAAAACCTATTAAATACGTTTTCTCTAGTAAAATTTGTTTTCTTATCGGTCACCATGCTCAAAAAGTGTAACTTAAATTAATAACAAAGAAAAAACTTGAATAACCCCATTCGACTTGCAGACCTTTAAAACCTATTAAATACCTTTGCTCTATTAAAATTTGTTTTCTTATCGGTCACCACGCTCAAAAAGTGTAACTTGAATTAATATCAAAGAAAAAACTTGAATATCCCAATCCGACTTGCAGGCCTCTAAAACCTATTAAATACGTTTTCTCCATTAAAATTTGTTTTCTTATCGGTCACCACGCTCAAAAAGTGTAACTTGAAATTATATCAAAGAAAAAACTTGAATATCCCCATTCGACTTGCAGGCCTTTAAAACCTATTAAAATACCTTTTCTCTATTAAAATTTGTTTTCTTATCATTATTGTTATCTTATCATTATTGTTATCTTATTAATTAATATCAAAGAAAAAACTTGAATATCCCCATTCGACTTGCAGGCCTTTAAAACCTATTAAATACCTTTTCTCTATTAAAATTCGTTTTCTTATCGGTCACCACTCTCAAAAAGTGTAACTTGAATTAATATCAAAGAAAAAACTTGAACATCCCCATTCGACTTGCAGGCCTTTAAAACCTATTAAAATACCTTTTCTCTATTAAAATTTGTTTTCTTATCATTATTGTTATCTTATCATTATTGTTATCTTATCATTATTGTTATCTTATTCATTAATATCAAAGAAAAAGCTTCAATATCCCCATTCGACTTGCAGGCCTTTAAAACCTATTAAATACGTTTTCTCTATTAAAATTTGTTTTCTTATCGGTCACCACGCTCAAAAAGTGTAACTTGAATTAATATCAAAGAAAAAACTTGAATATCCACATTCGACTTGCAGACCTTTAAAACCTATTAAATACCTTTTCTCTATTAAAATTTGTTTTCTTATCGGTCACCACGCTCAAAAAGTGTAACTTGAATTAATATCAAAGAAAAAACTTGAATATCCCCATTCGACTTGCAGGCCTTTAAAACCTATTAAATACCTTTTCTCTATTAAAATTTGTTTTCTTATCGGTCACCACGCTCAAAAAGTGTAACTTGAATTAATATCAAAGAAAAAAATCGAATACCGCCATTCGACTTGTAGGCCTTTAAAACCTATTAAAATACCTTTTCTCTATTAAAATTTGTTTTCTTATCATTATTGTTATCTTATCATTATTGTTATCTTATTCATTAATATCAAAGAAAAACCTTGAATATCCCCATTCGACTTGCAGGCCTTTAAAACCTATTAAATACGTTTTCTCTATTAAAATTTGTTTTCTTATCGGTCACCACGCTCAAAAAGTGTAACTTGAATTAATATCAAAGAAAAAACTTGAATATCTCCATTCGACTTGCAGGCCTTTAAAACCTATTAAATACCTTTTCTCTATTAAAATTCGTTTTCTTATCGGTCACCACGCTCAAAAAGTGTAACTTGAATTAATATCAAAGAAAAAACTTGAATATCCCCATTCGACTTGCAGGCCTTTAAAACCTATTAAAATACCTTTTCTCTATTAAAATTTGTTTCCTTATCATTATTGTTATCTTATCATTATTGTTATCTTATTCATTAATATCAAAGAAAAAGCTTGAATATCCCCATTCGACTTGCAGGCCTTTAAAACCTATTAAATACGTTTTCTCTAGTAAAATTTGTTTTCTTATCGGTCACCATGCTCAAAAAGTGTAACTTAAATTAATAACAAAGAAAAAACTTGAATAACCCCATTCGACTTGCAGACCTTTAAAACCTATTAAATACCTTTGCTCTATTAAAATTTGTTTTCTTATCGGTCACCACGCTCAAAAAGTGTAACTTGAATTAATATCAAAGAAAAAACTTGAATATCCCAATTCGACTTGCAGGCCTCTAAAACCTATTAAATACGTTTTCTCCATTAAAATTTGTTTTCTTATCGGTCACCACGCTCAAAAAGTGTAACTTGAAATTATATCAAAGAAAAAACTTGAATATCCCCATTCGACTTGCAGGCCTTTAAAACCTATTAAAATACCTTTTCTCTATTAAAATTTGTTTTCTTATCATTATTGTTATCTTATCATTATTGTTATCTTATTAATTAATATCAAAGAAAAAACTTGAATATCCCCATTCGACTTGCAGGCCTTTAAAACCTATTAAATACCTTTTCTCTATTAAAATTCGTTTTCTTATCGGTCACCACACTCAAAAAGTGTAACTTGAATTAATATCAAAGAAAAAACTTGAACATCCCCATTCGACTTGCAGGCCTTTAAAACCTATTAAAATACCTTTTCTCTATTAAAATTTTTTTTCTTATCATTATTGTTATCTTATCATTATTGTTATCTTATCATTATTGTTATCTTATTCATTAATATCAAAGAAAAAGCTTGAATATCCCCATTCGACTTGCAGGCCTTTAAAACCTATTAAATACGTTTTCTCTATTAAAATTTGTTTTCTTATCGGTCACCACGCTCAAAAAGTGTAACTTGAATTAATATCAAAGATAAAACTTGAATATCCACATTCGACTTGCAGACCTTTAAAACCTATTAAATACATTTTCTCTATTAAAATTTGTTTTCTTATCGGTCACCACGCTCAAAAAGTGTAACTTGAATTAATATCAAAGAAAAAACTTGAATATCCCCATTCGACTTGCAGGCCTTTAAAACCTATTAAATACCTTTTCTCTATTAAAATTTGTTTTCTTATCGGTCACCACGCTCAAAAAGTGTAACTTGAATTAATATCAAAGAAAAAAATCGAATATCGCCATTCGACTTGCAGGCCTTTAAAACCTATTAAAATACCTTTTCTCTATTAAAATTTGTTTTCTTATCATTATTGTTATCTTATCATTATTGTTATCTTATCATTATTGTTATCTTATTCATTAATATCAAAGAAAAAACTTGAATGGCCCCATTCGACTTGCAGGCCTTTAAAACCTATTAAATACCTTTTTTCTATTAAAATTTGTTTTATATCGGTCACTACGCTCAAAAAGTGTAACTTGAATTAATATCAAAGAAAAAACTTGAGTATCACCATTCGACTTGCAGGCCTTTAAAACCTATTAAAATACCTTTTCTCTATTAAAATTTGTTTTCTTATCATTATTGTTATCTTATCATTATTGTTATCTTATTCATTAATATCAAAGAAAAAACTTGAATGTCCCCATTCGACTTGCAGGCCTTTAAAACCTATTAAATACCTTTTCTCTATTAAAATTTGCTTTCTTATCGGTCACCACGCTCAAAAAGTGTAACTTGAATTAATATCAAAGAAAAAAATTGAATATCCCCATTCGACTTGCAGGCCTTTAAAACCTATTAAAATACCTTTTCTCTATTAAAATTTGTTTTCTTATCGTTATTGTTATCTTATCATTATTGTTGTCTTATTCATTAATATCAAAGAAAAAACTTGAATATCCCCATTCGACTTGCAGGCCTTTAAAACCTATTAAATACCTTTTCTCTATTAAAATTTATTTTCTTATCGGTCACCACGCTCAAAAAGTGTAACTTGAAATTATATCAAAGAAAAAACCTGAATATCCCCATTCGACTTGCAGGCCTTTAAAACCTATTAAATACCTTTCCTCTATTAAAATTTGTTTTCTTATCGGTCACCACGCTCAAAAAGTGTAACTTGAATTAATTTCAAAGAAAAAACCTGAATATCCCCATTCGACTTGCAGGCCTTTAAAACCTATTAAAATACTTTTTCTCTATTGAAATTTGTTTTCTTATCATTATTGTTATTTTATTCATTAATATCAAAGGAAAAACTTGAATATCCCCATTCGACTTGCAGGCTTCTAAAACCTATTAAATACCTTTTCTCTATTAAAATTTGTTTTCTTATCGGTCACCACGCTCAAAAAGTGTAACTTGAATTAATATCAAAGAAAAAACTTGAATATCCCCATTCGACTTGCAGGCCTTTAAAAACCTATTAAAATACCTTTTTTCAAAAAATAGAGTTAGATCATTGAAATTTGGTACATCGAGGTTTTCGATACCTACAAATCGATTGCGGATATTTTTGATATATTCTCATTGCGGATATATTCTCATTTATTCAATAAAAGAAAAAAATTTGTTTTCTTATCGGTCACCACGCTCAAAAAGTGTAACTTGAATTAATATCAAAGAAAAAACTAGAATTAATATCAAAGAAAAAAAAAATACTGCATAAATAAAATAAATAAATAATTATAATTGCATAAGTTGATAAAATATGCTATGCAATAGCTTTACCGCGGCAGTGCTCGAGTGCCACACGTATTTTTTAAATACATTTCTGTCTAAGTAAATGATAATAAATATGATACAATTTAGACGACGAAAGTTAATATAATCTTTAAGAGTAAAATCATGCTCTTTTTACGTTGTATTTAAATAATTGTGACATTAATTAAGTTTTTATTTTATTTATTTATTTTAACGAAGAAAAAAGAATTTGCTAAACTCTCATATTATTTTTTTAACCTGTATTTTAAAGAAAGTAATTTTTATTCATGTGTTTAAATTTGCTGTGAAAGTGAAGTCTTTTGTACTGAATCCCAACCCCATCATACGTACGATACAATTTAATATCATGTATACAATAGCAAGCATTTTCATCAATTATACTTTATAAAAGAGAAGGTATTCCATTCATTTTGGATAACCTTGTATATTGTTTATAAATTGTATGTACGCCACATAAATATCTAAATTTAGCACTGTATTAAAAAAATCTGGAGTGACTCCACTCTACTTTCCGAACGTTGAGAAATTAACAGTTTTGTAGATAAAGTAAAGAAAGAGAAGTTGTTAAACAAACAAAAGAGAGAAAACCATAATAGAGTGTTTGAGTATTTTTCTCCATATATTACACGACGTTTTATTTAACGCTACTGAACTTTGAGCCCATAGATCATAATGATAAAGAATTTTTCGTTGTATCCCTGTAAAAACCTATAAATGTAAAAACCCCTGTAAAAACCTAATTCACCAAAATGCTTATAGTTAGTGCAACAGTGATTTATGATATTCATATAAATTTTCAGCTCAGTTGAATAAGGCGTTTAGATGCTATCGCACTTTTAAAAATTTGGTCTCATAGGCCATAATGATAAAGAATTTTTTCTTTGTGTCCCTGTAAAAAAACTGTAAGAGCTAAATTCACAAAAATCTATATAGTTGGTGCAACTGTAACCTATAATATGTGTAAAAATGTTTTGCTCAGATTAATAAGGCGTTTAGACGCTATCACACTTTTAAAAATTTGGCCTCATAGGCCATAATGATAAAGAATTTTTCCTGGTGTCCCTGTAAAAAAACTATAAGTGCTAGATTCACCAAAATCAATAGGGTTCGTACTATGGTGACTTACAATATACGTACGAACTTTCAGCTTATTCGAACAAAGCATTTAGACGCTAGCGTGTTCATTCACAGACATACACACACACACATACATACTTGCACACACCTACATACATCATCGTAAAAATGGTAAAACGAACTCAGGGGACGTCGAAACATATAGAAACATGGAAATCTCAAATTCAGATTTTTGACATGATTACAATACTTTCCTCACTATAGTGTTCGGAAAGTAAAAATAAATGAAAGCAAACAATGTTCTGATTTCAGAGCGTAATGGTTTTGCTTTCACCTATCACGTGATTGAGCAGAGACGACGCTCGGAAGAGTCCATTGTCTCTTTGTTTTGCAAACATTCTTGAAAACGTTGTATTAAGAGTTACATTCAGACTGAAACATTATGATCACAAATAGGTGAACAATCACAAATATGGATGTGTTTCAATCCAAACGCAACATTTGTTTACAAAACTGATCGCAAATGCCGCGTTCGAGAATATATTTTTGGTTTTACCGGTAAAAGAAAATTGATGTCACCGGTAAATGCGGTTTTACCGGTTAATGTGAACTTATCGAACGCTCCGGTTACTTTCCGTTTGTTTATGTTTTGGTTTATTTACTGTAGCTAAACTTTCTTCACACAAAAACGATTGGGCCCTCCGTGGCCGAGTGGTTATGTCACCACACTGCAAATCGCCTTCGAGCGTAGGAGAGCGGGTTCGATTCCCGCAATGTCATGGGTGTTTTTCTATTTCTTCGTATTGTAATTCCGTCATGTGCTATCTGTAATTATCTGACGAAGATTTACAAGCGGACTACATGTCAAGCATACAAATCTGATGCATATGTTATCAATAAACAAACAAACAAACAAGAACGATTCTTTTTTTATTATTGGAAATAAATTTCTTGCAACTATGCAAATAGTTAAATAAATAACTGCAAACAAGCAATTGCTAAAGTTTTAAGATCGCAGACAAAAAAAAATATAAATTGATTTAAAAATACAGCCTGTAAAAATCGTGAGATGCTGGTCTTTCCACTAAGTTTTTTATTTATTTTTCCAGAATAGGCGTGAAAATTCTGATGGATTCACACATTGCTTTTAAATATTTATATGCTTTAGAATCATCATTGTTTTCATTTTTTCAGGACAAGTTTGTTTTCGAGTTTAAGATTTTTCTAATAAACACCAAGATTTATTTACTTTAAAATAAGTTTTAAAATAACTGTAAGCATCATTAATAAACTAAAAACAAAATACTTATTATAGTTTTAGATTGCTTAAACTTCTCTTTCATCATCACCCATCATATCTATTTTATTTAATCTATTAAAAAAAAATTCAAAGCATTACATACAGTGTATATGTTACCGTTAAAGTATATAATTCAGTTATTACATAGAATAACTATTTCATGAAATAACTAGACAATCAGTTAAAGTATATAATAGATTAAAATTTTCATCTTTTAACTAGTTATTCTGTGAATAACTAATGACAGACCGTTAAAGTAGAAAATAAATAATTTCAAAATTATTTTATAAATTAATTGATCATATATTGATGTACGCAAAGCGTACAGATGTTCGAAATACTGGCTGCTGCAGTACAAAATTGTGCATATGTTTCAGATTCATGCATCTTGAGGTAGGGGTATCCAGTGATGTTTTGTTTGGTTTTCATGTACGCAAATCGTACAGACGTGCGTGATACTGGCTGCTGCAGTACAAAATTTTGCATATTCTTTTAATTTCATGCATTTTAAGTAAACTTTTGTATCTCAAAATGCATGAATCTGAAACATATGCACAATTTTGTACTGCAGCAGCTAGTATTTCGAACATCTGTACGCTTTGCGCACATGAAAACCAAGAAAGAAATCACTGGATACCCTGTCTCAAGATGCATGAATCTGAAACATATGCACAATTTTGTACTGCAGCAGCCAGTATTTCGAACGTCTGTACGCTTTGCGTTCATGAAAAAAAAAAAAAAAAAAAAAAAACCATCACTGGATGACCCTATTCAAGATGCATGAATCTGAAACGTATGCACAATTTTGTACTGCAGCAGCCAGTATTTCGAACGTCTGTACGCTTTGCGTACATGAAAACCAAAAAAAAAAAAAAAAAAAAAAACCTCACTGGATACCCCTATTTCAAGATGCATGAATCTTAAACATATGCACAATTTTGTACTGCAGCAGCCAGTATTTCGAACGTCTGTACGCTTTGCGTACATGAAAAAAAAAAAAAAAAAAAAAAAAAAAAAAAAAAAAAAAAAAACATCATTGGATACCCCTATCTCAAAATGCATGAATCTGAAAAGTATGCAGAAATTTGTACTGCAGTAGCCAGTATTCTGAACGTCTCTACGCTTTCCGTACATGAGAAAAAAATCACTGTGGGTACTCCTATCTCAATGTGCATGTGTCTGAAAAATATGCAAAATTTTGAGCTGCAGCACTGCTAAAATAACCGGTAAATATGGAATAATTAATCACATCCCCCAAAATTTAGCGGGGATTATGCATAATCATTTCATACTTTAACGATCAAATAATCGTTATTCTGTAGAATACCTAGTTAAATCGTAGAATTCAATAATATTACATACTTTAACTGACCTGTCTATTTATTTCATGAAATACCTAGTTATTCTATGAAATGACGGATTTCATGCCTTAACGGTAACATATACACAAATTATAGGGAGTATTGATTACAGTCTACTTTTCATTAATTTAAAAATCAAGTAATCATATATTTATCCAAATTAGCAGTTATTTTAATATGATTTAATAGATTTTTCTTTTGAATTCTAGCTTGAAAAGAAACTATTTAGAATGTATTCAAATCTATATTTCTAACTTCTATAACTAAACCAAACATGTTTTAAAGTAAATTTAAAAATACTAAATATATCACATAGAATGTTTGCTAAACCTTTCAGTAAATTTTAATAAATATGTGTTTTAAAATTCATAGTTTAATTAGGATTAAAATTTGACTTCTTTTGTTCATACACTATTTATATTTCTATTCGGTCAGAAATTTAATATTTATTTCCAGATTAATTGGATATTTAGACTATTTGTGTAATTTTAGCTGTCAACAATATAACCAAATTAGCGTTAATTGTGCCAATATTATGGAAGGTTATGCGTTACACTTCTAAAAGCATCTGTATGATGAATTTAGCTGTAATAGTTCAACATAATAACTTCCATTAAATTTAATGGTTATCCCTTTCGTAATGTGGTTGACGAGTATTAAGAAGTGATAATGATAAAAAATTTCATGTTTTTCGTTTAACTATAATGAATAAAATGATGCATGTGGGTCAATTAAATTACCATTTCAATATTGAAAACTATTCAGGCTTATCGACAAAGGTACTAATGATTAAATTTGTAAAAAGAAAAATAATTGTTACTAAATTGGGGTTTAAATTCTATTAATTATTTCCTTCTGGTATTTAGGAATGCTATGCTAAAATGCATAATAATTAGAAAATTATTCCCTTTAAGAAGTAATCTTTAATATAACTGTTCATCTCCTGATATATAGAGCAACTTTTTAAAATTCCAAAGGACCAACAACCAAAAATTACCAACCACCGCTACTTTGGAATGTAGAAAAAAAAGGGGAAAAAAGCTAAAAACTCCATAGAAATAGCATGGGAAGAAAACCAAAAAAACTCACAATGTCAAGTGTGTTAAGAAAAAAAAAAAAAAAAAAAAAAAAACAGGCTCACACCGGAAGTAATAAGAGGACAAAATTGACTAGAAAAAGACATCGAACAGCGGGAACGGGCTGGCTGGGGCATTGATCCTATCGTCCAGGATTAATACGACTCGCCTAGTATAAATACCACATTACATTATATATAAAAATGTAAATATAGCATGAAATTGTTGCTTATAACAATATATTTCCATCATTTTAATCACTCATACTCACACGACAGTTGTTAGCAATTAAATTATTTTTGAAAGATTAATATAATTTATTTTTACTGACAACAATTTCATACTACAGTTGGCAGCAAATTTATTCGAGAACTAGCAATAATCTATATATATATAAATGAATGTTTGTCTGTATGTTATTTATAAAATCGTAAACGGCTTGACCGATTTCGATCATTCTTTTTTTGTTTTTTTCCTTATAGGTCAGGGGTGGTTTAGGAAAAAAAAAAATTGAAAAAAATCTTTAAAATTAATTAAAATATGAAAATAATAAACTTATTGACTTATATTGGCTTAATATAAGCCATTTAAATTTTTAATTGTTGCCAAAAAAAGTTTACGAGATATATTTATTTATTGTTTTCAGCATAAAATGAAATATGCTTTCATGCGAAAAATAAGAAATTACTAAATGTTAAATTGGTCGATGAGAAAATGACACATTATAATTTTAAAATAAAATAGTAATATTACAAATCTAACATATTTCTTCTGAATTTTATTTCACAGCATTTTTTTTATATACCTCAATTTCAGATTTTTAATTTTAGTATGGCGGATGAAACACGCTTGGCATAAAAGTTAATTCAGCATTATGGTAAAGGTATTTTCTTATTGATAATTCTTGACAATTTTTTATAATTTTGATGCTGAAGTAGATCGGACATTTTTCGCCAAGGAAAAGCTAGAAAGAAATACGCAAGCGAAGTGATGACGTCACTGGCCGTTCGTGGATGCAAGAAAAATATTTTCTATGTTAAACGCCCATTGGATTTTTTGTAAAAAATTATTAAAAATCGAGGAAAAACCGATTTTAATCCGCATATTTAGGTATAGATATGTATTAGTTATCATGTCCATGCATTAGATTAAGTTATTTTTGTTGTAAAATTGACAAAATTTGAATTTTTAATTTCAAAACTCTAGAAAAAAAAAATTGCAAACTTCCATATTCGATTGAAAACACAAACATTTAATTTCAAAGGATGATATTAACACAATAAATATCCAACTAATATACTGATTAAAAGGGAAATGATAAATATTCTATCATAATTTGAAGTCAAATTTATTTTCAAATGTCTAAATAAAGTATCTGATATAAGATACTAATATGTTGTAGCGGAATAGATTTGATATCGGTCATCCTTGGTAGAAAAATAAAATATCGCCAAATTATCTGGCGAACATAATTTAATTCCTTTCAAAAATCATGATTATTTTAACAACTTATTTTAAGACAGTAATGAATAATATGAAACAATATTTCGTACAATGCATCTTACGAAAATATACATCTGGCATGTATATTTTCGTATTACGTTTTTGATCACCAAATACAATAAGCACCAAGAACGACAGAGTTTTGAAATTTAAAATTAAAATTTTGTCAATTTGACAGCAAAATAACTCAATCTAACACATGCACATGATAACTAATACATATGTGTACCCAAATATGGGGATTAAAATCGGAAAATAATTTTCTTCGATTTTTAATCATTTTTTACAAAAAATCCAATGGGCGATTGACATAGGAAATCATTTTCTTGCATCCACGGACAGTCAGTGACGTCACACATCGATCGCGTATAGGAACAATAATCGCATAAATTATATTTTGGTCTAAAACGGCAACAAAATTTAAAAGTCGCCAAGGGCATTAAGGCTGTACCATGATCAAGTTTACATACGAATTTATTTATTTTTCTATATACCAACTACTATCAACTAAGCATGAAGTATATATAACCACAAAATAATAATTGTCTCATGCGATAGAAGTTGCCGATCATAGCATATTGTAATATTATAGGTGGCTTGAAATTGCTGTCATTCTATGGTTGATTGATTAAATCAAATAAATATAGGAAATAACTTGAGAGCAAATATTATGTACATCACATATAATGTTGTTCATATGTAACTGGGATTCAGATATAAAAGAGTTACTTCTAATTTTTCGATACTGTCCGTATCGAAACGCTGCCTAAGGCAGCGGGAACCCAAAGCAAGCTTTTGACCGATTTCAGTTTTTTTTTTTTTTTTTCATAAAGTATATAGAAAAAGAGTTTGCCAGCGAAGCGGGCAAAGCCGTCCAAAATTGTTTAAGAACTAAAATATTATTCAACAATTCGCCAGGAAATTGAAAAAAAAAAAAAAAAAAAATCATTTATTTGTAAAAAAAAAAAAAAAAAAAATTGAAAATTTGAAACTCATAAATATTATATGAATTTCACCACATAGTTAAAATTTTAATTAACCAGTCATCAAATTATTATTAGAACCAGATTAATATTGTGCAATAGTGAACTAAAATCATACAAAGAAAGGTTCCGAAATAAAATTCATAATTGACGACCCAGTTTTTATACTTCCACAACGCAGTACTGTTTTAGTACAGAATCCCTATGGACGAATTTTAAATTTTTATCGCCATGTTGGCGATAACTTTTTATTTATTTATTTTTGCATTTTATTTTGGCTTTCAATGAGTTACAAATTTTTTTGAGTGTACTTTATCAGACTCTGTTTTGCACAGCACCACAATGATAAGGTTTCATTTCATTACATATTATGATCAAACCGTCAGTTCCCACACATACACATCAAAATTTCCACGTGAACGAAGTCGCGGGTAACAGCTAGTTCCTATATAAAAAACAGTGTACTTAATACTGTTTTGTTAAATAAATCCTTGTCAAATCATATCCTCTGACTAACTAAGAATATGATTTGATAAGGATTTATTTAACAAAACTGTATTAAGTGGGTTTATATATATATATATATAGTAATTCTTCCAGTGCTCGAATAATTTTGCTGCAGACTGTGCATATAACAGAGCTGCCACGTATGTCTTTTTTGAAAGTCAAAATATTTAATAGGGTGTTTTTGATGAGAATTTTTTTGCAAATAACAAATTTTTTAAAAAAATGTGGTATACGTAAAAGTAGCCTGTAGCGTTCTTGATATAATGAAATCCTGATTATTAACAAAGGCACATCGAATAAAAAAAATATTTTTAAATATTTGTCTTAAAGCTAAATTGCAGTAAATGTCATTTCACTTTTGCTTCTTTACAAAGAGTAAATATCCATTTCTAGGTAAAAAAGCAGTGAAAATTTTTATTTAAGTCTCCTTTTACTTTTTATAATTTCCCTGTCCCTCGTAGCCAAAGCCTATGTTATTCTATGGAATATTTGTTAAATTTTTCCTGATGTCACCAGTAGTCAAAGGCCATGCTGTTATAGGAAAATTTATGAGATTTACGCTTTACTTACTTTAATATATATATATAATTTTTTTTTTTTTAATTCTGTTTACACATTCAGAAAATTTTGTTTTTTTTTTAAATTTGTTTTTAAGTTGTTAATAATTTATTTTGTATGAAAAAAGAACTAAATGCATTTTTCACATTTTATTGCACAAAATAAAAATAATAATAATAAACTTATGGGGAAAAAAAATTAAGGGTTCTGAATTTTCTGAACATTAAAACAAAATTTTAAAAATTAATTTTGCTAATGGTTTTAATGTGAGAAATTCCAAGCTGGTATTCAGCCAGGGTGGCTCAGGTGGTACAAAATCTATACAGTAAGCAGAGTGAGTGGGCTTGACTCCCAGCTCTGGCATTTTGCACATAGTGATATAAAAAATCAGTGGTACACTCTAATTTCTCTAGATGAATATTCTGTGCCATGGTTAACAGGCTCATCTGTTTGCAGATACAGTGGATTTACCAACACTTATTACGTGAGAAATGCTGAGTTGGTAATCAACCAGGGTGGCTCAATTACAGAACACCCGCATGGGAAGTCGAGTGCACAGGTTTGATTCCCAGCTCTGAAGCTTTTCACATACTTGGTCTTTAAAAAATCAGCTTTACACTTCTGTTTCTCTAGACAAATATTCAAGGTTAATGAATAATATTACTAAGTATATTTTCATTCGTATAAATAATTTTTAAACAGAATATTGTTCTCAACTTGAAATAAAACCTGCCCCTCATTAAGACTGCACATCAAATAAGTTCATTTTTCTTCCTTCCTATATAATCATATTGGATTTTTGTTGCTACGTGTTGTAAGATGTCTCATAAAAAATGATATTTTTTCTTTATTTGCTAAATTCCATTCTATGAAAATATTGCCTTTTACCACAGTGACCAGTTTCTTAAAAATTAAATGTTTGATTTTTCTTTTTTTATAAACTTAGCTTAGAGCATTCTTAAAAATTAAATGTTTGATTTTTCTTTTTTTATAAACTTAGCTTAGAGCATTCTTAAAAATTAAATGTTTGATTTTTTTTTTTTTTTATAAACTTAGCTTAGAGCATTCTTAAAAATTAAATGTTTGATTTTTCTTTTTTTATAAACTTAGCTTAGAGCAGTGCCCACAGCGGTCCTATATTTTCACGTGTGTTTTATTATTTTAATACCACTATATTTTTTATACATTTTCTGTCAAGATTTTAAAGCTAAAGCAATAGGTAAAAGTGTACTGATTGATTAAAGTGGTGAGAAAATAATAAAATTCACGTAAAAATATAGGACTGCTGCGGGCAATGCTTAGAGTTCTAATTTTCAATCTCAAAAAGAAATATTTAAGAATAAAAAATCTCTCTAATATAAAAAGCGACATATTCAAAAAGTAGAAATCAAAATACTTCGTTATTTAATGAAGTAACCTAGTGATCCTATTAAACACAATCATTTTTCGCACAACTTTTGAGCCAATTTTGTCGGCTCAAATCACCTCGATGCCCAGTGCAATAGGAATTAGGGATACGAACAATTTTTTCTGACTAGTAATAGAAATTAGTTCGTACGAGCAACTTCCACTGTGATAAGCCAATGAGAAAAAAGCTCCATGTATTTAAAAATATGCGATTATTCAGTGGCAAAAGGATAGTATAGAAGAACCCCAAAAAATACATTTGAAAAAAAAATCTGGTGTGAAACAACCAAACGACTTCCATTACCTACTATTATATTCTTTAACCACATTTCTTGCGACCATGGAAGCTTCTGCGCAAGTGCGGATTGAACGAGTCCAGTTTTAAAATAGGGGTGACTGAGAGTAACAAGCGATAAGGGAACACCGAATAACTGGATGTTTGTTAAATAACTATCTCTCGGCCAAATTGCATCCCTCTAATCTTTTGGACTCGGCTTCACTGCTAGTCGTAGGAAACGTGTTCGTACTATACGTATTATTATGCACTTACTTCTTGGATATAATGTGATCATAACACATAAAAATCAACTAACAAAGTAGACACCTAAAAATTTTCTGGTAAGAGAAAGCTGACACACGTGCAAAGGCATATAAAACAGACCTTACATATCAGTTAAAAAATAAGAAAAAAATCGGTAAGGCCATTTGAAACACCAATTTCTGACATCTAAAATTGAGCTACTTTATCAGGATGATTGTTAATTTTCTTGTAATTACCGCATAATATATGAGAAAAGATATGTAAAATTCGTTTATATAACAATTTTCAAAAAAAGCGTTCGAGGCGTTTTTGAGATACCGACTTTTACCAAAACTTGTCATACTCAGTTGTTGACTGGAAAATAATTACATACAAAAGATATCTAAAAGGGGGTTAATATGACATGTTTCAAAACACAATCCATACAACCGTATTTGAAGGAATGCACTTTAGAGGTCTGCACGGGCTGGAATTTTGAAGCCCCGGCCCGGCCTGTAGGAAACCTTACCCTGCTATACTCCTTTACTGTTTTCTTATGTTTACTGTGATAGTGGATAGATTTATTGAAACTTAAATATGTATGTATGCATACCAAAATTTTTAAAATATACAGCACTGTTTGGAAGTTAATTTTGTTTAAATGATTATTGTTATTTCTAATTAATAAAATGTAATGTACACCCAAATTACCCCCATGCTTTTAAATCATTTGTTACATTAAAATTATTAAACTTAAATGTTTCAATTCAATAAAAAATTAAAGTAAATATATGTAATGTATAGTATATACCTATATTTGGGAAGTTTGCTGGTTAATTAGCAGTATTGTTTGAAAGTAGTTGTTATGTTTGCATAACTATCTTTACAAACTAAAATGTTTTTTGTCAATTTCATCATCAGTATTGCCAACATATTTTTAGCATATAATCATGAGTACATGATGTACATAAATGTTAATTTTTTTAAGCGTATCAAATTATTAGTTTTCATTTTTATGAAATATGATTTATACCCAAATTACCCCGACTCCTCACCCCTATGAATTTACCTATTAATTTACCATGAATTTACCCTTAAAATATTATTGCTTTGAAAAATTAAATTTATATAAATTGATGCAACGTACAATTATGCAACATAGAGAACAACATTTTTTATTACCAGTCAACTGATTTAAGGCAGGGCATTCGGGGCACGAGCCCTGGGCCCTCGCAGTAAAGGGGTCCCCAAGAAATTCCATCATACATTTTAAAAAATAGTTAAAATGAAAAATTTCCAAATTTTTCTATAATGATCGTTGTTTTTTTTTATTTTTAGTCAATGGATGGTGGAATTACTGCACTGTTTTATAAATCGGCGTGATGATCTTTCAAAGAAAGCTATCAACTCATAAAAAAAAATTTGCAATATTTTCGTAAACGCAAATACACTGCATACTGTCGATACTTGCATTCCAAACTTTTACTAACAAGGAAACATTCAAAAGGTGTCATCTTCAAAAAGTATTGAAAAAAAATATATGTGATTCTACTCTTCCTAAAACACCAGAAAATGAAAAAAATATCGGCTGAAATTAATTACAGCGACCACAAAAAATTATCATAATTAAGCATATTTGGCGATTTCACACTGCTAGGTGATTGATTTTGAGTACTTGGCGGAAAAGCAAAACGCAGTTCTGTTCGTACACAGCAATCTCGGTGCTAGCAAACGTATCACCTAACAGCGCTAAATCGCCAAATATGCTTAATTCTGATAATTTTTTGTGGTCGCTGTAATTAATTTCAGCCGATAGTTTTTTTCATTTTCTGGCGTTTTATGAAGAGTAGAATCACATATATTTTTTTCAATACTCTTTGTAGATGACACCTTTTGAATGTTTCCTTGTAAGTCTAATTAAATCCGATGCACGCACCGCAATGCAGATAGACGGGGGCGACGTACGTCGATCCGATAGACAAGCGACGGGTCTTGTTTAGCCTTACACTTACCAGCAAAATAAAAAGTGAAGTGAAGTAATTTGTACACAACTGAATCAGAAATAAGCGGTTTGTTTTGTTTGTTGTAATATTAAAGTACGAAAAAAAGGGGCCAATTGAGCATGAGTGCCTTGGCCTCCAAGTCAGTAAATCAGTCCGTGGTCAAAATACAATATAAATCATATATTTGTTCTATTAATTAATTTTCACAATGCAGAAAAATTCAACGTGTGTGTTGTTATTTGTTATTATTCCTTTCGCTTGACAGGGGTGTTTGCGTTCCGGATTTTTTATTTCCTACCAGAAATTTTTAACAGTAATATCATTAGTAGTTTGCTACCAATATTTAGTAGTTAAATATAGGCAAAAGTACAATTCGCAATTACTAGTGGCAAATAAAATAAAAAATACGGAACCCAAACATCCCTGGCTTGACTATATAATTAAAAAAAAAAAAAAAAAAAAAAAAAAAAAAACTCATTTTTAAAATATAAAATGTGCTTTTCTAAATGATCTTCATATATTATATACATATATATATATAGTAATATATAAATGCAGAAATATATAAACAAATGAATGAAATTATACCCCAAAAAACACTTGAGATCTTCATCAGGGAGGCCCCTCAGAGTAGGCGTGAACGAGAAGTTTCTGAAACTACAGTAGCTATAAGCTAATAACTATTCTTAGCCCCCAACTTCTCACCAAACAGAAAACCACCAATAACTGAAGAGAAATCAAACATACATATAATGTATAAAACTACTAAAAATATTTTATAAAATTATCAAACGGTAAAAGTTACAAAATTACATCAATTCATTTAAGAAAATACAATACAAAAGAGAATTACTGAAGGTAAACAAGAAAGTATAAAATGAAATAAAAATACAACCCTTCATATGGAACACAAACTATCTTCGGCCGACGGGGCTACTCGTCGGTACTTCAATATCGCCCTTGAATGAGGAAGTAGAACAAACCGAGATAGGAAAACTCTGAAAAGTCACAGTTAAAAATTGTGACGGGTAACAGTTAATTTGCAAGGTACTTTTTAAGTCTTCAAGAGCATATTTTAAATTTTCTTCATTATTGCAAATAGTATGAATTCTTTTAAGCTGTGCGAACTATGATAGTATGAATTCTTTTAAGTATATATAATAGTATGAATTCTTTTAAGCTGTGAAATTGTGAATTTGTGAATTTGGAATTGTAAATTTGGAATTACATTTAAGTGGATCTCAATTTAACTTCGCTGATGTTCTGACTAAAAGTTATGATTACAAAATTTTGATGCATTCCTGGAAGGGGGAGGGTCTGATCCCAACTTGCCTTATCTCATAAAATTATAGTCTGAACTTTTAAGAAACTTTATGTTTGGAGTTAGTTTGGTATTAGTGTGACAAAAATTGAACCATTGGAAAGGGGGGGGGGGGGGATCTTACCTCCCACAGAGCTTCATCTCGAAAAATTATGGTCGAAACTTTACAAAATTTTGAATTTGTGGTTGGTTGGCTTTTAGTATAACAAAGACGCCGAACATCCCGAAATTTTAAATTTCGAGATATTCGGCGTTAGTATGGTAAAGGCTGCATTGTTGGAAGGGAGGGGGGTCTTCCTCCCCCCCCTCCCCCACAAACACACAAGGAACCTTATTTCGAAAAGTAATGTTCCAAACTTTACTAAATTTTAAATTTGGTGTTGTTTGAGAGTTAGTATAACAAAGACTGCACTATTGGAAGGAAGGGGAGGGTGTTCTTACCCCCCAGGATGTCTTATCTCGGAAACTTACCGCCCTAACTTTTTGAAATTTGAAATTTGGTGTTGGTTAGGTGTTAGTGTAACAAAAAATGCACCATTGGAAAGGGGGGGGGGAATCTTATCCCCCTCAGTCCCTTATGTTGGAAAGTTATGGTCCTAACTTTACAAAATTTTAAACTTGGAGTTGGTTTTGTCGTTTTGTGTTATTATAACAAAGAGTGCAACATTGGAAGGAAATAGTGTCTTACCCCCCATAGTGCTTTATCTCGAAAAATTATGTTCCAAGCTTTACAAAATTTTAAAATTGGGGTTGGTTTAGTGTTAGTATAACAAAGATTACACTGGTGGAAGGGGGAAGGGTCTTACCCCCCACGTTGCCTTATCTCGAAAAGTTACAGCGATAGTGTTGCTGAATAAGGACGATTGACTACTCTTGGGTCCTAGGCCAGTGGGGAAGGGCCTTCCATGGAGGTCGTTCTAAGGTGTCCTAGCCCACATTTACGCAAGTTTCGGAGAAAACCACGGAATACTCCAAACAGCTAGGCAGACGATTAGGGGGGGGGGGGGGGGCAAATGGGTGCAAAAAATTAGGATTCAGTTAGACCGTTCAAATTTCGTATATATAGGTTTTCGGGGTCTACGAGTCGAATGAGGATATTTTCGAAAGTGTAAAATTAATAGGCGGGGCAAGAAGAAAGGCAGGGGGGTGGCAAAAAATTAGAAATTGAGTTAGACCGTTCAAAATTAGTATAAATATGTTTTGGGGAAGTACGAGTCGAATGACGATATTTTCGAAAGTGTTAAATGATTAGGGGGTGGTGGGGAGGGGAAGCAAGAGGCAAAAAATTAACTCAATAAAATTTAGTTACACACTTCAAAATTTGTATATAAAGGTTTTGGGGGCGTACAATTCGAATGCGGATATTTTCGAAAGTGTAAAATGTATAGGGGGGCAAAAATTAGAAATTGAGTTAGACCACTCAAAACTGGTATATATAGGTTGTGAGGGCGTACGAGTCGAATGAGGATATTTTCGAAAGTGTAAAATTATTAGGGGGGACGGGACAGGGGCAAGGGGGACAAAAAATTAGAAATTGAGTTAGATCGTTCAAATTTAGTATATGTAGGTTTTGGGGGCGTACGAGACGAATGCGGATATTTTTGAAAGTGAAAAATGTATAAGGGGCAAAAATGAGAAATTGAGTTAGATCGCTCAAAACTGGTATATGTAGGTTTCGAGGGCATACGAGTCGAATGAGGATATTTTTGAAAGTGTAAAATTATTAGGGGGCAATAAGGGGGGGGGCAAAAAATTAGAAATTGAGTTAGACTGTTAAAAATTGGTATATGTAGGTTTTGGAGGGCTACGAGTCTAATGAGGATATTTTCAAACGTGTAAAATTATTAGGGGGGACAGGACGGGGGCTATAAATAAGCAGCTGCTTTGATTTTGGTTTGGAGTATCGCTCGCACTACTTTTCGCATATTAAGGCTCATTAAACAGTAACCTATGATTAAAATTCAATTCCTAATCACTGTAAAGAAAATCCATGCCTGTATCGGGACTCGAACCTGGCACCTGTAAGCTGATGGGGAAAAAAATTCAGCTGCCAAGAAATTTTCTTTTTACCCTTTTATCGGCTACAAAACTCAATAAAAATACACTAATTGACTTATAGATTTAGAATCCATTTTTTTTTCTTTTTTCTGCAATACATGCGAAAGGCTATTTAAAAAAGAGTTGTTGTGACAAAGTTGAAGAAAATAGTTAGAGCTGTTTTTAAAACACCAATTCCCCAGACCTAAGATTGATCTACCAAATCGGAACACCGTTAAACTTTTTCTACTATAATCAACTAATACATGCAAAAGGACATATAAAATAGATTTGCATAGCAAATTTGAAGATAATCATTTAAGTAGTTTCTGAAATACTGGCTTTAATTAAAATTGGATTCTACTTTCAGTTTTTCAATTTTCACTAAAAGTAGATAAATTCATCTGTATATTGGACCTGTCAAATTCAAATTTTTGTCAAATTCAAAATTTTGTCATTTCAAATTTTTGTTGTTTTATCTTTTTTTCATTTTGAATATGTTTGTCATACTTCCCCCTCCACCACCACCACACACTCATTAACACAAGCACTGATCGATTAAAAAAAAAAAAAAAAACTTTTTGGGCCCAAATGACCTTAAAATATATAAAAAATATAACAAAGATAATCTGTATTTACTTATTTAAAGAGATATCTCACAGATCACCAAGGTCAGTCAGTCAAAGCTCATTTTATTCATTGGGGAAAAATGTCTATAGAATTACATATTAGATAATTGATTTTTTTAAATCCCATTTTCCCATTCCGAAAATTTACAACTATTAAATTTGTAATTGTTTTCTAAAAATTAAATTAAAAAAATAAATAAAATAAAACATGACTTTATCAATATACTGAAATAGTTCCTTAATTTTGCTTATTACCAGTTTCTAATT
This sequence comes from Salticus scenicus, assembly GCA_963930645.1. NCBI lineage: Eukaryota > Metazoa > Arthropoda > Arachnida > Araneae > Salticidae > Salticus > Salticus scenicus. The sequence continues at coordinate 196,910,201 of OZ005658.1, read as the reverse complement.
TACAAATTTAATTTTGCGATTTTTCCTTTTCCCGTCTTTACCACCCTGTCTTCTCCCGCCCCGCCCCCCCGCCCCCCTCATACACACACACTCGAAAAAAAAAACTTTTTCGATATTGTTTGTTTCCATACTGATTATTATTACTTTTCTTTCTTTTTTTTTTTTTTTTTTTTTTTTTTTAAGAAAAATATAAAATTCTGGCAAAAGCAGAATTTACGTTAGGACTGACAACTATTAGTTTTTAGGACTGAGGGCCTATTAGTCTCAATCTGGGATTTTTGCGTTGTCGATTTCGATAGTTAGACATTTGTCGAAATCTAAAATTTATCGAAAATATAATTGAATAATTTGAAAGCGATGTTATAATTTGAAAAAAGAAAAAAAAAAAAAAAAAAAACTAATAGTCCTCCGTCCTAAACTAAATTCTGCTTTTGCCAGAATTTCATCAACATCTTTTTTTTTTTTTTTTTTTTTTTTTTTTAATTATTGAAAGAAAAAGAAAAGAAAATCAATAATAATCAGTATCGTTACAAGCGATATCGAAAAAGTTTTTTTTTTATAATTTTAAATTAAGAAATAAAAAGTGCGCGTGAAATAATATGAAATAAAAATAAGTAAAAAAATGAATTTAATGATTTCATGTTTTTGTTTTTCGGGGGCTGCTCATGCATATAAATAATGCGCATTAAAACGAGTCGCAGAAGGAAGCGAAATAAGTATTGAGTTATATTACGATAAATACGATGTATAATAGGATACGATATATTAGACCTATCGTCCAGGGTTAGTAGGCATTTTCGTTGAAAGAAATAGTTTGTTCGTTCGGTGAAACTTGCATCTTAGTCCCGTGAGGTACAACTTTCACATTAGTCCCTTGAGGTACAACTTTCACTTTAGTCCCGTCAGGTACAACTTGCTCACAGTCCCTTTTTTTTTTTTTTTTTTTAATGGTTAAATGCTTTTTTTTTTTTTGGGGGGGGGGGGAATCGTTACAATTACAATTCTAACATTTGTTAATATTTCATATTAAAAATACATAACATTTTCAGACTTATATTGACAGAATAAAAAAGATGAAATAAATAAAATTAAAATTAAAACAAATATAACTTTAAAACACATAAAAATTAAAACACATACCAGTGGCGCATCCAGAACTTGACTTTTGGGGAGGGCTAAGATTTTTCAAAGTGTTATGCTAGATAAATAAAAAATTTACAATTGCAATATTCAATTGTGAATGTCAGTGTTTTTGGGGGAACTTCAGCCCCCTAGCCCCCCCCCCCCCTTAAATCCGCTCCTGACACATACAGATAGTAAAACAAGTATGCTGTGGCCACCATATGATTTTCTTCTATATTTTCCTATACAAATTCACTCAGTAAAAATAATTTATTAAAATTATTATTATTATTTTTTTTTTTTTAATTATACCATCGCTTTCAAATTATTCAATTATATTTTCGATAAATGTCCAACTATCGAAAAATGGCACCCAAAAAATCGCAGATTGAGACTAATAGTCCTCAGTCCTAATAAGATTAAAACTCGAAATATTTAACCAAAAACAATATTTCTATTATTTGTCGTAATCGGATAATGAAAGCAAAAATGAAATCTCATTAAATATTTGTTATTTTGGCATCTGTATGTTTCTGTGGTAATTTATAAAATTGTCTCTTCTTCGTTTTCATTCTTTTCTTTTTAATCATATATATATTAAGTGCTAACATTAGTCGGGTTGAAAGCACTGTTGGGTCGGTTAATTTTATTTTTTGTGATCCCCCCCCCCTCCAAAATTTGTTTGCTACAGCCCTATGTGTCACGTATCGCCCCAGCTTTAATTTTCTTAATTAAATCATGTGTTTTCTCTCAAATCGCTAAAATAAGTGTTTAATCACGGCTGAGCTGGGCGCCTTGTGAGAAGAAATGAAGATAGATGGACCATTGAAGTCCTATTTTGGATACCAAGAGATAAGAAAAGACTGAGGAAGATATTATTATGTCGGTAGAGAGATAAAATTTTAAAGTTTGGAAAAGCAGAATTGCAGAAAATTGAACAGTTTGGAATCACCGAGAAGAGGTATTCATCCTGCAGTGGATTGATAAAAGCTGAAACTGATGATTATGATAATGAAATAACTGCTGTTAGGATTGTAATCATGTGCATAGTTACTTTTTAAATACCAAATTGAAATAAGTAATAATTTAGCACATTGAATATATATATATATATATATATATATATTATCTATATATATCTATGTATACATTACAATTTTGACCTATCTAAAAACGGTCAGATGGTTAAGTTATCAGAAATTCTGACGTGTTTAAGGAATAAGGTGGGATTTCTCTCAGACATTGTATATATGTTACGAAGCTCTCCAGTCTAAAACTAATTTGCTGCCTCGGTTCACTTTTTGTGTCCGAGGCTTATCTCCTCACTAATATAAAACAGTCTTCAGTGTTGAAAAATAAATCAAGTTTTTTTTTTTTTTTTTTTTTTTTTAATTGTTGTCTGAAATTTGTTAATTAAACCCAAAACTTATTTTTATGATTTTGTAAATCAGAACAGAAAATGTATTTCAGTTCAATACATCAGAGCCGTACTTGGCTAACCGAGGCGTTCATACTTCTTTTATACTTTCAACCCCCCAGTCTCCCCCCCCCCCCCTAACAAAAAAAAAAAAGAAGACAGAGTTTCACATTTCATTTGGGTATCCACTGTGGTGCAGTCTGTTTTTAATGTTAGTTTCTTAGTCATCAAGTCCTTATCGAAAGAAAAACATAGTTTTAAGTCTTGATTAATGTAACAGAAATATCAATGGGTAAAAAAATGTAAAAATATGTTTTAAAAAGTGCTTTGTTAGAAGCAAAACGAAGATTAGATTTGGTTAATAATAATAATAATAATAATAAACGAGAGGGAGGTGAGTACATTGAATAAATAAATATAGCATACAGCTATTTCAAGGTTTCATTAAAGGAACTTCTTTTTCAGTCCATAAAAAAAAAAAAAAAAAAAAAAAAAAAAAGATAATATATGTGTGCTATCAATTATATTTAGATTCATCACTGATTTTTTTTTTTCATTTTTCGCTAAGAAAAGAATTTTCCTTTGATGAAGCCTTAAAATAATTATATGCTAATAAATATTAATCTGTCTCTTACATTTTTGTACAGTTTCCTTTATCTTTTTCTCTCCCCTACCACCACTACATACACAATATATTTGACATACACCCCTTCTTTTTCGTTTTTTTTTTTTTTTTTTTTTTTTTTTTATAATGTTTTGTAAAAAAAAAAAAAAAATCAATTCCTGGATCCCCCATTTTTCTAAAAAAACTATATTTTCATGTATTTCCAGTCATCTACTTCAAAATTAGTTTTTATTTGCACTAAAGCTTTTTCTGCATTGATCACATTCCATTTTTACAGAATAAGAGTAATAATAGCAAACTGTGCATTAAATAATAAAATCATTTTCACAACAAAAATAAAAATGTTCAAACAAAACACAAACAGAACAGTAAAAAAATCGACATGTGACTACTTTCTCGATTTCAAAATAGTAGATAAAACGAATTGCAGAATCGATTTTAGGCTAAAATATAATGTCGATATCTGATTGGCTACAGCCAGGTTGGCGCTAGACGCCTGTACTGCAGCTCTCTATTTGCTTAACCATCCCAGCTTGGAGTGTTTCAAAAGTTGCCGGAGAGCATTCCATCCCGGTTCAAGTACCAACCCAGGCATAGTTGGTAGGCCTTAACTACAAAAACACAATCTAATTTTATTTGAAGAATATAATCGTTTAGTTTGGGGCGCTCTGTATTTTTTATGTATATTGCATACACAGAAGCGTACTTAAATACACCACAGTAATAGTACTGTATACCACCATTTTACGAAGAATTCCAGTTGTAGACCTGTAGTGTCACATCGATTAATCGTATCGGACTTCAAGTTTCGGTTTAAGTTTGTCAAAACTGTGTGGCAACGATAGAACTTTTCGAACAATAACAACGCTGTTGCTATTTTGTTTGTGATCCGAAAAATGTAAGGAATATTGTATTTTATCGTCGTTAATTGCTTGTAAATAGTAAATTATCAATTCTAAAGGAGTCAGAGAAGCGTCATTTTCATTTATTGAAACAACACCTCGCATCATCTGGTGACCCACGTTGAATATGTCAGACGACGAGAAGAACAAAGAAAACGAAACTGCAACAAAGGCTGCGGTCGCTAGAGTTAGCGTCAAAGTTCCTACTTTCGGCTAAGCTTTACTATACGGCACCCATTGCTTATTGCCGTTGCCGATGATTTGATCGCGTGATGGTGACTCGAGACCCGAATCAGAGTATCAATACTTTTTTCTGTTGTATCGAAACGTAACATTTAATGATTCATGCATCGCTAATTAGGGGTATCCAGTGATGTTTTTTTTTTTTTTTTTTTTTTGGTTTTAATGCTCGCGAAGCGAGCAAACAGCAGAAAACATAGTGACCGAGGGTCCATGAATTTTCATGCTTTTACTGATTCATGCTCCACGAATTAGGGGCGTCCAGTTTTTTTTTTTTTTTTTTGTTTTAATGCTCGCGAAGCGAGCAAACAGCAGAAGACATAGTGACCGCTGCTCCATGGATTTTCATGCTTTTACTGATTCATGCTCCACGAATTAGGGGCGTCCAGTGATGTTTTTTTTTTTTTGTTTTAATGCTCGCGAAGCGAGCAAACAGCAGAAAACATAGTGACCGCTGCTCCATGAATTTTCATGCTTTTACTGATTCATGCTCCAGGAATTAGGGGCGTCCAGTGATGTTTTTTTTTGTTTTAATGCTCGCGAAGTGTTTTAATGCTCGCGAAAACATAGTGAAACATAAAAAAAATGTTTCATAATAATGAAAAGTATTGTTTCATGACATTTTGATTCGATTCACGACGTTGTGAAACGCTTCGCAGTACCGGCTCACAAACCGAATCAAAACACCATCATACCACGTAATCAAAACATCGGCAACGGCAATAAGCAATGGGTGCCGTATAGTAAAGCTGTTCCCTACTTTCTGGAAACCGGATCCGAAGATATGGTTCCTCCAACTGGAAGCTCAGTTTCGAACTGCGAACATAACTGCTGATCAAACTAAGTATGATTATGTTATTAGTTCCATTGAACCGGATATTTTGTCGCAAGTATCCGATATACTGCTTACCCCACCTCAACAGGATAAATACCAGGCTAATTTCCTTGTATGCTGACTCGGAAACTCAGAAATCTCAGAAGTTACTGAGTGAACTTGAACTAGGAGATAAAAAGCCGTCACAGTTGCTTTGCGAAATGCGCAATTTGGCCGGTGACAAAGTGACTGACACTTTTCTGAAAACATTGTGGCTACAACGCTTACCAGTTAATATGCGTGGCATTATAACTGTCAGTGGCGATGATTTATCAAAATTAGCTACTATGGCCGATAAGATTTGGGAATTAAATCCCATTACTATTCAAATAGCCGCAACTTCGTCCATAACCGTGAGCAGTGGACTGATTGATTGCCTCCAAAAACAGGTTAGTGAACTCAGTTTGCAAGTTTCCGCTCTATCCAAACAACGGCGTAGGAATTTTCGCTATCGCTCTAAATCTAGAGGCAGGAGTCCCAGCAGTAGTAGGCATGATATTTGCTACTGCCATAGGAAATTTGGGGATAAATCTTTCAAATACAGGAAACCATGCAACTACCCATCAATAGCACAGAGAAGCAGTTCGGAAAACTGACTCCCCGTCTCTCACTGACGACGGGGGGACAAGGGGTAGAGCTGAGTCGTCTTTTCATATGCGACAAAGAAACACCCACCCTGTTTTTAATTGACACCGGGGCGGAACTGTCGGTCATTCCACCCTTACCAGCTGATAAAAGAAACATCTCGAAATTAGAAATGTTTGCCGCAAACGGCACAAAGATCAAAACATATGGCCAAAAGCCACTTAAGCTCGATTTTGGACTCCGCAGAACATTCAGTTGGCCTTTTGTAATCGCAGAAGTGAATAGACCCATAATTGGTATGGATTTTCTTGCCCATTTTAACCTTTTGGTAGATACTAAGAACCGTAAGTTAATAGATGGCATTACATTTTTAACTATTAAGGAAACACTAAAATTAAAAATCATAACACCGAACACTTCATCGAAACCAGAGGCCCACCCGTTACCGCCAAAGTCAGAAGACTGTCGGTCGACAAACTTAAGGCTGCTAAAAAGGAGTTTGAATTCATGCTCCAAATGGGTTTATGCAGACCATCTACGAGTAACTGGTCAAGTCCGCTACATCTAGCTATGAAGAAAACGGGGGACTGGCCACCTTGCGGTGACTACCGAGCGTTAAACATCGTCACAATTCCTGACAGATATCCTCTTCCATTTTTAACAGACTGTAGTTCTATTTTAGCAGGAACAACAATTTTCTTTTCCATTGATCTCGTTAGAGCGTATCACCAAATCCCAGTTCGTAAGGAAGATATACCGAAAACCGCAATTCTCACGCCTTTCGGCTTATTCGAGTTTCCATACATGACATTTGGTCTTCGTAGCGCAGCTCAAACTTTCCAACGTTTCATGAACACTGTACTGAATGGGCTAGAGTTCGTATTTGTTATTTGGATTATATCCTGATAGCCTCTACTGACGAAGAAACACATCGGCAACATGTACGAGTAGTACTTTCAAGGTTAAATTAATATGGACTGTGCATTAATGCGGCAAAATGTAAATTTGGTCGAACTAAACTTGCATTCTCGGGATACGAAGTATCGGCTGAAGGTCTTAAACCACTTCCAACGAAAGTCGATACAATCAATAATTACCCAGAACCAAAGTCATTCACTAGTTTAAGACGATTTTTAGGTATGGTAAATTTTTATCACAGATTCATACCAAATTGCAACAACCTTTAACAACACTGCTCTCAGGTGTCAAAAAGAACTGCAGAAAACCAATACTCTGGACGGAAGAAGCAAGAAATGCCTTCCAAGCTTTAAAGGATGCACTCAGTCATGCTTCCATTTTGGCTCACCCATCGGAAAAGACTGAAATAACATTGACAACTGATGCTTCAGACACTGCTATTGGAGCGGTCGTACACCAAATTGTGAACAATGCAAAACGACCCTTGAGTTTCTTTTCACGCCTACGATAGAGAGCTATTAGCCATCTATACAGCAGTGAAGCATTTTAAATACATCTTAGAAGGACGACCTTTTAAAATATATACAGACCACAAGCTAATCACATTTGCCTTCCAACAAGATTTGGAAAAAGCCTCACCTCGGCAAGCTAGACAACTGTCATACATTGGCCAGTTCACAACCGATATCCGATACATCCAAGGAGATGAAAATACCGTTGCTGATGCACTCTTTCGTATTGAAACCATTTCCGTACCACCTGTAATAGATTTACAAACTATCGCAAACTCTCAAGAAGATGAAGAGTTAGAAATACTGAGAAGTAATCCAAACTTGAAAATTTTACAGATCCCATACCGGACAGCGACAAGAAAATCTATTGTGATACTTCTACGAACTATAATCGTCCATACATACCTGCAGAATTTCGACGAAAAATATTTTTATCCATCCATAATTTGTCTCATCCTGGAATAAGATCCACAACTAAATTGATCACAAAACGTTTCATATGGCCCAATATGAATAAAGACTGCCAGCTATGGACTAGAGCAGGGGTGGCCAACCTGCGGCCCGCGGGCCGCATGCGGCCCACCGCGTAGTTTCTTGCGGCCCGCGAGGAGACTAAAGATATTTAAAGTTTGACAATTTTGGTTAACGGATCAAAAAATAATAAATACGTACTGACTTTTCAAAGTGAAAATGCCTTTCAACGATTAAGGTAACTGAAGAACTGTTGTAGTGAAATATTACTAGATCCATTATTCATTCTTTTTACTATAGATTTAATATACAGTCATAAATTTGTTAACATATGAATCCGAATTTTCACCCTATCCTTCCCCGAAAAAAGTATATACATATATGAAAACCCGAATAAACTATTACGTCAGAAACGCCAAAGAAAAATATTTGAGATGCATACAGCTGTTTCGGTAGCCTTAAGCGTACCGTCTTCAGTGCAAAAAGAAGACGGTACGGTTAAGGTTACCGAAACAGCTGTATGCATCTCAAATATTTTTCTTTGGGGTTTCTGACGTAGTAGTTTATTCGGGTTTTAATATTCCAACGCCAAGTCTCCTGTTATTATTTATATACATATATGAATCATATACTCACAAACATAAATGCACGTATGCATATGTACACATACAGTCATAAAATAATAATAATAATTTCCTTCCCCGACTAATTTCGCCGTAAATTATCGTAGAAACCAGCAACTGATGCCTAACGATTGGTAATAACATCTAGTTTTTCATTCAATTGCTAAATTTTGTTTAGGATCTCATGCACACATTAAAACTTATACAGACTTCTTCTTCTTCTTCTTCTCCCCCCCCTCCCCGAATTGTAACACCCATTTTTGACTACATATTCGAATTTCTGAGGTCAAGGCGATTCGGAAAAAGGTATATTTTATATTCTTTATGTTAAGTCTTCATAGAGTTACAAGCAAAAATTGATCAGGGGTAAATCTCTACAGACCCTGAGTAATGCCAGGCAGCTGCCCTGGGCCCCCCCTATAGGCGTATGGAGAAATTCTGCAACCTAAAGACCTCTTATGCTATTGTAAGGGGCCCCCAGAATAGGCTTGCCCCGGGGCTCCAGGTAGTCTAAGTCAGGCCCTGAATCTCTATATTTAAAAAAATTAAATTCAGATACCACACAGAAAAGTATTATATCCATTCAGATAATAGTCGGAAAATAAATATAACAATTTTAAATATAAAATGATGTAATGCTAATTAAGAAATGATGTGTACGTTTAATCTTTCTTCAATAACTATTTTAATCATGCGCAAGCAAAGTAATATATGACACAAAAGATAGCAAGTGACAACCGCGTAAGTGCAATAAAAATTGAAATATCACTATAATTCAAAAAATAATGATAGGAACGAACTGTAAATTTAGAAACCCATATTTTTAATGATGCCCATTCTATTCGTGCAAAAATTAATGCAGGTCATAATTCATAATTTTTTGAAATATGAATTTCTTAATTATTTTCATAATTCAAAAAATGTTTTTTAATCAAAAATATGCATGGAATATTTTGTATGCATGGAATATAATTCATACTAACGTTAAAAAAAAAAAAAAAAGAGAGAGAGAGAGAAGAAGAAGAAATTTTAATATATAAATTTTTTGGGAAGGCATGAATTAATGTTTATTACATTCATTTAACATTAACATCTCCATATTTTAACAAATTATAACTCTAAGAAAAATTGATAGAAACATATAAACTATGTCATTTTCTGGGCTGATTTGAACCAAATAATTCAAAAAGCTTGTCGAAATTGGGGGTTGCCTTTGAAAAAAAATGAAGTTGATGTCAGTTTTAATATGTAGACACCCCTTAAGCAAAATATAACTAAACCGTTCTAAACTAGACCTTATTACTAATTGATTGGCACCAGCCGCAAGTCTCTACACTAATTTACGGCGAAATTAGTCGGGAAAGGTGTGTGTGTGTGGGGGGGGGGACCTTTTTTTATGACTGTACATACAGTGCGGCCCGAATGAATAAAATAGATTTCCAATGCGACCCACTAAGTGTTTTGGGTTGGACAGGCCTGGACTAGAGCATGTTTACCATGCCAACGATCCAAAGTTCATAGACACACTCAGTCATCTTTGGGAGAATTCAAAGTACCTCCCCACAGATTTCAGCATTTAAATATAGATTTGGTTGGTCCGTTACCGATTTGCAAAGGATTCAGATACCTTCTCACCATCGTCGATTGTTGCACTCGATGGATTGAAGCAGTGCCTTTAGAAGATCAGTCCGCTGAATCAATCGCTAAAGCTTTGATTTCCACCTGGTTTTCTCGCTTCGGAATCCCGAATCGAACAACATCTGACCAAGGCAGGCAATTTGATTGCCAACTCTTTCAAGCCTTAGGAAAATATCTCGGTTTTCATACGAATACCACAACTGCGTATCACCCACAAGCTAAAGGCTAAATTGAACGCCAACACAGGACTTTAAAAACTAGCCTAAAATGCCACCTGCTAGAAGCAAAATCATGGCTGGAAGCATTGCCTTTTGTTCTCTTAGGTATAACATCTGCTGTCAAGGAAGACTTAGGATGCTCATCCGCAGAACTTGTTTATGGAACCGCCTTGGCGTTACCAGGAGAATTCTTCTCAACAATACCTCCTATGAAACAATCGGAATTTTCCCAAAACCTCCAGAAAATAATACAAGATATGAAGCCCATGGAACAACCCATGGAAACAACCCATGGAAACAGAACAGTCTTTGTTTCTAAACAACTGTGCAACTGTTCTCATGTGTTTCTATACAACAACGTCATTACATTAGTTCTTCACTACAGTCTCTCTATCTTAGAGACCATATCCCGTAAAGGCGAGAAAGGATAAATATTTCGATATCGAAATACAGGGAAAAGTTAAACGAGTTTCCATCGACAGAGTGAAACCGTGTTTTCTGTTAAAAGAAACAGATATTCCTTTTCGAGAGCTACAGTCGGCTGCAAAATTATTCGAGCACTAGCAATAATCCCTATCTAAAAAAAGTACACTTAATACTGCTTTGTTAAATAAATCCTTATCAAGTCATGTTCTTAGTCAGTCTAAGAGCGTGATTCGACAAAGATTTATTTAACAAAACAGTCTTAAGTGTACTTTTTTAATATAGGAATAATTGGCTAGTGCTCGAATAATTTTGCAGCCGACTGTACATCCCACGAAAAATGAGCATAATGAAACGCCTGTACTTAAGACTACGGAAGAAAGTTCAGCGACTCCACAGGAAAGAAAGACAATCAAAACCGGCAGACATGTGAAGTTTCCCAGTCACTTAAAAGACTATCTTCTGTAATCGTTTTCACTGGAAAGGGGGGGTGTAGTGTCACATCGATTAATCGTATCGAACTTCAAGTTTCGGTTTAAGTTTGTCAAAACTGTATGGCAACGATAGAACTTTTCGAACAATAACAACGCTGTTGCTATTTTGTTTGTGATCCGAAAAATGTAAGAAATATTGTATTTTATTGTCGTTAATTGCTTGTAAATCGCAAATTATCAATTCTAAAGGAGTCAGAGAAGCGTCATTTTCATTTATTGAAACAACACCGCGATTCAGACCCTAATAAATTTAAATTCTTTTGTATGTCGCCTAGTAAATAGATAGTAAGAAGTAAGAGCATTTCCTACCATATTCTGTGTGAAACCTACTTGTGTGCTTACAAAAAAATATATGTTTATTTTATTTTGTTTAGCGCAGTTAAAATATATTAAAACATACTGACCAAAAAGTTTCTCCCACAAACATAATGCATTTGAATACTTCTGGATTTCCATGTACATGAAATATTTGTTCGATTTCAATTGAAAGTGGCGCTTAAATTCTCCATATGTCATATCATACAGAATTAGAATACCGCATTTGGAATTCCATCTAATATATGTTTCTTAAGTTATTGTGATAGTAGATTGACACACAGACCATTCTCTAAAAACCTGATTTTCTAAATATCAAAAATGTAATTTGTAAAATTTGATCCAAAAACAACAATTTTTATTCGTTATATATATGTTTAAGAAAAAATGATTTAAAAAAGAAAAAAGATTTCCGGTTTTTTTTTTCTCAAAAGTTTCCCCAAGAATTTATTTTTTCCCCAAAATTTTCCCACAAACAATATTTTTCCTCAAAATCGCGAAAAATTTCCCCAATCTGTCAACACTTTGAAATATTGTAAAGACTCTAAACAAATTAGGTGTCAACTGTAAAAATTCCCGATATCAGGTAATCTAGTCAAAAAATATAAATTATTTAGCAAGATAATTAGTAGCTCATAAATTCTAATTCATAAGAAATAAGTTTTATTTATTTATTTTTTTTTAACCTTATGAACCGTGGCCGAGTGGTTATATGTCACCAGACTGCTAATTGCCTTCGAGGTAGGAGAGCGGGTTCAATTCGAACTTCGAACGCTGGCCCTGGGTCTTTTTTTCATGATATCAGTAACTATCTGACGAAGGTTTACTAGCGGACTACGAGTCAAGCATACAAATCTGATGTATATGTTATCAATAGAAATCCTATAATAATAACATTATGAAAGTAGGAGAAAGAGATAGAAATATCAATATTGAGATTTCATCACATGCTGAAAAAAGAACTTCCCTAACAGCACACTTATCCTTAGTACACCCCGAAGATTTCCATGGGATGTTATTTTATCCTCAGGATATCCTGAAAATATCCTATGGAGACGATGTGCAGTAAGGTTATCTTAACGATAACATAACAACAAAACTTCGGTTTTGTGCTTGCAAATTGCACCTCCAGATATCCTCGAACAGAAGAAATCTCTTATCTCATATTCATTATTATTATCTAAAAGAGAGCCTTCAATGGTATGAAGAGCTTTTTTCATCGCACTCGTCTGCAAACACAACGCTAAGTATTTGAAGCTAGCTCGTTCTCCGTCATTTTCGTAGCTCCAAAAGTAATAATGAAATTGGATTGTAAAATCCTTTCAGCTTATATTAAATTACGTGAATGGGGCATAATATTGGCATAATTGACCATATTTTTGCAAATTTAAGTTAGTGATTTTCGCATTAGAATGTACCAGACTATTCTGTTGTATTGCGACAGCTATATACATGAAAGCGCCCTCTATAGTTTATTTTAATCGCCTATGAGGGTTATCATCAAGAGATCGCTCACCAAAAAACCATGTACCTTTTATTTTAGATTGCTTCGAGATATAATATTTATATATGAAGATATATTTGGGAAGCTGGGAAGAAACAGAAAGACTTCAGCTTCAGTGGCGTACATGGAAAAATTGTAATTGTTGAGAATTAAAAATTTTCTGTAAAAGGATAAAATTCTAAGTCTTCTAAAATTAATCTTCTGAAACTACTAAGTTATCTAAAATCTATAAATTCATTTCAAGAATAAAACATGTATTTGTGAGCTATGTTCAAAAATGTTTTTTCTAAACGAAATATGAACACTCGTACACAAACTCCTACAAATGAAAATTCGAGTGAAATGTGTTCTGAAATCATTTCCAATCAGGAATACCCAAATGCATGTAAAGGATTCTCAAAAAAAGTAAATTTAAATATTCATACAGAACAGAAGCCATACGTTTGCGAAATATGTTCTGAAGTATTCTCTGTAAAAAGAAAACTCAATAGACACTCACGTATTCATACAAATGAAAAGCCTTACAAGTGTGAAATATGTTGTAAAGGATTTTCTCGAAAAGCAATTTTGTTTCAACATTTTCGCACTCATACAGGAGAAAAGCCATACGTATGTGATGTTTGTTATAAAGGATTTTCTTTAAAATCAGAGTTCACTAGACATTCACGGACTCATACAGATGAAACGCCGTATATGTGTGAAGTATGTTCTAAAGGATTTTCTGATAAAAGGACTTTAAAGAAACATGCACACACTCATACAGGTGAAAAGCCATACGTGTGTGAAATATGTTCTAAAGAATTCACTGAAAAAGGAAATTGGCATAGACATTCGCAAACTCATACAGGGGAAAAGCCATACGTGTGTGAGGTATGTTCTAAAGGATTTTCCCGAAAGGAATATTTGAAGAAACATTTTCGCATCCATACAGGTGAAAAGCCATACGTGTGTGAAATATGTTCCAAAGAATTCGCTGAAAAAAAAAATTACCATAGTCATTTGCGAACTCATACAGGTGAAAAGCCATACGTGTGTGAAATATGTTCTAAAGAATTCGCTGAAAAAGGAAATTGGCATAAACATACTCGAACTCATACGGGGGAAAAGCCATACGTGTGTGAAGTATGTTCTAAAGGATTTTCCCGAAAGGAACATTTGAAGAAACATTTTCGCATCCATACAGGGGAAATGCCATACGTGTGTGAAATATGTTCCAAAGAATTCGCTGAAAAAAAAAATTACCATAGTCATTCGCGAACTCATACAGGTGAAAAGCCATACGTGTGTGAAATATGTTCTAAAGAATTCGCTGAAAAAGGAAATTGGCATAGACATTCGCAAACTCATACGGGGGAAAAGCCATACGTGTGTGAGGTATGTTCTAAAGGATTTTCCCGAAAGGAACATTTGAAGAAACATTTTCGCATCCATACAGGTGAAAAGCCATACGTGTGTGAAATATGTTCCAAAGAATTCGCTGAAAAAAAAAATTACCATAGTCATTCGCGAACTCATACAGGTGAAAAGCCATACGTGTGTGAAATATGTTCTAAAGAATTCGCTGAAAAAGGAAATTGGCATAAACATTCTCGAACTCATACGGGGGAAAAGCCATACGTGTGTGAAGTATGTTCTAAAGGATTTTCCCGAAAGGAACATTTGAAGAGACATTTTCGCATCCATACAGGGGAAATGCCATATGTGTGTGAAATATGTTCCAAAGAATTTTCCCAAATAGAACATTTGGATAAACATTCACGCACTCACACAGGAGAAATAGCCGTATGTGTGTGAAAAGTTTTATTACACAGTTTCTGTAAAAAGTAGTCTATTTATATGCCACGCATTTATACAGAGGGAAAAACCACAAATATATGTGATGTGTTATAAACTAATTACGGGGATACGTAAATTATTCACATATTAATGTTAGTGAGGAAAAAAAATGGAGAAACAAATTATCATATTGTGCTTTAAAGCTGTGGACGATGCAGAAAGATCTTGACATTATTTGCATTTTTTTAAGTTGTATGAAAAATTATATTAGTAATTTTAAATTTAGAATTTCTTGAATTTACTCGCAAAATTGGACTTCAGAATTTTCTGAATGAGAGAGAAGACAAATGATTAATCGTATATCGCAAATTGTGAATAACAGTTATACTTTGAATTTCTGAATCTGCATTTGATACTAAACTAGAAATTTTTCTAAATTTATTAGAGTATTCAAATTCTGTAAAAGTTTAAAATGTACATCGAACATGTAATTTCGCATTGTATTTTAATGAGCTAGAAACGTAATATACATATTAACAGTTGCATTTATTTAAAACACAATTTATCTCTATAGTTAATCCTGACGTCTATTATCTTATGATCTAATTATCTTATGAAATAAAAAAAATGTTTTCTTCCCGTATGATAGATTTCAAAAAACATTTCAACGTCCGTTGTAATTGTGTAATTAAATGAGTGTTTACGCGTTCCTTAAAATGAAATAATTTCTTGTAATGTTATATTTATTAGGACTGAGGACTCTTAGTCTCAATCTACGGATTTTTACGATTGGGGGACATTTATCAAAATTGAAAATGTAATTAAATAATTTAAAAACTATATGTTATAATTTGAAAATAATAATAGTAGTCATCTGTACTAAACTAAATTGTGCTTTTGCCAGAACGTCTTCAAAATCTGTTTTTTTTTTTTTTTTTTTTTTTAAAAGAAAATGAGATGAAAATTAATAATAATCAGTTTCGAAATGGCAGTATAGAATTATTTTTTTAAATAATTTTTAAGACGTAAAAAGCGGGCGTGCAAAATGAAATAAAAAATAAAATAAGATTTATAAATGGACATGAATTAAGCTCGTGGACTCAATGATATAATAAGAAAAAGTGACGACATTACTCTATAAGATGCATATCTACACAACAATACACAAGAAAATCCGAACGCATATGAAGTGTGTTTGATAGAATTTCCTGGAAAGAAATAGTTAAGGGTTACATCCAGACTGAAACATTATGATCAGAAATAGGTAAACAATCACAAATCTCGCTGTGTTTCAATCCAAATGCAGCATTTCTTTACAAAACTGATCGCAAATTCCGCGTTCGAGAATATATTTTTGGTTTTACCGGTAAAAGAAAATTGATGTCACCGGTAAATGCGGTTTTACCGGTTAATGTGAACTTATCCAACGCTCCGGTTACTTTCCGGTTTGTTTATGTTTTTGTTTATTTACTGTAGCTAAACTTTCTTCACACAAGAACGATTGGGCCCTCCGTGGCTGAGTGGTTATGTCACCACACTTCAAATCGTCTTCGGGGCTTACTTTATTCTCATCGAGATCGAGAGTGACGTCTTTCGTTATTTTCTGGAAACGATACTTCAATAACGAAGTGTGCAGGAATTGGTACTTTATTCCTCTCGTCCGATAAGTGAAATCGAGATGATATCGTCAGTGAATCGACAGTAAGTCCCTCCCTTCGAAATGACATAACAGCGAAGGAGGGGTTACTTTTAGCTTCTTCTTCGCATTTTTTAACCAATGAAAAAATAAAAAACTATTTTCTGAGATTCATAGCGAACGTTAACTGTAATCGGCTTCGGATCGCACATGCGTGCTGTTTGTTTGTTGTCGAATTGTTTACAAACAAATTGCATGCGTTTATTATTTTAATGATAATAGTGCTCTCCTTCTAAAAAAATGAAAACATTATTTATGTAATGGGATTGGTGGTTTCTAGATGTACAAATTATAGAATAAATACAACCGAACTTCAAACCTTTTTAGATACTCATTTTCTTTGTATTTAACATATTAAAGTATTTATATTTTTAATATAAGATGTAATTTTTTGTGTGTGAGTGTGTTCAGTCTTTATTACATTTTAGCAATGCCATTGAGCCTATTTTAAAGCATGAAGCATGCAAATTTTCTTTCATTTAAATGCAAGAAGCAAATGTATTTAAAGTGACTGCAAGAAGAAAATTTATTTAAACTTTGTCAGTCTCAATAGAAACAATAAATTGTAAACAGGAATTCTTTCTCTAATACTTTTTTTTAATGATCATTAGTTGATTATGAATGTATCGTTAAGTTATCTTAATTTACATATTGCACTTTTATTACGTAGAAGTTGCTTAATAACATTAATACTTTAAATTAGCCATATTAAAGAAAATATAGGAATGGAGGTAAGTTTTAAGAATTAATTAAAAAATTAAATTTATTAGAGCTAGTAAATTTAATTGTTCTTATAATTGAACTTAAGTCATCAAAGGATAATTTTATTTGGTAAAAAATAATTACTTTTGATCGATGTAGTATTCAGTGGCATTAAATCTTCTGTTACTCTGGTTATTGCTGCATTTAAAAAAATACTTTACGTCAAACCTCATTAACATGAACATTGTTAATATGATTTACTTTTAACATGAAGTGATTCCACAATCCTCATCAAAATGAATGTTAGTTTCTGATAGCATGAACAATTCGAGTACAATTTCATATACTCAAAGTGTACACAAGTACCTATTACTAATTAATGGAGCACAAAATTTTGTTTGAGATAGAGTTATTCAGTAATATTTTTTCTTGTACACGAAGCATACAGACATGTCTATTACTTTTAATATAAAAGCACCACAAAACTGCCGTTGTAAAAAATGTTACTTACAAACTTTGAATAAACACCATATAAAATGCAATAAACTCGCAACTTATTCAAAGTTTGTAAGTAATATGTCTATTACTTATTCCTGCAATTGGTAATTTTGAGCCTGTACATATGTGATTTTGAGTTTTAATTTTTTTTATTTGTGACAATTATAATTCCATACTTATTCAGTATTTTTTTTTTTTTTTTTTTATGGTGATTTTCTTTTATATATGTATTGCTTCTGATCAAATTGCTTTTCTTCGATGTGTTTTCTTGTTTGGTTATATCGCTGAAAAGCTCCCTTTTCTATGCTGCCAGTGGAGGGTTACTATTCGTAATGGTGCCATCCTGGCGAATTCCAGAAAGTAATGAAATAGGAAAGAAAAAATATAATATGATAGGGATGCAATGCACCGAATATTCGGTATTCGGCCGAATCAAACTATTCGACTAGCCGAATATTAAATTATTCGGCTAGTTAGAACGCACAAAAATTCAAAGAAAAAAAAAAAATAATAATAATAATAATAATAATAATAATTTGAAAAAAATTTGCCATTTTTAATTAAGATTTTCAGAGTAATTAAGAAATATAATAACTACAGAACTTTGGATAAACACTATAAAATGCAATAAACTCGCAACAATTGTTTTGGGTCGAAATAACACACTTCGTCAGGCAAACAAAGTAGGCACGAGTGCTGCAAAGTGGCTACGCACCGTTGCCGCTTTGACTGCAGCACTCGTGCCTACTTTGTTCGCCTGACGAAGGGTCATGTGTTATTTCGACCCAAAACAATTGTTGCAAGTTTATTGCATTTTATGGTATTTATCCAAAGTTCTGTAGTTATTACTTTAAAACATCAGTTCTGTGGTGCTTTATTATTATAATTATGAAATAGTTTATAATTAAAGGAAAACAATTATTTCATCTAATTTCAAGTAACATTAAAGAAAATTATTAGTTACATTAATCTTAACAATTAATAATATCTAACAAAAGTTGTCTTTATCAATAACAGTATAACAATACGTTTCTAAGTTGAGTTAAGAAAAAACATACATAATTCACATGATGTTACAAGTTACAATCTAGGAAACTTGAAGAGATCAAACACAGGTCGGATCTAAATCTGGCAAGTAAAATGACACAAGTCATAAATTAGCAGTTTTTAACTTGTCACTAAAAAATGTATATAAAGTGCCCCAACAGGCACGAAGAGTATCGCATCCCTATCTCACAATTTATTCACATGAGAGTGAGAGGCATTTACAACAGTTTTGATATAGGTTATCCAGTACGTTGTTACCTTTAAATTGATTTTTCTCAAATGCTGCGTTTCTGTTTTTTACTTTCTCTTACCCATAGGGTCGAGAAAGTATTGTTTTAAGGTCAAATTTTTGTTATATTTACATGTTCTGAGGTCCCCTGAATACGAAAATCATGATTTAGCGAATGGTCTGTGTGTCTGTCTGTTAGCATATTTCAAGAACAAATAGTAGCAGAAATTCCAAACTCGGTATTCTAAATGTGCATTATATAGGGATGCTAAAGTAAGCTTTTCGTTGAGATGAAGCAAATGGTTCGTGTACAGGGACACTCAAAAGTATTCAAATGTATTACATCTATGGGGGAAATTGCAGTTAAGTAGAGTTTAACACCTATAGACTGCACTAAACCAAATGAAACGAATATATATTTGGAAGGGGGGGGGGAGTCCTCCCTCGAGGGGAGTAATTTTTCATGATGGGTATCTTTCAAAACAGCTCGCCAATACCTTTAAGAAGAATTGTTTAACTATCGATCTGTGATAATTTAAAATAAAGTTATCGACTTTTTTCATTTTTAACAAAATTTTTTTTTAAATGTAATATTGAGAATAAATTTTTACTTTCTCTTACCCGTAAGGTAGAGAAAGTATTTTTTTTGGGTCAAATTTTCGAAAGTGAGATTTTGTTATATTTGCATGTTTTAAGGTCTCCTGAACACGAAAATCATGTTTTTAGCAGTTGATCTGTGTGTGTATGTGTCTGTCTGTTATCAGCATATCTCAAAAACAAATTATGGCAGAAAGTTTAAACTTGGTATTCTAAATGTGTATCATATAAGGATGCTACACTAAACTTTTCATTAAGATCAAGCAAATAGTTTGTGTACAGGGACATTCAAAAGTATTCAAATACATTATGTCTTTGGAGGAAATTGCAGGTAAGTAGAGTTTAAAATCTATAGAGTGCACCAAACAAAATGAAACGTATATTTTTTGTAACAGAGAGAGTCAACTGGGAAAAAAAAATTGTGTATGTAGAAGCCTTGCCTCCCCCCCCGGGAGGGGGGGGGGTCCCCCCTCGAGGGGAGTAAATTTTCATGATGGGTATCTTTCAAAAGAGCTCGCCAATACCTTTAAAACGAATGGTTGAACCATTGATCTGCGATAATTTAAGATAAAGTTATCAATTTTTTCCATTTATAAAAAAAAAAAAAAATTTTTTTGTTATGTAATATTAAGGATAAATTAAACTTTTTTTTTTTTTTTTTAGTGTTATACTACTTCTCTAATATGGAAATCGTCGATAACTTTTTTAAATAATAATTTTAATAAATTATTTTTTTAAAACAGAATTATTTTTTAATAACCGAATCAAATTGTACTGAAATGCAGGTGCATTAATGAAACGGGGGTTTGAGGTGGGCGGTAGCCCCCCCTCACACAGAACTAATTATCACATAAAACTCTTACGAAGATTGACTTGTTTAACATAGGTTTACAAAACAGTACTTGTTATCTTACCTCTTAATCTATAGCCTGTATTTGAGGGGCAAACATACAAACCGTGCTTTCTCCTTCGGATACAAATTTTCAGACAACACAAAGACTGATAAATTAAAAAATAACTAAACTTAAAAACTAATTTTCGTTTGTTTAAATGTATTACTAGATACTAGGACAATATGTAGACATATCTAGGAAGATATGTAGACATACTACTTTTATGTTAAGTTTAAAGAAAAATCACTAACTCAAGTTTTTATTTTTGGAGAAAACACGGTTTGAATGTTTGCTCCTCATTTATAGTATTAAATTTCAGGGTAAGAGAAAGTCGTGTGAGTGACACACCAGATTATTTTATTTATATTTAGTGCGATACTACTTCTCTAATATGGAAATCGTCTGCATTATCATAAAAGATAATTTGTTTAAATAATAATTTTAATATATTATTTTTTAAAAAGAGAATTATTTCTTAATAACCAAATTAAATTCTATATAAATGTAGGTGCATTAATGAAACGGGGGTTGACAGGGGCTAACGCCCCCTCACACAAAACTAATTATTATATAAAACTCTTCCAAAGCCTAATTTGAATTGTTTAACATAGGTTTACGTAACAGTTCTCGTTATCTTACCTCTTAATCTCCAACCTGTGTTTATAGTAATAAATTTTAGGGTAAGAGAAAGTTGTGTGAGTGACACACCAGATTATTCGTTTTAGAGTGGGTGCAAAAGAAAGCTTGCGCGTTTATTAAGAGGCCAGACAGTTAATAATTTTCTTTGACTGTGAGTCCAGCATTACACCACTACTTATGTTTGATAATATTTCCTAATATTTTTCTACATTTATATAAACCATAGTTTCTGAATATTAGTTTTTTGTAAAAAAATTTTTACAATTAAAAAAATAAAATATTACTAAATGTAAATGGTATTACTGAAAAAGTTTACAAAAAATTAGCTGATTGACACTTGAATATAAGTAAATTAGCCAGCCGATTATTCGGTATTCGACCGAATAGTTACTATTCGATTTGAAAAATATTCGGTATTCGGTCAAAACTGCTATCCAGTGCATCCCTAATATGAATACTTTTTTTCAAATGTATTTTTTGAGGTGCTTGCATATTATCCTCATGCCACTAAATAATCGCCAATTTTTAAATATAAATAATATGGTAAATTTATAATTAACTAGCAGGCTTTGTCCGCTTCGCTGGTCATTATATTGAAATTAATTCTCAAAATACCATATCATTAATTATAATAATTTAAAAAAAAAAAAAAAAATCATTGAAATCAGTCAAAATCCAAGTTAAAGTTCTCGCTAGCTTCGGTAGCAGTTTTCCTGCTCGCCACACTTCACAAAATCCTTTTACAGTGCATGTTGCATACACATACCTAACTGACACATTAAAAAAATCGGGATTCTGAGATTATTTAAAGCAGAGTTATGTTTTAAAATGTGTTTTTTAGCTAACCTCCCCACCCCGCTCTTAAAGGAAAGGAGGAGGGAATTTCGCAAAATATCTTTGTATTATGAGTTAAATACATATTACTGACCCACACATTGAAAATCTTCCTAAGATAATTTACTGCAGAATTACACATTTGTGTTACACAATACATGTTTTCCCCCTGCCTCTCAGGGGAGGTAGGGTGGAGTTTCACAAAATCACTTTGTAGTGTGTGTTGATTACGCATATACAGTTCACACATCAAAAATTGCCATTCTAAAATTATTTGGATCAGAGTTAGGCATGGAAACATGTTTTTACCCCCTCCCCCCAACCCTCAAGGGGGGATAGCATGGCATTTCAAATAATCCCTTTCCATTTTGTGTGTTTGAGTATGCATAACCAATCGACATATAAAAAAAATCGCCTACCTGAGATAATTTGGAGCAGAAATACTCTTTAAAGCGTGTTTTTCCCCCACCCCTCGTCCTTAAAGGGGGGAGGGTAATTTTCACAAAATCCTTGTATAGTGCGTGTTGGGAACATATAACCAGCCAGCACATAAAAAATCGCCTAAGATAGTTTGGAGCAGAGTTTCGCATGGAAACATGATTCCCCCACCCCACCCCCTAGGCGAATAAGGTGGAATTTTGCAAAATCCCTTTATAGTATGTGTCTTGATTATGCATAACCAATTGACATATAAAAAAAATTGCTATTCTGAGATAATTTGGAGCAGAGTTACTCTTAAAAGCGTTTTTTGCCCCCTTCCCCGCCGTTGAAGTGGGGAGAAATTTCATAAGATCCCTTTATAATGCGTGTTGGAAAAGCATAAACAACCCACACATAAAAATTAATCTTATTGAGATAATTTGAAGCAAAGTTATGCTTGGAAACATGCTTTTTGCCCCCCCCCCATCCCCCAAGGGGGGAATAGGACAGAATTTTACAAAATCCCTTTGTAGTATGTGTCTTGAGTATGAATAACCAATTGACATATCAACAAATCGTTATCCTGAGATAATTTGGAGCAGAATTACTCTTATATTCGTGTTTTGGGGAGGGAGGAATTTCATAAAATCCCTTTACTGTTCGTGTTGTGGAGGCATAAACAACCCACATGTAAAATTTAATTTTGCTGAGATAATTTTAAGCAATGTATACTTGGAAACGGGTCTATCGCCCCTTACGCAAAATTTCATTACAATGGGTGTTGGGAACACATAAATAAGCCAGACACTAAAACTTGTAATCTCAGCTCCTATAGATTTCCCTGGATGAATTCAGCGCTAAAATGTGGCTTGAATTTGTCCCCTCATAACTACCCCCCAAAATCGCAAAAACACAAAAAGGAGTTTTTGGAAATATCCTCAAGAAGGTTCTTGGCGGTTTTCTATATCTTTGTGCTATTATTGGTAGAGTTTTACACGAAAATCCGTATTTTTCTAAATTTGCCTCCGAAAATTGTTTTTACCCCCACCCTTAAAAATCCAAAATCGCAAAAAATAGTTTTTTTTTGTACTCAAGTCTAGTCTCTCCCTCTGAAATTTCTTCACAGTGAAGCAATTTGGAGTTGAGTTATGCTTATAAAGGGATTTTTGCCTTCTGCCCCCCTCCCCCCCAGGGGGAATGAGGGGATATTTCACAAAATCCCATCTTAGTGGGCATCAGTGTCCTAAAACTAACGTGATTACCAAAATTTGCGACTCTTATCTTCCATAGAATCGCCACGGCTGTGTTGAGTCGGTGATCAGTGAGTTTACTCTTTTATATATACAGATAACTGTTTATAATTTATTTTTATTTACTGATACATTATTACATGTATCTACGGTACTGTACACACCAGTTACAATAGTACTTAAATGTACCAATAAATTTAATTTATTTGGCTGAGTATAAATCTCAAAATGTACAATATTCGATTCTGTAGCAATTATTATCACGAGCGTATGTATGTAAGCTTCACGCATATGAAAAACAAAAAATAAATAAACAAATAAAAAAGATAAACTATGGAGGAAATTCGAAGTGGAACACTATAAATTGGTAACGACACAAAATACCAGATTGAAAGAAATAGTCCTGTCGTACTAAAAAAAAAAAAAAAATTGTGTTCTGCTACCATATTTTCTATAAATCTATCTGTATTGTAGAAATCACTTTCAAGCACGTTTGTAAGCTACATGCACAAGAAAATTAAAAAAAATATATATCATTGGCATTGCTACCTTATTGTGTATGAATCACAAAACTCGGTTCTGTAGCAATTACTATCATGCACATATGTACTCTTTTGCACATGAAAAGAAACAGCCTTCACTGTTTGCCGCTACCTTGCAGTGCATGAATCTAAAATATGCAGGAAAATCCATATTACAACATTCACCACAGTTCACGTATGCACACTTCACACACATAAAAAAAAAACCACTGGGTTCTGTTACCTTGCTGTGTATCAATCTCAAAATGCACAAAAATCTGTTTCGTAGCAATCACTATCATACATGTATTTACACTTCATGCACACAAAAACAAAAAATTCTAATTCTCCTATTTTGTGCATGATTTTTCATGCTTAATACTGTTCTATTAAATAAATCCTTATAAACATATTTAAAATATACAACCTTTTATTAACTTCATGTCTTTGAGACAAGAAGTTAATAAAATGTTGTATATTTTATAAGTTAATAATGTCTTTGAGACATGAAGTTAATTGTATATTTTAAATATGTTTATAATAAGTGCTTTATGGTATAGTTTTTTTTTTTTTTTTTTTTTTTTTTTTTTAAATAAATCCTTGTCTAAGAACATGACTCAAAATGACTTTTTTAACAAAACAGTATTAAGTGCAGTATTTATTTGCTGACGACTGAAATATGAAATTGTTGTCAGTAAAGACAAATTATATTAGTCATTCGAAAATAATTAATTGCTTACAACTGTTGTGTGAGTATGAGTGATTAAAAATTTTCCGAAGTTAAAATGAAGGAAATAATATTGTTATAAGTAACAATTTTATGCAATATTTATATTTTTATATAATGTGGTATTTTATATTAATGAAATAAATATAATAGGTAGATGATGAAAAAAATTAAGTCATTTTAGATACACTAAGTATTTATTGTTATTACTATTAAAGCATCTGAATTAATTTGAAATTTATGTTAAAGCAAATAAAGAGTATTTAGTGTTTATTAGCAAAATGTTGAAATGGAAACAACGACGATGACAAAGCATATAACAATTTGAAACCATCGGAATTTTCATAATTATTCAGACAGAGAGAGAGAAAAAAAGCATAAAATATCAATGTAATAAATATTAAGGAAAAGAACTGAGAGAATGATATAGTTATTTATGGCAGTATGTAGTTATGATATAGGTAGGTTTTATTTTGTCGCAGAGAAATATCACAGTTTCTTTATCCAGACTGTATAGTTTGGTGAATTTCACATCTAGAAGAAGATCGATTTTTTAAAATAATTTCTCGGAATTCTTCTATTTTGTTCGAAATCCATTAAAAGTGACAGAAATAATGTAGACGCCATATTGAAAAATTCTTCTACAATTCGCTTTCGACAACGTCTCGCAAACACAGTGGGCTTCGTTTTGATAACGAATGTTTACTTTCGAGACCGTCTCGAAAAATATGGAATAAAGTAGCAAACTGAGAAAACGGTATTCAGGTTTCGTTTCGGTACGTCATGTTGACGTCACTCTCGATCTCGAGATGATCTTGACGAGAATAAAGTAAGCCCCTTCGAGCGTAGGAGAGCGGGTTCGATTCCCTCGCTGGCCCTGGGTGCTTTTCCATTTCTTGGTATTGTAATTCTGTCATGTATGTGCTATCTGTAATTATCTCACGAAGATTTACAAGCGGGCTACATGTCATGCTTACAAATCTGATGTATATGTTATCAACAAACAAACAAGAACGATTCTTTTTTTAATTATTGGAATTAAACTTCTTGCAACTATGCAAATAGTTAAATAAATAAATGCAAACAATTGCTAAATTTTTAAGATTGCAGACAAGAAAAATATAAATTGATTTTAAAATACAGCCTGTAATCGTGAGATGCTGGTCTTTCCATTAAGTTTTTTATTTATTTTTCCTGATAAGTTGAGAAAATTATGATGGATTCACACATTGCTTTTAAATATTTATATGCTTTAGAATCATCATTGTTTTCATTTTATCAGGACAAGTTTGTTTTCGAGTTGAAGATTTTTCAAATAAACACCAAGTAATATTTCTAATTTTCAATCTCAAAAAGAAATATTTAAGAATAAAAAATCTCTCTAATATAAAAAGCGACATATTCAAAAAGTGGAAATCAAAATACTTCGTTATTTAATGAAGTAACCTAGTGATCCTATTAAACACAATCATTTTTCGCACAACTTTTGAGACAATTTTGTCGGCTCAAATCACCTCGATGGCCAGTGCAATAGGAATTAGGGATACGAATAATTTTTTCTGACTAGTAATAGAAATTTGTTCGTACGAGCAAC
The DNA here is from genome assembly GCA_963930645.1 of Salticus scenicus. Taxonomy (NCBI): domain Eukaryota; kingdom Metazoa; phylum Arthropoda; class Arachnida; order Araneae; family Salticidae; genus Salticus; species Salticus scenicus. Next base: position 196,883,897 of record OZ005658.1, on the reverse strand, counting down.
TTCCACTGTGATAAGCCAATGAGAAGAAAGCTCCTTGTATTTAAAATTTGGCGATTATTCAGTGGCAAAAGGATAATATGGAAGCCTCCCAAAAAATACATCTGAAAAGAAAATCTGGTGTGAAACAACCAAACGACTTCCATTACCTACTATTATACGTATTATTATGCACTTACTTCTTGGATATAATGTGATCATACCACATAAAATTCAACTAACAAAGTAGACGCCTAAAAATTTTCTGGTAAGAGAAAGCTGATACACGTTAAAAGACATATAAAACAGACCTTACATATCAGTTAAAAAATAAGAAAAAAATCGATAAGGCCATTTGAAACACCAATTTCTGAGATCTAAAATTGACCTACCTTATTAGGATGATTGTTAATTTTCTTGTAATTACCGCATAATATATGAGAAAATATATGTAAAATTCGTTTATATAACAATTTTTTAAAAAATCGTTCGAGGCGTTTTTGAGACACCGACTTTTACCAAAACTTGTCATACTCAGTTGTTGACTGGAAAACAATTACATACAAAAGATATCTAAAAAGGGGTTAATATGACATGTTTCAAAACAATCCATACAACCGTATTTGAAGGAACGCACTTTAGAGGTCTGCACGGGCCGGAATTTTGAGGCCCCGGCCCGGCCCGTATGAAACGTTCCCCTGCTATACTCTTTTACTGTTTTCTTATGTTTACTGTGATAGTGGATAGATTTATTGAAACTTAAATATGTATGTATGCATACCAAAAATTTTAAAATATACAGCACTGTTTGGAAGTTAATTTTGTTTAAATGATTATTTTTATTTCTAATTAATAAAATGTAATGTACACCCAAATCACTCCCATGCTTTTAAATTATTTGTTACATTAAAATTATTAAACATAAATGTTTCAATTCAATAAAAAATTAAAGTAAATATATGTAATGTGGCCTAAATTACATAATATACCTAAATTTGGGAAGTTTTCTGGTTAATTAGCAGTATTGTTTGAAAGTAGTTGTTATGTTTGCATAACTATCTTTACAAACTAAAATGTTTTTTGTCAATTTCATCATCAGTATTGCCAACATATTTTTAGCATATAATCATGAGTACATGATGTACAGTCAGCCAAAAAAAAAAAAAAAAAAAAAAAAAAAGACCGCCACCCCCCCCCCCCACCACCACCTAATTTCGCCGTAAATTATCGTAGAAACATGTGGTTGGTACCAATCGATTTGTAATAACGTCTAGTTTATAATGATATAGTTAGATTTTGCTTAAGGGGTCGTCTACATATTAAAACTGGCATCAACTTCATTTTTTTCAATGGTAACCCCCATTTTTTATAATTTATTTGAATTCTTTGGACAAAATCATCGCGAAAAATGGTATAGTTTATATATTTTGCTCAATTCTTCACAGAGTTATAAGCTGTCAAATTATGAGGGCGCTAATGTTAAATGAATGTGACAAACATTAATTCATATCTTCCAAAATAATTATGATATTCAAATTCTGTTTTTTTTATATGATAGAATAAAGTGACCCAAACATATTCCATGCATATTTTTGATAAAAAATTTTTTTTGAAATATGAAAATTATTAATAATTTCATATTTGAAAAAATTATGAATTATGACCTATGTTAATTTTTGCATAAATAGAACGGGCATCATCAAAAACATGGGTTTCCAAATTTACAACTCGTTCTTAATATTATTTTTTGAGTTACAGTGATATTTTAATCTTTAGTGTTGTTAGGGGGCCGTCACTTATAATAATTTGTATCCTTTGTGAGTTAATATCTGTATATATTTTGACGAAAAACTATTTTAATTTACCTTAATGTTATTCTAATTGTTTTCTAAGCAAGTTTATGATACAAATTGGATCAATTTTATAAAATTATCGCAATGCAAGCGAGGAATTATGAAAAAATTTCCAAAAGAAATGAAGCCCCGCCTCTATATTGCGGAAACATTTGTAAAAAAAACTAGTTTCTGTATTCGTATATGACTCTCTATGTGACGCTGGTATGCATAAATGTCAATGGCTTTACTACATCGAATGCTGAAGACAAAATTTAAATGATTTAATTGGAAGTATGTAAAATAATTTTGTTTTATAATGTAAAGTTGTAGAAAAACTGTGTGAAGGCGTGGCTTCCGTCGCAAAGAGGTTTATACTCGATTCTGAAATGTTAAGGGGGATCGTCAGTTACGGCTTTTCTAGATTACTAATGCTAAAATTCTAAAATCAATCCCGTGCACTGTTAATGCAATTAATTTGTTTGAAATTTTTTTTTGGCGTTAGATATAACTTTTATCTCTCAGACGATATAATTTTTAAAACGAGATGTGTTCTCAATCTTTTTTAAATTTTAATTTTTCAAAAATTGCATTTTTTCGAAAAATTTCATGTTGTTTCTTTTAGCTATTAATAGATGGCGTTGCTATTTCGAATCGTTTCTCCTATTTATTGAAAAGCTTTTATTTTTGTCATTTTTTAAATTTTTCTCATAATTTTATGTCATATTCTTATAAATAGCTGTATAAGGGATATGTGTAGAGCAATATGATACCGAAATATCCTACAGAAAATACTTTTAATATAATCTATGACTGATTTTAATCATGGCATACTGCAGCAGAATGACAGATATTTTTAATGTTACAGTAACCCTAAGCCGTCTGCTTTAGTTCCGGTAAAAAGAGCGCTTATGTTTTGAGTTGAGTTTTAGTTTCAGTAGAAAATATCAACTGAGCTTATTACGTTGTTTTTCTTGACTATTGCAGCGACTTTAATTAAGATTAAGCTTTCTTATTTATCTATTTATTTACTTAACATTTAATATTAGAAATGTTTTTTTCGTCCATTTTATTTTTGTAATTAGACAGAATGTCGATGTTTATAACTTGTTCATTGTTGTCATTTGAAATGGACATTTCGGAATAACTTTTTCGATAAAATCGTTGCTTACAAATCATTACATGCGCATATCATTGACGTTTTAGTAAAATACTTGAAAATATGAACTCTTTTTTTTTTTTTTTTTTCTTTTAATCATAATACAGCTTTTCTCGGATAGTGGGCGACGGACAAAGAGGCTTTCCATTCGTCTATTCTCACTCTACTTGGAGAAATAACAGAGTAAGAAACGATCAAAACTTTTATGTATACACCAAGCATTTTTCCTTTTCCAAGCTGGCGCGATCTCGGGCAGCGCACACACAGACTCGGGTCTCCGAGAATCTAAAAAGGAGAGGTTAAATATGAGGTTATAAGATGGCAAGATTTTGCCATTTTTAAATCTATAAAAAGAATGTTTTCTGTTACCGTATCGTGTAAGAATTGTATCTATAACTAGACCAAATTTTTACTCGCCACAGCAAAAATTCCACTCGCCAATGGCGAGCTGGCGAGTGGAAATTGCGCGCCTTGTATATATATTAATAGAATCGTACATCATAATCAAAAATAGCAAATATGACAAATTTCCTTGAAAAAAAAAAAAAAAAAAAAAAAAAAAGGAACTCTATAAATTTTTTTCTAAGAAATTTGAAATTGATAAAAAACAGAATTTCCAAATCTTTTATTTTCTATTGTTTGATACAACAAATGCATAGTAATCTGTTTTTTATTGGTGTATATGCTCTAGGAATGGTAATAAAAAACATTTTTTTTTTTTTTCCTAAAAAGTAAAAAAAAAAATGTTAGGAAGTCGAAAATTTCAAATCATTGAATTGACGAGATTTTCGGATTATTGTTCATATGTATGGTAACAAAGTTGTAAGATGTAAAAAGACAGATGATAAAAAGCCGCCGCAATGCTGAAGAACCAAAATGAATTTATGTGTATGTGTGTATATATATATATATATATATATATAAATTTATTGAAAAGAATTTATATATATATATATATATATATATATATATATATATGAGTTTAAAGATTAGAAAAAACCAAATCCATCCTCCATGACAAACTGTGTAATTGCAGGAAATATAAAATACAAAACCGACCATTATAAAATTAACAAATTAGGATTAAGTAAATGTGTGCGTGTATATGTATACATATACGATAAATATCAAAACTAATTATCTTACACGTAGTCCAGGCAACGAAGGCCAAAATTTGACGAATAGAGGAAAAAAATCGTGTAGTTTTGAAATTTTACATACTCATAGCCGAGAGGGTCCTGAACAACATACTAAAAGTCCCGGCCCGTGGGGGGTGAGCGGGGGGCAGGGGGGCAATTAAGGGGGGGCAATTTTCAGTTTTTATTAAATATCTTAAAAACTATCGCACTTAGAGAAAAAATGTCAATTACAAAATTAATCTACGTAAATTTTCCTACAAAAATGTATATTACATTTTGTTTGTACGATCATTAGTTTAGAAGATATAGGGAGATGAAATAACACATTTTCTTGAAAAATTCTTTTTTGCAATAGTAAAATCAACTAAAGTGTGCAATTAAAAGGGTTCTTGTCAAATATTTTCTAATGTAAAAAACAAATATATACATAGGGAATATGCAAGGATAATACAGCATGTTTTGTAAGTTTTAAATAATTTTAAGGCTAGAAGGCGCAAGTGGCGGTTTGAGTAAAAATCTGGATAAGTCCAGTCAAAATAGGAAAAATAGAAAAAAAAAATCGTGTAGTTTTGAAGTTTTGCACACTCATAGCCGAGAGGGTCCTGAACAACATACTAAAAGTCCCTGCCCGTGGGGGTGAGTGGGGGGGGCAGGGGGGCATTTAAGGGGAGCAATTTTCAGTTTTTATTACATATCTTAAAAACTATCGCATTTAGAGAAAAAATTTCAATTACAAAATTAATCTACGCAAAATTTACTACAAAAATGTATGTTTTATTTTGTTTGTACGATCATTAGTTTAGAAGATATAGGGAGATGAAATAACACGTTTTCTTGAAAAATTCTTTTTTTGCAATAGTAAAATCAACTAAAGTGTGCAATTAAAAGGGTTCTTGTCAAATATTTTCTAACGTAAAAAACAAATATATACATAGGAAATATACAAGGATAATACAGCATGTTTTGTAAGTTTTAAATAATTTTAAGGCTAGTAGGCGCAAGTGGCGGTTCGAGTAAAAATCTAGATAACGAAGACCCAAAACCGATCAACATTAAAAAAAAAATCGTGTAGCTTAGAAATTGAGCACAGTTATAAAGTTAAGTGCCCTGAATAACATACTAAAAGTCCCTAACCATGGGGGGAGGGCATTTAAAGGGGGCACATTTCAGTTTTTATTAAGTATCTTGAAAACTATCGCATTTAGAGAAAAAAAAGTCTCAAAGATATAAGATTTTTTTTAATGTTGATCAGTTTTGGGTCTTCGTTATCTGGATTTTTACCAAAACACCACTTGCGCCTACTAACCTTAAAATTACTTAAAACGTACAAAACATGCTGTATTATGCTTACATATTCCCTATGCATATATTTGTTTTGTACATTAGAAAATATTTTATCAGAATCCTTTTAATTCGACAATTTAGTTGATTTTACTATTGCAAAAAAAAAAAAAAAAAAAAAAAAAAGAATTTTTCAAGAAAATGTGTTATTTTGTTCCCCTATATCTTCTAAACTATTGATCATACAAACAAAATAGAATATACAATTTTTTTAGGAAATTTCACGTAGATTAATTTTGCAATTGAGATTTTTTTTCTCTAAATGTACTTAATAAAAACTGAAATGTACCCCCTTTAAATGCCCCCCCCCCCATGGTTAGGGACTTTTAGTATGTTATTCAGAGCACTTAACTTCATAACTGTACTCAATTTCTAAGCTACACGATTTTTTTTTTTTTTTTTTTTTTTTTTTTTTTAATGTTGATCGGTTTTGGGTCTTCGTTATCTAGATTTTTACTCAAATCGCCACTTGCGCCTGCTAGCCTTAAAATTATTTAAAACTTACAAAACATGCTGTATTTTCCTTGCATATTCCCTAGGTATATATTTGTTTTTTACATTAGAAAATATTTGACAAGAACCCTTTTAATTGCACACTTTAGTTGATTTTACTATTGCAAAAAAGAATTTTTCAAGAAAATGTGTTATTTCATCTCCCTATATCTTCTAAACTAATGATCGTAAAAACAAAATGTAATATACATTTTTGTAGGAAATGTTGCGTAGATTAATTTTGTAATTGACATTTTTTCTCTAAATGCGATAGTTTTTAAGATATTTAATAAAAACTGAAAATTGCCCCCCTTAAATGCCCCCCTGCCCCCCCGCTCACCTCCCACTGGCGGGGACTTTTAGTATGTTGTTCAGGACCCTCTCGGCTATGAGTGTGCAAAACTTCAAAATTACACGATTTTTTTTTTTTTTTCTATTTTTCCTATTTTGTCTGGACTTATCCAGATTTTTACTCAAACCGCCACTTGCGCCTACTAGCCTTAAAATTATTTAAAACTTACAAAACATGCTGTATTATCCTTGCATATTCCCTATGTATATATTTGTTTTTTACATTAGAAAATATTTGACAAGAACCCTTTTAATTGCACACTTTAGTTGATTTTACTATTGCAAAAAAGAATTTTTCAAGAAAATGTGTTATTTCATCTCCCTATATCTTCTAAACTAATGATCGTAAAAACAAAATGTAATATACATTTTTGTAGGAAATTTTACGTAGATTAATTTTGTAATTGACATTTTTTCTCTAAATGCGATAGTTTTTAAGATATTTAATAAAAACTGAAAATTGCCCCCCTTAACTGCCCCCCCTGCCCCCCGCTCACCTCCCACGGGCGGGGACTTTTAGTATGTTGTTCAGGACCCCCTCGGCTATGAGTATGCAAAATTTCAAAACTACACGATTTTTTTCTTCTATTTTTCCTATTTTGACTGGACTAACGGTACGTATTTCTAAAATAAAGATTTCGAAAATAAAATATTCATATTGTAATAAAATTTGAAGTCAACCTGAAACCCAAGTCAAACTCAACACAGAAATTTTCATCAGCCCGAACCCGGAAAAGAAATTTTTGTTTGTAAAATAAACAAACACTAGACGCAAACTGCCGTTCTCTCCGCCCCCCAAAATAAATAAATAAATAAATAATAGTGATTAATAAATAAATGACATAATTTATATTTTTTTATTTTAGAATAATATTTTATGAAATATTTTTCAAACCCATCCAGTAATATTCTAATTATAAAATAAAGTAAACTAGCGGTGTCACACAATTATTTATAAGATATTTTTGAGCGGGATACGAATACATAATTTACAACAATCATTTTAATTCTCCTGTATACCGTTATGGTAAGCGTTTTAGATCCAATGCGAGATCACTTCCCTTTTTACTTCCATTACCCTACTACCGTAGGTAATGGAAGTATTGTATTCGGTCTGAAAATTCGATATCGGGTTTTCACCTGATTTACACGTTTTAAGGTCCCCTGAGTCCAAAAAAGTGGTTTTTGGCAATTGGTCAGTGTGTATGTATGTATGTGGAGAATCTTCTGGCTATTATAGCTCAGAAACTAATAAAGATAGATCTACGAAACTTTAGAATTGAAATACGTCTGGTGTACAGATGAAATTTCCAAATTTTGGTGAAAATTGAAAAACCGGAAGTGGGACATCGGAAACCGGAAGTGGGACCGTAAGTTCGTATCTCAAAAACGGCTCTAACGATTTTCTTCAAGCTTGCTATATAAACACTCTATTAGATGTCCTTTCGAATGATATAGTTGGTTAGTTCAGGAAAATTGATAGGCGGCATATATAAATAGCTCAATTTCAGGCCTCGCAAAGGCGTTCCTTTAAAAACGGTTGTACGGATTTTTTTCAAACTCGCCATTTTAACTCACTTTTAAGTATGCTTTTGTATGTAATTATTGTTTTCCTGTCAATAATTGAGTTTAACCGGAAGTGGGACATCGGAAACCGGAAGTGGGACCGTAAGTCCGTATCTCAAAAACGGCTCTAACGATTTTCTTCAAACTTGCTATATAAACACTCTATTAGATGTCCTTTCGAATGATATAGTTGGTTAGTTCAGGAAAATTGATAGGCGTCCTGTATAAATAGCTCAAGTTCAGGCCTCGCAAAGGCGTTCCTTTAAAAACGGTTGTACGAATTTTTTTCAAACTCGCCATTTTAACTCACTTTTAAATATTCTTTTGTGTGTAATTATTTTTTTCCGGTCAATAATTGATTTTTTGTAAAAGTATCTCAAAAACGGCTCTAACGATTTTCTCTTTAGGTCCCTTTTATGTTTTCTGATCACATTATCTCTCAAAAATGTATATAATACATGTAATAGCGGGTAATGGAAGTCGTGTGGTTGTTTCACACCAGATTTTTTTTAATGTTCTGTGCATCTAAAATTAGCTTTCAAACATGAAAAATAAATGAAATAAAATCTCGGAATATCGCTCAAATGATTTTCTGAAGATAAATACGTCGCCTTTTCACATCGAACTTTTTCCCCTCTTCCAGTTCTCCGAAAAATAGACAAAAGAAGAAAAACAAGAACGCACTTCCTACATTATATTCTCCCTCCCCACATCCAGTGGCGGATTTAAGGGGGGGGCTAGGGGGCTGAAGCCCCCCCCCCCCCAAAACACTGACATTCACAATTGAATATTGCAATTGTAAATTTTTTATTGGTCTAGAATAACACTTTGAAAAATCTTAGCCCCCCCCCCAAAAGTCAAGTTCTGGATCCGCCACTGCCCACATTCATAAAGTTTAGCAAGAACTGAAAGAGGGATATCAAGCTTTCTCACTTTTATCAGCTTTTCGAATAAGTGGCATTGAAACAACTTTTGAATTCCCAAACTAGAGTCCTGCATCGGATCGGGTAACCCGATTTTACCCGAACCCGACCCGCGTTGACAGAATTTTTTCTCTTGCGGGTCGGGTTGACTGATCTTTTTTTCGCGCGGGTCGGGTTCGGGTCGGGTTTGGTTTTCAATAAGTCGGGTCGACTTGAGAACACCTTTCAAAATATTTTTTACAATTATAAACATTTTATAGGCATGTTTACAACTATGTAACTAATTTAAACATTCTGTACATACTAGACATGTATCGGTTGGTTGTTTGGTTGGAGGATTTAAGGCCGATTGACTCCAGATGTGTCCCAGGCCTATAGGGGATTGACACCAGATGTGTCCTAGGCCTATAGGGGGAATGCCCTCCGTTTGGGTCTTTCTAAGCGGTCCTAGCCCGTATTTACGCGTGTTTCGGAGGAAACCATGGTAAACTCCGAAAGGCTGGTTCGATGAGCGCGACCTGGGATCGAACCCGACAGCTTCCATCTACCAGCTTTGAGCGCAGAACCGCTCGGTGGCTGGTGGGCAGACATGTACCGGAGCTCCCTATTCGTATCCGCCAGAAAAATAGATCCGTATTTGTATCTGAATCTGTATTCTTTTCTTTAACGGAACTAATATGTATCTTTTGTAGAAATTGAATGAAAATTAGAAAAGTATTATAAATCTTTCTTTACTGTTGTTAATGTATATATTAAAGAAATACAAATACAGTATAACCTCGCATTTACATTCTGGAAATTGAAAAGATTTCGCAGTTTACAAGTTTTTTTTTTTTTTTTTTTTTTTTTAAACTTTCTTCTATATTTAGTAGAAGAATGTATTAGATTCGTAAAAATTTTCAACTTCCGGTTTTTGAGGAATTTGCATGTTTTGAGAGTCCAGAACACGATTTGACTATTTCTAGAAAATATCAGTCTGCGTCTCTGTATGTGTGTGACAGAAATGGCGACTCTGGAACTACTGCACATAATTGCATATAAATTTATAAATAAATGCACCTTGACATAAATTAGTGCCTATCAACTTTTGGTGCCCATCGCTCAACAGATAGCGCTGCTATACAGTGATTTCCACAATTTAAGGGAAATTGCGCAGTTTACAAGTTTCTTTTTTTTTCACTTTCTTCTATATTCAGTAGAAGAAATTATTAGATTCGTAAAAATTTTCAACTTCCGGTTTTTGATGAATTTGCATGTTTTGAGAGTCAGGAACTACTGCAGAGAATTGCATATAAATTTATATGTAGATGCACCTTAACATAACCTAGTCCCTATCAACTTTTTATGTCAATTTCTCAAAAGGTGGCGCTGCTATACAGTGATTTCCACAGTTCAAGGAAATACTTTATTTCAGGATCTACTACACAAAATTGCACATAAATTTATATATGGATGTACCATGATATAAATTTTTGTCTATCCACTTTTGGTACCAATAATTCAATAGGTGGCGGTTTTATACAACGATTTCCATAATTTAAAGGAAAGAGATATCTCAGGTTCTATTGTGTATAATTAAAATAAAATTGATATGTGAAAAGACCATTATCATCAGACATTATGCTAATTCAATTTGGATGCATATCGGCCATAAGGTGGCGCTGCTGTACTGCAATTTTCCCCGAGAACGGAAAAGCTATATCGCAACTTCCATGGTGTATAACTGCACAAAATTTGATAAGTGCAATAATAACCATTATCATAACGCATTTTTTAATATATTATTTATAGAGAATAAAACTGTCTTTCTTTGTACTTTTAGTGTAACTTTTCTCTAAGATGAAAATCGTCCGCATTCATTATGGTAGGTAATTTTAATAAATAACAGCTTTAATAAATTATCAGTACTGAGTGAATTTGTATTACAAAATATAGAAGAAAGTCTTCTGGTGGGCACAACATACTATTTTTTTTTTTTTCTAATACCTTTACTTTTAATGAAATTCAATCCTCGCTTTTATGTGAACGGAATTTTGAATTTTCCTCCATTTATACTTGTATATACATCAAATATAGAAGAAATACTTGTTGTGATTTCATTTAAAGCTAGTATACTGTGAGCACCTCAAATTTTCTTCTATATTTTCCTATAGGAATTCGCTCAGTAAAAATATTTTCTTAAAAATATTATTTATTAAAATTATCTACCATAATGAATGATTTTCATTTTATAAAAAACTAACACTAAATATAAGAAAAGAAAGACAGTTTAATTCTCTATAAATAAAGTCTTAAAAAATGCGTCTTCATAATGGTTACCACATACATCGGGTTTCGTACCGTTATATGTCATAGAAGTTGAGATGTAGCCACATTCCGTTCTCAGGGAAAATTGCAGTATAGCAGCGCCACTTATACGCTGATATGCTTCCAAACTGAATCAGCGTAATGTCATGTAATGGCTACACTGATACGTGTCAAGTTTTGTTTGATTATGCACAACAGAACCTGAGATATAGCCTTCCCTGAAAATGCGAAAGTCGACGTATAACAACACCACCTGTTGAGCAATTGACACAAAAGTTGGTAGGCACTAACTTATGTCAAAGTGTATCAAGTGTATCTGCATATAGATTTATACGTAAAATCGTGTAGCAGTTCCTGAGATATAGCCTTTCCTGAAATTGTGAAAACCGCGGTTCAGCAGCGCCATTTGTTGAGAAATTGACACCAAAGGTTGATAGGAACTAATTTAGGTCAATATACATCAGCATATAAATTTATATGCAGTTATCTGCAATAAGATACAGTCGCCACAAGATTTTTCTTTTTTTTTTTCACGCACACACACAAACAGACAGACAGACACATATTTTCCAAAAATACCTAGTCAAATTGTGTTCTGGAATCCGCAAAACGTGTAAATCTATCAAAAAACGGAAGCTGAAAATATTTACGATTCCAATACTTTCTTCAATTGAATACAGAAGAAAGTAAAAAGTAATGTAAAATAAACACATTTAGGAAACGGATTCCATCAAGGCATAATAATAATATTATTCTTCTCTTGAACAAATAAACAAAACACGAAAATTGCCACTGCAGAAAGATAATTTGCTGATCATGTGAATTGAAAGTGATTGTGGGAAAGCAGATGTCCCAAATAATTATAAACATTCACGTCGAACAAAAGCAATAAATAAATATACATTTTTTTTTTTTTTTTTTCAGAATATAAGCATAAAACAACGAACTAGTAAGTAACGCTGAATTTGAAGTACGTTTTTGCAATCTTGAAGTTCACAACTCACATAAATGTTTAAACATTATTATTAAACATTTTTTTTTTTTAGATTTTTTAATTTCTAACTCAATACAATCAGTAATTACATTTTAATTTTTTTTTTCACTTTCTTCTGTATTCAATCGAAGAAAGTACTGGACTCGTAAAAATTTTCGACTTCCGGTTTTCGACGGATTTACAGGTTTTGAGAGGTCTAGACCATGATTTGACCATTTTTAGAAAATGTCTGTCTGTCCGTCTGTGTGGGTGTAACAAACATTTTGTGGCAGCTGTATCGTTGGAACTACTGTTCAGACTTGCATTTAAATTCATATGTAGATGCACCTTGACCTAAATTAGTGCCTATCAATTTTTGGTATCAACCGCTCGAGAGGTGGCGCTGCTATACAGCGATTTCTGCATTTTCAGGGAGGCTATATCTCAGGTTTCATTGGGTATAATCCAACAAAATTTGATATGTGAGAAGACCAATATGAGATATTTCGCTGATTCAATTTGAATGCCTATCAGCCAACAAGTGGCGTTGCTATACAGTGATTTCCGCAATTTAAAGAAAGGCTATGCAGAGAATTGCATATAAATTTGTATGTAGGTGCACTTTTACATATATTAGCGCTTGCCAACTTTTGGTGTAAATTGCTCAACAGGTGGCGCTGCTACACAGCGATTTTCACAATTACAAGGAAAGCTATATCTCAGGTTCTACTGCGTATCATCAAACAAAACTTAATATGTGAGAAGGCGATTATGAGACATTATGCTGATTCAGTTTGAATGCTTGTCGTCCAATAGGTGGCGCTGCTATTCTGCAAATTTCATCGATAACGGGATGGCTATATCTCAACTTCTATGTCATATAACTGTACAAAACTTGATATGTGAGATAACCATTATAAAAATACATTTTTAGTTTTTACTTTCTTTTATATTCAATAGAAGAAAATATTGGATTCGTAAAAATTTTCGACCTCGGATTTTTGATGAATTTACACGTTTTGAGAGTTGTATAACACGATTTGACCATTTTTAGAAAACGTCAGTTTGTCTGTCTCTGTGTGTGTGTGACAAAATTATTGTAGCAATTGTATCTCAGGAATTGCTGCAGAGAATTTAATACAAATTGGTATGTAGTTACATCTTGACATAAATTAGTGCCTATCAACTTTTGGTAAAAACTGTCCAACAGGTTGCGTTGCCATCCCGCTTTTTCTAAATTTTTAACCTGGTGGTATAGGACAAAATTTTGTATAAATGCGCAAAAATTTTGTATAAATATTTTTAATAATCATTATGAAATTTAAAAGAATTATTTGTAATACAGGTATTCAACTGAGGAAAAAAAAAAAAAAAAATGTATGTAGGAGCCTTGTCTTACCCCTTGGGGGCAAGTCCCTCCCTCGAGGGGAGTAAATTTTCATGATGGGTATTTTTCAAAAGAACTCGTCAATACCTTTAAAACGAATGGTTGAACGATCGATCTGCGATAATTTGCAATAAAGTTATTGATTTTTTCATTTTTAACAATAATAATAATAATATTCAGGATAAAATTGACTTTTTTGGACATTTAGTGTTATACTTCTTCTCTAATATGGAAATCGACTGCATTATCATGAAATATAATTTTTTTAAATATTAATTTTAATAAAGTTTTTTGCTGAGTGAATTTGTATAGGAAAATATAGAAGAAAGTCATGTGGTGGACACAACATACTACTTTAAGATGTTATTTATAGACGATAAAACTGTCTCTCTTTAGATATTTAGTGTTAGATTTCCCTAAGATGAAATTATTTGCATTCATCATGTTAAATGTATTTTTAATCATAGTTTTAATAAATTATTCGCACTTAGTGAATAGAAAAATATAGAAGAATGTCTTGTGGTGGCCACAATATACTAGTTTTTTTCTTTTTTTAATTTACCAACTGTGTGACAGTGAAAATTTACTTTATTTTATGTCATGTTATATCATTTTACCTTGTTTTGCATGGTTTTTAAATGAATAAGTAATGTTGATTTATTTTTCGGGTTTCGGGTCGGGTTCGGGTCGCAAAAAGTTCTCTGTTGCGGGTTCGGGTTGGTTTTCGGGTTGATGAAAATTTTTTTGTCGGGTTCGGGTCGGGTTTCGGGTTAATGAAAATGTTTTTGTCGGGTTCGGGTCGGGTGACTCTATCGGGAAGTTTTGTTGAATCATATAAAGGCTACCGAAGCAGCGGGGATCCGATACAATCGGCTTAAAGAATTAAAAAAATGCATTGTCATCGTGTTCTGATTTATTTAAAAAGTTTCAAGCCGGGAAGTTCATGATTGTTGAATCATATAAACGTTACCGAAGGCAGCAGGGATCCGAAACAATTGACTAAAAAAAAAAAAAAAAAAAAAAAATGCATTGTCATCGTGTTATGAATTTTTCTAAAAGTTTCAAATTTCTAGCTAGTCGGGAAGTTATACGATTGTTGAATCGTATAAATGCTACCGAAGGCAGCAAAGACCTGAAACAATTGGCTAAAAGTATTTAAAAAATGCATTGTTATCGGGTTTTGCGCTATTCTAAAAGTTTCAAATGTGTAGCTTAGCTAGGCGGAAAGTTAGTTAAATAAATTTTCTGTTGAAACATATAAACTCTGTCGAGGGCACCAGGGACCCGAAACAGTTGGGTAAAAATATTTAAAAAATGTATTGTCACCGTGTTTTGAGCTATTTTGAAAGCTTCAAATATCTAGCTAGTCGGGAAGTTAGTTAAAAATCGATTGCAAGATTTGTACTGGACACACAAATAAACAAGAATCGAAGTAAATAGAAACATGGTCAAATATAAATTAATTTGCCATAATAAATTATCGCATTATGTTGAAAAATTTGTTCTTAAAATTCTAAATTGGCGAGGTTCTACTGATATCAGTGAGTTGTATGTATTGATATAGTTGAGGTTCACAAATGTTTCACTCACTGTGTTTTCATTAATAAGTACACTATAAATATTAATTCCCGTTTGAGAGAATATAAATTTAAATTTGAAATGCAAAAAATCTATACAGCAATTTTATTATTTTACCATGAAAATTTTTGTAATTTAAAGTATTATATTGCCCTCTAACACATTTCACTTGTGATTAAAGTTATTATAATTATTTCACTTATACAGCTACAGCGCATTTCAGTACAAACTGCTTATGTGACTGCTAATACAAAACAAATATAAAAAATCTTGAAAATGAGGATGAACCGAACTAATATACGCTCTGGGATGATGACCGCACTTGTTTTTCCCCCTTTTTTTTTCTTTTTTTCGCGTACTTCACTTGACGTCACAGGAAAAGGGGAAATGACGTACTCAACAGAACTAGTTTACCAGAAACAGAAAACTATCGCTCAAGTGAAATACAACGCCATCTCTTGGGAAAAGGTAGATTATCGAGAAACTGACGCTCCCCCTTAAGTCTTAGTTCTTAAATATTACATAACGTTTCCCAGTTTCTCACTGCTAAAATTCTATTTCGTCCCTTTTGTCTTTAACTTGAATATTCTACGATTCGTACACCTCAAGTTAAGTATCATGACAGTAAATAAACGCAGTAAGACGAGGACTATTATTTCAAAAAAGAGCAATGCCCTGTGAACAATACTTTTTTTTTCTAAATAATCTCTAAAAAATAAAGAGTTAAATTGAACACGCGTCATTTGTATTAAATATATTTAAAACACTTTAAACACACGTAAATATAAATTTATTTAAAAGATGTTAAATTTTTTTTATCCAAAGCTTTTCGCTTTAATAGTAAAGCTAAAGCATCATCAGGGATTTATGATTCGTTTCCATTGCGCAGTTTTAAATATGTTTTCTTTTTACAGTCAACAGTGAAGTCTTTTAATAACGTGATATATTTTAAATATTAGCAAAAAACAATATGAATTCCGGTAGAGGTTCATAGAATAATAATAAGAAGAAGGAGCATGGCAATACTCTTAATGCTTACAAACCCCTTCTAGTGAAATGCCAGCGAAAGCTACTTTTGCTACTCAAAACCTTAAAGTAGGGCCATAGAAAAATAATAATATCGCTGTTTGTTGTGGCAACACAACAGCTTATTAGAAACACTTATGCTCCTTCTTCCTTTATTATTATTCTATGTAGAGGTTGGACCAAGGAGTTAAGAAAAGTGAGAGAAGCTGGAACTATTGCATATCATACGAGGTTATTGTAGGAGAAAAAACATCATGAATTAGCAGAAATAAACTATTAACTATTTTATAATACAGTGCCAAATTATTGGTAAAATTGCAGCATCTTTGGAATTTATTGCATTTTTGCATTTAATTATATGAATAGCTTCGGAAATGTAAAGTTCTTGGATATTAGATGGTGCTGTAATAATTTTGGCTTTATCCCATATAGGGTTGGCGTTTGTGTTGGCATAGATGAAGTCGACTAGAGTAGAACTATTTGCTTCTTTGATATTTCGTATATGTTCTTGTATTCTTTTATTTAAAGTCCTCTTGGTCTGTCCAATATAATAGAAAAGTTCTTTATTGCTTTCTATGGGAATTTGATAGACTCCTCCAGTGGGTCCATTTAAGTCGCGGTCATGAAGGGTTAATTGTTTAATAGTTAGAGAAGAACTGAATGGGATAAAGAAATTAAATTTACGTTGTATATAATGTTTAAAGCTATAGAATTCTTTACAGAAAGGGAGACTATTAGTGTAACGTAATTTTAGAGTTGAATCTAGAGTGGGATTATTAGGTTTAATTAGCATGCGATTTTTTATTCTATTAACTAATCTTATAATACTAGATTTACTATATCCCGCAGCAGTACCTATTTGAATAATATTGTTAATTTGTTGTTTTTCATTAAATTTAAAAGTGGTATAATTTATAGCTCGGGTAATGTAGGAATTAAAAAAAGCATTTTTATAATTAGTAGGATGAGCTGAATCAGCTGGGATCGGTAAAGGGATAAATGTTTTTTTGGAAAAGACGTCAAACCATATAGTTGTATTATTTTCGTTACGATGTATCTTAAGGTCAAGAAACGGAAGCGTACGATTGATCTCAGTTTCAAATGTAAATTTAATCGATGGAAATTGGTTGTTGAGACAATCAATTAAATTAAGAAGTGCATTATTTGAATAAGGCCAGGAGATAAAAATATCGTCAACATATCGCAAATATATAGTAGGTTTGAGTATGGAGGTTTCAAATACGCGTTTTTCTAATTCAATGAGTAATAAATCTGCTAAAATAGGACTAAGAGGGGAACCCATCGGGGCTCCAAAAGTTTGTTTATATATCACTTTATTAAACAAAAAGATATTATTAGCATTAATGAGGTCAAAAGCTTCACAAATAAATTTGAGAAAAGGGTTAAGTGATGGTGTAGCAGTACATTTAGCAAGGATAATGGATTTAACTAAATCTAAAGGAATATTAGGAAATAAGGAAACAACGTCAAGACTGAAAAATTTATCTGTAGGGGTAAATGTAGTATTTAGAATTCTGCTTTTAGCTTCCAAACCGGATTTTACAATATGTGGGTCGTTAAGTACTAATGGTTTAAGTAAATTTTCGAGAAATTTTTCTAGAAAAAATGAAGGACTATTGCATTTGGAAACAATGGGACGAAACGGGTGGTTAATTTTATGAGTTTTAATTTTAAAAAATATTTTAGGAATAGACGGGTATAAAGGAATTTTGATACTTTGTGGAGCAATTAAATCAATATACTTATGAATGAACTTTTGGATTTTACGAGTAAAATTTTCAATAGGATTAGTTTTAATTATAATACAGGCTAAGTCATTAATAGCTGCAAGAGCTTTATCGTGGAAATCATCTGTATTAAGGGCAACGATTTGTTTAGATTTATCAGCAAGTAATAATCTTACATTTTTGTTAGTTTTAATTTGTTTTGAAATAAAAAGATTTTGATTATTGGACCCACTATTGCTGTTAAGATGCTTATTTAATGAGAAAACTGCAGAAGCCCGTACTTGATCTTGATGCTCCTTAGGAATATCTTTTATAATGTTTTCAAATTTAGGGATAACGTTTACAGGATTTAGGCGAGGTTTAGGAGCAAAGTTCGAACCTTTATTGAGTAATTCCAGTTCTTTTGAGGTGAATTTGTAGTTGGAGAGATTGAGAAAATTTTCCGGTTTATTGAAGTCTTTAAACTTTTTAGATACTGTACTTTGTAAATTCAAAAGTTTTTTAAGTTTTAAATTATATTTTAAAGTCATTTGATGTTGGAATTTATCCATACTAAGAAAAACTTTTTTTTTTTTCCTTTTTTCAAATTAATATAATTGACTTTTTTTAAATTTTTATCAGATTTTTTAAAACAAATTTTCTGTTTTAATCTTGTTGTGACATTTTCGCATTCGATTACTCTACCGTTTATGCTATTTAAATTTTATCGCAGGACGTAACATAATAAAGTATAAAATTTTTATTAAATGTTTTTTTAATACTGAATAATAAAGTGGTATTTTTTTTTTTAAGTTTTTAATATCTATTATTGAAACAAAGCGCAATATTATTTATTTTCTATTATTCTAATCACGGCGTAAAACTGGCGTCACATTTATCACGGAAAAAGAATTTAAAACAAAGTAACATGTCTTATTACTTTTAAAGATATAGATTTTACGCATTTAAAATTAAGAATTCAAGTACAGTAGACGACTGCAGAACGGGGAATACTCGTTCTAGGCAATAGGAAACCGTTTTTTCTATATCCATATTTCTTTTCTTATGGATATACATAATAATTATACTCTTCCTAGTGAAAGTATTTGTATTCATACTATTTTATTTTTTTATATATGAATATAAGGAATATTCTTAAGAAATATCGTAACACACAAATTGTGAAAGAAACGCCCACTGAAGGAGTTACAGATTTCAAAATGACGTGAAACTACGTCAGTGGTCGCGAAAATGTTAAATATCCTTTCTCAGATTTTAGTTTAAATTTTGTTATTTATATTTTTGTATATTATCTATTGTTGGTTTGCACGCCTAAAATTAAATGTAAATCTTTATAGTAACACGTTCATGGGAGGCTTACTGTATAAAATAAAAATGTACCCAACAAGAAGTAGATAATAATTGTTAGTTAATAGATTTTAATTGTTTATATATACACATATTTTATTATATATGTATTTTAACTTAAATTTTTGTCTCTTAAATGAAACAGTTTTTGCTTTTAAGAAGTAGATAATTCTTTTTCTTAAATATTAAACACCTTTTTTTTTTTTTTTTTTTTTTTTTTTTTTTTAAACCGCTATTAATATTATTATCATTATTACTATTGTTCTTTTACCTTGGTATCTAGATTTTTGAAATTAAACATTGTAGGGTTCATATGATTCAAGCTATAAGTGTTGTATTTAACTATTCAATGTCTAATAAATTGAAACCAATAAAAATCTTTTAATTCATAAGCTAACTCAGAAAGTTCTGTGAATTTGAATCGTTTTTTATTTTATAAATAACATTTCTGAACTTTTTTTCCGGTGTGAAATTTAATAAATAATGTATATTGTGTGGTAGATCACGATTTATTTTTTCTAAATGTATAGACGGTCCCCTAACACATTTTCACGTGTAACTCTATTTAGAATTGATTTAAAGTATATAAAAAAATAGGTATGTTTTCCGAACTGCCTTGATCTCAGAAATCTACATATGGGGTCAAAAATGGGAGTCGTCATTGAAAAAAATGAAGTTTATACGTGTTTTAATATGTAGATGACCCCTTAAGCAAAAACTGCCTACACCATTAAAAACTAGACGTTATTACAGATTGATAGGTTCCAGCCGCATGTTTCTACGATAATTTACGGCGAAATTAGGTGGGGGGGTGGCCTTTTTTTTTTTTGGCTGACTGTACATAAATGGGAATTTTTATAAGTGTATCAAATTATTAGTTTTCATTTTATTGAAATATGATTTATACCCAAATTACCCCGACTCCTCACGCCTATGAATTTACCTATGAATTTACTATGAATTTACCTCTAAAATATTATTGCTTTGAAAAATTAAATTTATATAAATTGATGCAACGTACAATTATGCAACATAGAGAACAACATTTTTTATTTACAGTCAACTGATTTAAGGTAGGGAATTCGGGGCACGTGCCCTGGGCCTTCGCAGGGGTCCCCAATAAATTCCATCATGCATTTTAAAAAATAGTTAAAAGGAAAAATTTCCAAATTTTGCTATAATTATCGTTGTTTTTTTGGTTTTAGTCAATGGATGGAGGAATTACTGCGCTGTTTTATAAATCGGCGTGATGATCTTTCAAAGAAAGCTATCAACTCATAAAAAAATTGCAATATTTTCGCTAAACGCAAATACACTGCATACTGTCGATACTTGCATTCCTAACTTTTACTAAGGCTAATTAAATCCGAGGCACGCACCGCAATGCAGATACACGGGGGCGACGTACGTCGATCCCATAGACAAGCGACGGATCTTGTTTAGCCTTACACTTACCAGCAAAATAAAAAGTGAAGTGAAGTAATTTTTACACAGCTGAATCGGAAATAAGCGGTTTGTTTTGTTTGTTGTAATATTAAAGTACGAGAAATAGGGGCCAATTGAACATGAGTGTCTTGGGCCTCCAAGTGAGTAAATCAGTCCCTGGTCAAAATACAATATAAATCATATATTTGTTCTATTAATTAAATTTTACAATGCAGAAAAATTCAATGTGTCTGTTGTTATTTTTTTATTATTCCTTTCGCTTGACAGGGGTGTTTGCGTTCCGGATATTTTATTTTATTTCCTACCAGTAATTTTTTAACAGTAATATCATTACTAGTTTTCTACCAATATTTAGTAGTTAAATATAGGCAAAAGTACAATTCGCAATTACTGGTGGGAAATAAAATAAAAAATACGGAACGCAAACACCCCTGGCTTGATTATATAATTAAAAGAAAAAAATTCATTTTAAAAATATAAAATGTGCTTTTCTAAATGATCTTCATATATTATATACATACATATATATATATATGAACTATTAACTAAGTCATAGCAACAAGTTTATTTCTACACACAAAAAAAGGTCAAAATCAAGTTACGCAGAACAGCATTACACGAATTTTGCTTTAAAGTAAAAAAATCTTTTAGAAATATCTACCTTACCTTTACACCTTAAAGATCATAATTGAGTGGGCAAAAGTAAGTAAGAGTTTTTACTTACGTCTTAAAAATCATATTTGAAGTGAGCAAAAGTAAGTGAAAGTTTTAACTTCATTGGAGTGCATTTAATACTAAAACAATGGAATAAAAGATTTTTAAAAAATTCATCGCTTTAAGTGAATAAATATCAGAATCTTATCTGTGTTGTTAAATTTATTAATAGAATGATATTCTATTTTCTCAAGTAAACAACGAAAAAGTAGAAATTAATAAAAAATAACTTCTTAGAAAACTTTTAAACTAAAGCTACTATGCATTTGGTGATAAAGAAACAAGCTAATATAATTTTCAATGAAACGAAAACAATTACCAGTTCCTTTTCTATAAATATTTATCATTATTTACTTTTAGGCAGAATATATGAAGTGCAGTTTCTCTTAGATCACGTTTTAGATCTTGAGTTAAAAATGCGAATCCTATGCACATTTTCATGTATTGGAAACAATGTATCAACAAATTTATTTTTTATTTACAAACTGTATAATAATCCACTAGAAATACAATATTATGTAGCATACTTTAAGATGAAATATCATGGTGTTTCTCAGTTGTAGTTCCATTCAGATATAAAAAACATAATTCCTAATAAGTTTACAGATAGGAAATTGCACATGCAGGTCTATGTTTATCTTTCAGTGAATATTACACACTAGAGATGAGACGGGCTCAGCCCGAGCCCGTAAGCCCGAGCCCGATCGGGCTCAAATCTTACGCAAGTCTTCGGGCTCCGGGCGGGCTCGGATTCAAGCTAAAAGTTCCGTTTATTTCATTCTTCACTAACTGGAAAATGTAAAAAAAAAAAAAGAAATTTTATGCATTTTGAGAGCACCTTTAGTAATGTCATAATAGTCATGATAGGTTATAAATCACAAAATAATCTTGCAAACCTTAGTAGCTTTGACTTTCCTTTTTCTAAATAGAACTCTTTTTTCAACGGGATGCATATTATGTCATAGTGTTATACAGTAATCCTTCCTCCTTCGTTATATCGGGCCTCATTATATCACTCATTCGGATAAATTTTTTTCCCCCCGATAGACGCGTTATAAACAATGGGCTGTGCTATAAATATCTATTATATAAATATATACATGTATACAGAGACACAGACATTAAATTTGTTATAATAACATTTATAGTTATTTAAATTGAGGATTGATAATAAGAAAATTTATTTGAAAATGAAAACGGTATTTAATTTTACTATTGTGTATGCGTTGCATAGCGTACCACTTTCAATATCGGGCTCGGGCTCTGATCACACAAAATTTTTCGGGCTCGTGCGGGCTCAGTTCAAAAATGTTTCGGGCCCGGACGGGCTCGGATTGCCAAAATAGAGCCCGAACTCACCTCTATTACACACCACAATTTAAGGTTACACAAAGCAAAAAGCTATTTATCGTCCAAAACACACCACATAATCTAATTTTTATAGTCCCATACATCACACACTTAGACAGCTTTTGTTGAAATTAAAAATATGAAATTATCGACTATATATTTAAAAATATATATATATAAACAAATCCTTTAATGTTTTAAGGAAAATCGCCATGCTTTTCAGTTTTTACTATCCTCTCTTCTCCGTCCCATCCAGCAGTTCCAGACGTTAGCTTTGGCGCCACCTACTGTAATTACGACTAATCAACTGCTGCTACAGGCATCTAGAGCCAGCCTGGCTGTAGCCAGTCAGAAATCGACCTCATATTCCAGCTTTAAAATCGATTCTTTAGTTCGTTTCCGAATAACTCGAGCGTCTATAGTTCGACTTTCATGAGTTGGCACCAGTCAATCATGCGCGACGTAGGCAGCGACGATTCTATTACTTTGAAATCGGTTAAGGGTGAAAAGGGAGATCGTTTGCTATCTTTACAAGTTTTGCGACATTTTGGCGATTTTTTTTTTTTTATTTTATTTTTTTAGTGCTAGAGGCCTATTTCAGTCGGTACAGTTGTCGAATTTTTATAGGTCACTCTTAATTAGTGCTAGAGGCCTATTTCAGTCGGTTTATTGAATGGGGATTTATTGAATGAAGTCCCCCCAAGGCACAACTTTGACAGGAGTCCCCCCCAGGCCCAACTTTCACATGAGTCCCCCCCAAGGTACCCCTATTTCAGTCGGTACAGCGTTGTCGAATTTTTATAATACACTCTTAATAGTGCTAAGGGCCTATTTCAGTCGGTTTATTGAATAGGGTTTTATTGAATGAAGTTCCCCCAAGGCACAACTTTGTCATGAGTCCCCCCAGGCCCAACTTTGACATGAGTCCCCCCCCCCCCAAGGTACAACTTTGACATGAGTCCCCCCAAGGCCCAACTTTGACATGAGTCCCCCCCAGGCCCAACTTTGACATGAGTCCCCCAAGGCCCAACTTTGACATGAGTCCCCCCCAAGGTACCCCTATTTCAGTCGGTACAGCGTTGTCGAATTTTTATAATACACTCTTAATAGTGCTAAGGGCCTATTTCAGTCGGTTTATTGAATGGGGATTTATTGAATGAAGTCCCCCCAAGGCACAACTTTGACATGAGTCCCCCCCAAGGTACCCCTATTTCAGTCGGTACAGCGTTGTCGAATTTTTATAATACACTCTTAATAGTGCTAAGGGCCTATTTCAGTCGGTTTATTGAATGGGGATTTATTGAATGAAGTCCCCCCAAGGCACAACTTTGACAGGAGTCCCCCCCAGGCCCAACTTTCACATGAGTCCCCCCGAAGGTACCCCTATTTCAGTCGGTACAGCGTTGTCGAATTTTTATAATACACTCTTAATAGTGCTAAGGGCCTATTTCAGTCGGTTTATTGAATAGGGTTTTATTGAATGAAGTTCCCCCAAGGCACAACTTTGTCATGAGTCCCCCCAGGCCCAACTTTGACATGAGTCCCCCCAAGGCCCAACTTTGACATGAGTGCCCCCCCCCCCAAGGTACAACTTTGACATGAGTCCCCCCCAAGGCACACCTTTGACATGAGTCCCCCCCAAGGCACACCTCCCCCTCATTGGGAAAAAGAGAAAAAACGTTGTTTTGCGGCTATAAGACAGTTTGGACTTCCAACGTTATTTGTTACAATATCTGCAGCTGAAACACATTGGTTTGATTTAATGATCATGGAATTTAGATCGTCACGAATTAACTAAAGAAGAATTTGTCGATATTAACAAGTTTAGCAGTAGGCCTCTGGCACTAAATTAAAATCTGTGAATGTCAGATTTTCATGTTTTAAATAATGAAATAATGTCGTGTCTGTATAATTTTTTTTTATTATTATTTATCTATTTATTTCCAAATTAAGAGAACATCTGGACTTTCTAGTATATTACACTATAAAAGTAATATTTCTTTATTTCTCTTTTTCTCTTTTTTAAATCATTATTTAAAAGAACAAGGAAAATGATTGATTATTTTAAAAATCGAATAAAGAATTACACTCCAATTTTTAGGAAAGAATTTTTAGATTTCTAGGAAATTTGATTTTTTTTTTTTTTTTCTTTTTGTAATATTTAGACCGAATACATAGAAATTTAAAGTCATCATAACAATAATATAAGAAATTATCTCATTTATTTATAATTGATGTGAATGCAAATATTCTGAGAGCTACTGTACATAATACTGTAAATTATGTGTACAGCTCTATTTTAATAAATTTCCCCATTTGTTTATTCAATATTTTTTAAAATATTTTTCTTAAAAAAAAAAAAAAAAAAAAAAAAAAAAATTCTTCTTCTTCTTTTTTTTTTTTTTTTTTTTTTTTTTTTAATCTTTTCAAACAAAATTAAGAAGTGTCAATGACTTGGTTTCGTCTGTCTATTAGTCCTAAATATGCTTGGGTAATCATAAATTTGATACATTACTGCAGGGCATTAAATTATACCTAATGAAAAAAAAAAAAAAAAACTTTTAAGTGCATTTTAACAACTACTTTAGCGTAAATACCTTGAATTTTGTAGCTGTTATAAGAGAATATCTGTTGACAATGGATTCGATCTCAGTACCTCCAACTCTTAATACTGAACTTTCCAGCTACTAGTGAAGAGTCAATAAATTCAAATACTTTATGCGATGAAAGCGAAAATTGTTCGAAACATTTTCAGCTGTAATTTATCATTAATATTTTTTTTTTACCTATACCTTTAATATTTAATGCACTGTACATGATGCTTATATTTTCTTAGACACTATACGGAACAACGGGATTGCAGAAATGCAGCCTAATTTGTACTTTATCTTTAAAAGTAAGACTATTAAATTCTTTCTCTGAAATAGAAATTAAAGTGAGTAGGCCGGCAGTAATTTATAATCTATATTAGCAGCACGATTTTTCTTTCTTGTTTAAATGCATTGCTAACAACACCTTTATCTAAATAAGGTATTAGTGCCTAACGAAAATGCAAGCGTAAGTGAAGGTTTGTTGTTGTTATTTATTATGTCATTAATTTTTAAATGTTAACACATGTTCTTTTTAACAGGCAAAACGGGATTTCAGCTGACGAGAAGTAAAAACTATTGGCTTGATGCTATTCTCATAGCAACCTTCCTTTCCCCCCCCCCCCCCCACCCATTCATTCTTTTCAAATCGCGCGCCCCTTCCTTAAAGTAAACTCTTCTAAAAAGAGGAGGGGCGGAGTGCCATCTCGTGAAAGGTGAACTATATTTGTTGTTTTGTTTCTGTTCGGTTCGTTCCTTTGAAATAACAAATAAATGCTATTTCACTATATAAAAACAAAAGTCATATTTCTTTATAAGAAAACTTAAGAAATTTTTTTATTTATTTAAGCCAACCTTTGAACACGTTTTGTAAATAACAAAAATGTGATTCTGAAGCATCAAGTTCTGTGAAATGGGCTGATCAAATAAATAAAATAGTTTTTATCAGAAAGTCATGCACACTGAAGAAACATAACGATAGAAATTTTTACTGTTAGTTCTCTTTTATTCTCTTTTATTTATTTTATTATAAAATGTGTCATTTTATTTTGTTGCTTGATTACATTTGAGAACATCCACTAAGAGACAAAAATAAAAGGTTACACTTGAATATATTTTTTTTTTCTCTTTTTGCAACTGCCCAATTTATTATTTAAAAAGAAAATTTTCGAACAGATTTTACTACGTCGTCCTCCATATATACTTTAGTATAGATAACAGTGTTAAAAACAAAATGCTATTCTCAGGAAAATTTGTAAGTTTAGGAAGTACTCCAAAAATGGAAAAGATAAAAGTTAACAACGTCACAAAAAGTATCAATCTATATATATAAAAATGAATGTTTGTCTGTATGTTATTTATAAAATCGTAAACGACTTGACCGATTTCGATCATTCTTTTTTTGTTTTTTTCCTTATAGGTCAGGGATGGTTTAGGAAAAAAAATTTGAAAAAATCTTTAAAATTAATTAAAATATGAAAATAATAAACTTATTGACTTATATTGACTTAATACACGGAGTAACTTAATATAAGCCATTTAAATTTTTAATTGTTGCCAAAAAAAGTTTACGAGATATATTTATTTATTGTTTTCAGCATAAAATGAAATATGCTTTCATGCGAAAAATAAGAAATTACTAAATGTTAAATTGGTCGATGAGAAAATGACACATTATAATTTTAAAATAAAATAGTAATATTACAAATCTAACATATTTCTTCTGAATTTTATTTCACAGCATTTTTTTTATATACCTCGCCTCAACTTCAGATTTTTTTTTTTTTTTTTTTTTTTAAGTATGGCGGATGAAACACGCTTGGCATAAAAGTTAATTCAGCATTATGGTAAAGGTATTTTCTTATTGATAATTCTTGACAATTTTTTATAATTTTGATGCTGAAGTAGATCGAACATTTTTCGCCAAGGAAAAGATAGAAAGAAATACGCAAGCGAAGTGATGACGTCACTGGCCGTTCGTGGATGCAAGAAAAATATTTACTATGTTAAACGCCCATTGGATTTTTTGTAAAAAAATATTAAAAATCGAGGAAAAATATTTCCCGATTTTAATCCGCATATTTAGGTATAGATATGTATTAGTTATCATGTCCATGCATTAGATTAAGTTATTTTTGTTGTAAAATTGACAAAATTTGAATTTTTAATTTCAAAACTCTAGAAAAAAAAAAAAAAAAAAAAAAAATGGCAAACTTCCATATTCGATTGAAAACACAAACATTTAATTTCAAAGGATGATATTAACACAATAAATATCCAACTAATATATTGATTAAAAGGGAAATGATAAATATTCTATCATAATTTGAAGTCAAATTTGTTTTCAAATGTCTACACTTTGATCTTAGCCAAGAGGCCGAGAAGCGATATTTTCAAATGTCTAAATAAAGTATCTGATATAAGATACTAATTTGTTGTAGCGGAATAGATTTGATATCGGTCATCCTTGGTAGAAAAATAAAATATCGCCAAATTATTTGGCGAACATAATTTAATTCCTTTCAAAAATCATGGTTATTTTAACAACTTATTTTAAGACAGTAATGAATAATATGAAACAATATTTCGTACAATGCATCTTACGAAAATATACATCTGGCATGTATATTTTCGTATTACGTTTTTGATCACCAAATACAATAAGCGCCAAGAACGACAGAGTTTTGAAATTTAAAATTAAAATTTTGTCAATTTGACAGCAAAATAACTCAATCTAACACATGCACATGATAACTAATACATATGTGTACCCAAATATGGGGATTGAAATCGGGAAATAATTTTCTTCGATTTTTAATCATTTTTTACAAAAAATCCAATGGGCGATTGACATAGGAAATCATTTTCTTGCATCCACGGACGGTCAGTGACGTCACACTTCGCTTGCGTATAGGAACAATAATCGCATAAATTATATTTTGGTCTAAAACGGCAACAAAAATTTAAAAGTCGCCAAGGGCATTAAGGCTGTACCATGATCAAGTTTACATACTAATTTATTTATTTTTCTATATACCAACTACTATTAACTAAGCATGAAGTATATATAACCACAAAATAATAATTGTCTCATGCGATAGAAGTTGCCGATCATAGCATATTGTAATATTATATGTGGCTTGAAATTGCTGTCATTCTATGGTTGATTGATTAAATCAAATAAATGTAGGAAATAACTTGAGAGCAAATATTATGTACATCACATATAATGTTGTTCATATGTAACTGGGATTCAGATATAAAAGAGCTACTTCAAATTTTTCGATACTGTCCGTATCGAAACTGTTATGTATGATAAGCAACCAAATGGAAGCCCACGGGTAAGCCATTGTCGCAGGCAATCGGCACAGGCACCGGAGATTGCAAGGACGAACAAGGCGTTGCCTAAGGCAGCGGGAACCCAAAGCAAGCTTTTGACCGATTCCAGTTTTTTTTTTTTTTTTTTTTTTTTTCATAAAGCATATAGAAAAGAGTTTGCCAGCGAAGCGGGCAAAGCCGTCCAAAATTGTTTAAGAACTAAAATATTATTCAACAATTCGCCGGGAAATGAAAAAAAAAAAAAAAAAAAAAAAAATCATTTATTTGTAAAAAAAAAAAAAAAATAAATAAATAAATAAAAATTTGAAACTCATAAATATTATGTGAATTTCACCACATAGTTAAAATTTTAATTAATCAGTCACCAAATTATTATTAGAACCAGATTAATATTGTGCAATAGTGAACTAAAATCATACAAAGAAAGGTTTCGAAATAAAATTCATAATTGACGACCCAGTTTTTATACTTCCACAACGCAGTACTGTTTTAGTACAGAATCCCTATGGACGAATTTTAAATTTTTATCGCCATATTGGCGATAACTTTTTATTTATTTATTTTGGCATTTTATTTTGGCTTTCAATGAGTTACAATTTTTTTTTAGTGTACTTTATCAGACTCTGTTTTGCACAGCACCACAATGATAAGGTTTCATTTCATTACATATTATGATCAAACGGTCAGTTCCCACACATACACATCAAAATTTCCACGTGAACGAAGTCGCGGGTAACAGCTAGTTTTAGAATAAAAATAAAAAATAATAATACGGGAGATGGCAAAATAAATAATTATTAATGAAATATTGGTAAGGTGGTTTTCGCAAATGTAAAAAATTTTGATAATTTACACTGGAAATTTGGCTTTAGACGGCCACGTTGCTCATTAAAAAGAGATGACTGCAAGTTAAAGCAAATGTTTAACCCTCGCTTTCCCAAGATCAAGGCATTACTGCAGAAAAATTGCTTTGAGGTGTCGCTTGGCACGTTTGGCGAAAATCACCAGCACCACACCATTTGTATCATTTAGAACAAATCGTTATGCAACATTCCACTGATGACGAAAATGACGTCAACGATGTGGCGAAATGGTGATAATGACTTCAAATTTTCTGAGGTGCATAATTTAAATTTTTATAAATTTTTAACGTTCACGTTGAATTACATGTATTTATTTTTATGTCGAAAGAAAATGAACTCGTAAATTTTTTTTGGCAACAATTAAATTATAGCTAATATTTTAATGGCTATTTTATTGCTATTAAGAGCTTATTATTTTCATATTTTAATTAATTAGAAAACTATTCGAAAATCTGACTTCTTAGTATTGTGTTGTCACCGGGTTCTGAGCTACTGTGAAAGTTTCAAATGTCTAGCTAGTAAGGAAGTTAGTTAAAAATAGATTGCAAGATTTGTACCGAACAAACAAACAAGAATCGAAGTTAATAAAAACATGGTAAAATAAACTTGTATCATATTCAAAAGTTAAAAAATATTAAAAAAAAAATTATTTAGCAAAATAATTTTTTAAAAAATAGTGCAGCAATAATCAAACAGTGCATGTTAAAAACCAGAAGATCTGCAAAAAAAGCCCTTAAGGAAAAAAAATAAAAGAAACAGTCTTCATATGCGCCAAAAAAATAAAAATAAATTATCATATTATTGGGCTGAACTGGTTTTCTCTGATGAGTCAAGTTTGATTTATTTCGAGCTCATTGAAAAAGCTAGTAGGACGGTAAAAATGTGATAAAAAATGAAAATTGCTCTCTTAAAACAGGTGCATAACTTATCAAGGAGTCGGGCTAATGTTCATGCTTAAGGGATCAATGGGCTCTTCCCACCGTCGTCTGCTCAATCACGTGATAGAGGAAAACGAATAATCGAATTCTGAGTATCGAATTCAATTAAATATTGTTCTTAAGAACAAAAATTTTAATATTTAATATAAAATTAAATTAAAGTAATATTGTGCATTTGTAAACAGTAGAATAGTTGTATTTGTAAATTTAATAGTTTTTTAAAAACACTTTATGTGTTTATTTATTTTTAACTGTAAGAATCGATTTTTGTATTTTCTAGTGTAACTGTAACATTAACTGATCTAGCAATAAATAATAGCTTTTTGTGGAATGTTTATGGATTATAATTTGAAATTTTAAAATGTTTTCATTTAATTTAATTGCATAAAGGTGTTACAAGTTAATTAACTTAGTTACTGGTCTAAATGGATTTACGCAGTACGATATTGCACTGTCACTGATTTAAGAACCAAAAATCAGAGTATTAAACATGTTCTTCATCAACACCAATAACAAATATAAACTAAATGATGATTGCAAATGTATACAGCAAACAAAAAGTGATGAATAATGATATAAAATGGATTAAAAATGATGATGTATAAAAAAATAACACAGATTAAATACGATTGATCAAAAATAAGAATAGAAAATATGTTATTTCAGCAATCGCTATAGATAAACAAGACTTTGTCTGCTATTTGTTTTTCCTCTATCATGTGACTTCTGACGTCAAGTGGGAAGAGCCCATTAACTCAAAATAAAACAGGATAGTATTGTAAAAAACAATGAATTAAAGTGATATTTATAATTTCATCATGTGTATTTTTAAAAAAAAATTGTTGTTTTATCTTTTTATTTATTATTTATATTTTTTTTAGAAGACTTCAACGAATGAGTAATGCAATTTCAATTCCAATAAATGATGATTCCACGAACTCAGATGCAAGTAACCACTCAGATATTGATGAAGCTGACCAAACAGATAAAGCAAGAGGCACCGATAATGTGGAGAGTGAAAACAATACTACAGCTGAAATTGAAAAAACTGATGCTGCATGTATGACAGATTTGTCAATAAAAGATCTGGGGTAGTTAGAAGCTGTGAATAATGATTATTCTGCGGTTCAGATTGACTATTTCAATTTTAAAAAAATCTGGAGTGACTCCACTCGACTTTCCGAACATTGAGTAACTAACAGTTTTGTAGATAAAACAAAGAAAAAGGAGTTGCTAAACAAACAAAAGAGAGAAAACCATAATAGAGTGTTTGAGTATTTTTCTCCATATATCACACGAGGTTTTATTTAACGCTACTGAACTTTGAGCCCTTAGATCATAAGGATAAAGAACTTTTCGTTGTGTCCCTGTAAAAATCTATAAATGCTAGATTCACCAAAATGCTTATAGTTAGTGCAACAATGATTTATAATATTCATACAAATTTTCAGCTCAGTTGAATAAGGCATTTAGATGCTATCGCACTTTTAAAAATTTGGTCTCATAGGCCATAATGATAAAGAATTTTTCTTTGTGACCCTGTAAAAAAACTAAGTGCTAGATTCACCAAAATCTATACAGTTGGTGCAAATGTGACCTATAACATGTGTACAAATTTTTTGCTCAGATTAATAAGGCATTTAGACGCTATCACACTTTTAAAAATTTGGCCCCATAGGCCATAATGATAAAGAATTTTTCTTTGTGTCCCTGTAAAAAAACTATAAGTGCTAGATTCTCCAAAATCTATACAGATTGAGTATCTGTGACCTATAATATGTGTATAAAGTTTTTGCTCAATTGAATAAGGCGTTTAGATGCTATCGAACTTTTAAGATTTTCGTCCCATAGGCCATAATGATAAAAAAATTTTCTTTGTGTCCCTGTAAAAAAACTATAAGTGCTAGATTCACCAAAATCTATAGGGTTCGTACTATGGTGACTTACAATATACGTACCAACTTTCAGCTTATTCGAACAAAGCGTTTAGACGCTAGCGTGTTCACTCACAGACATACACACATACATACACACATACACACACACATACATACATCACCTCAAAAATAGTGGAAACGGACTCAGGGAACCTCGAAACGTATAGAAACATCAAAATCTCCAATTCGGATTTTCGACATGATTACAATACTTTCCTCACTATAGTGTTCGGAAAGTAAAAAATTGTTAATTTTTCAAACATAAGTATGGATAATTTTGATAATAATGATCAGATTAATTTTTATACAGGCCTGGTAAATTCTAAGTTGTTAAAAGAAGTTTTTCATTTTGTTGCACCTTATGTAAACTCTGGTATTAATAATAAATTGACAAAATTCCAAGAATTTATTCTGTTTTTGGTGCGAATGAGATTGAATCTGTTAACTCAAGATTTGGGTTACAGATTCAATGTTTCTCAGGAAACTGTATGTCGAATTTTCAATAAGTGGCTTAATGTGATGTATCATAGATTAAAAAGAATTGTTTTTTGGCCTGAAAGAGAAGTACTTTTAAAAACTATGCCCCTATCTTTTAGGTCAGCTTGTAAGGTATAGCAAAGTAATGCTACAATTAAAACTCGCACTTGATGCGTAACACATGAATCCGCTGTTTTAGGATTCGTTTTAAGTAATTGAGTTAGTTCCGATCCTAAGCTAAAATCGTAATTGACATTATGCTAATATTTTTAGAAACTGAATGGTATAAAAGAACGAAGATTGCTTTTGAGAGTAAGTTGGTCAGGTGAGTGAGTTGGAGAGGAGTTAAAGTTAGTCGGAGTGAGGGTTGATGGAGCTAGCTGTTAGCGGTTTAGGATATAGTTAGATGTAAGTCAAGTAGATAGCAGTGCCAGGGAATCCTCCTGCTAATCGAAAGATTACTCGGCGTTAGAAGCTAATTTAAATAAGGGTAGTTGAGATCTTTTGCGAGTAATTAAGTAAAGTAAAGTATGGGGTTATTTATTAATATCAAAGTATTTAAGAGGGCTGCCCATTTTAAGTAGTAAATTACTAGATGCCAAAGTCCAGCGTCCCCTTCTTATTTATGCTCAATTAAAGTTCAATTGATTTTACAAATCTGACTCTGTCGTTTCTTCATAGTTTAAGTATTTCCATTACAGCTGGAAGTCAATTTAAAGTTAATTACGTAAGTTTACAGCTGCAAGTTAAAGTTAAATTAATATGGAGAACTTACGTTCTCCATAAGCTTTTGATGGCCATATTGCAGTTATTGTTGACTGCTTTGAAATTGTCATGAACAGACCATCTTCCCTTAGTGCTTGTGCTGCAAAGCAAAGGAACACAGCAAAGTTTTTGATAGGTATTACTCCTCAGGCCACTATTTCTTTTATAACATTAGGATCGGGAGGTAGAACTACTGATAAGTATCTTATCGAAGGTTGTGGCATTTTAAATAATTTGTTGCCTGGTGATGTCAGATGTCATTTTAGCCGACAAAGTTTTCAATAATGTAGACAGTGCTGGGTTTTTTTTGCGCGAAATTAATTCTACCTGCTTCAGCTCGTGGTAAAAAACAACTTGATCCCATTGATATAGAAAATACCCGAAAAATTGCATCATTGCGTATTCATGTTGAACGCGTTATTGGGCATCTAAAAAGAAAATTCAGAATTTTAAAGGGGTATGACTATAGAAATGTGTTATAGTCCAGAAGATGAGGATACACAAACAGATAAAATTTTGTGTGTTTGTGCTGCATTGATCAATTTAATGCCATCAATTGTACCTTTAAAATAAAACAGAAAAATTATATACTTAAAAAGCCTTTAATTATTAGTGTAATACAGTAGAAGATCTTTATAATGCAAATTTTAAAACATGAGGTTTTGCATTCATGCCTCATTAAATTTACCTTGTATACATGGCCAAATATCGAAACACATCAAAATAGACTAAGTATCTTTAAACTACTTTTCTTTTAACAGTAGTTGAACAGATTAAAATTTCATTATGGGAATTTATTTTCAAAAATAAATAACATATATGTCTTTTTACATAAAAAAGCCTCAAATTAGGGAATATGTATATATATATATATATTGCATCTAGTATCTGGAGTGTAACAGTTTTTGCAATATGGGAATGAGAGTATTTCTTTATTTCAAAATTCATTGTTTATATTTGAGAGGGTTTGTATTATACAGATCTTCTACTGTATTTTTACCATGTTTTTATTAACTTCAATTCTTGTTTGTTTATATGTCCGGTACAAATCTTGCAATCAATTTTTAACTAACTTCCTGACTGCCTAGACATTTGAAACTTTCAGAATAGTTCAGAACACGGTGACAATTCATTATTGTAATACTTTTAGCCAACTCTTTGGGGTCCCTATCGCCTTCGGTAGCATTTATATGATTAAACAGAAAATGTAACTATTTTTCCGATTAGCTAGTAGGAATGCACTGAATATCGGTACACAGCCATATTACCAAATATTCGGTTTAGCTGAATATAATAGTATTATTCAGCTAGTTAAACATAAAAAATTCAATTCTTTTAAAAATTTTTAATCATTTGAAAAGATTCTGCTATTTCGAAATATAATTAAATTAAGATTCTTTACAGTAATTAAAAAACAGATTATATTTAAATGAAATCAATTGCTTTATCAAGTTTCAAGTAACATTAAAGAAAATTAATTATTAGTTACATTAACCATAACAATTATAATAATATCTAACAATTGTCTTTATCAATAACAGTAGGGCAGTGTATGTTTCTAAAGTTAAAAAAGAACATACATAATTTGCATGATGTTATCTAGGAAACTTCAACAGGTCAAACGAAGTTCACATCTAAATCTTGTAAGAAAAATTACACATATCATAAAATAGCAATTTTGAGTTTGTTATTGAGAAATGCATATGAAGTGCCTCAACATACACTAAAAGCATCACATCTCTATGTCAAAATATATCCCCATAAGAGTAAGAGGCATTTGCATATCAGTTTTAATATAGGTTAGCCAATACGTTGTTACTTTTAAATTGATTTTTCTCAAATGCTGCATTTCTGGTTGGCGTCATTTTATTTTTGACGTAGGCGTGACAAGATATCGTTATTTAAGAAATTTTATTTGTTTATTAGGAAGCTTATCAGATATTAATTTCATTTGACTGTGAATTTAGCATTACACCACTACTTATGTATAGTAATATTTCCTGATATTTTTCTGCATTTATATAAACCTCTGTTTCTGAATAGTAGTTCCTTATAATATTTTTTCATAATTGAAAAAATAAATATTAATGTGAATGGTATTACTGAAAAAGTTTGCAAGAAATTAGGTGATTAACACTTGAATATAAGAGTAAATCAGCCAGTCAAATATTCAGTATTCGGCAAAATAATAGTTACTGTTCGGTTTGAAGGATATTCAGTATTCGGCTGGCTGAATATTTGGTATTTGACCAAAACTGCTATTCGGTGCATCCCTATTAGCTAGACTTTTGAAACTTTTAGAATAGCTCAAAACACGATGACAATGCATTTTTTTATAATACATTTAGCCAATTGTTTTGAGTTTCCATTGCCTTCTGTAGAGTTTATAAGATACAACAATCGCATGACTTCTCGACTAGCTAGACATTTGAAACTTTCAGAATACGCGGACAACACATTTTTTTTTAAATGCTTTTAGCCACAGTGGCAGAAACACCGTCACACAGCGACATAGTCGCGGACACAGGAAAACGGCTTGCACAGTTTTTGTCAGCACTAATGAAAAAAATTGCTCGCAACTTTTAGACAGTCTTTGTCTGCAGTCATAAAAAAATTGTCTGTAATTTACGAACATTTTTCTCCCGCGACAATGCGCTAGCAATGTATGACGTTTTAGACACACTTTGGTAGGAACTCTAGATCTTCCTTATAGCTGCCTTGGTAAGAACACACAAAACAGTGCTTAACAACGGCGACCTAGAGAGCCTATATCTCCCTTGATAGACAGCGTTATGAGCGTATTCTTTTCTCCTGTTACCTAATATTGAGATTCTATGGGAACGTAGAAAAGTGCTAATTTCATTTAAAACTGCTCCAAAACCTCTCCTCTACTTAAAAATTCACTTATAAGAATTTCTGTATCAAAATTAAACTAATACTTTTATTATTTATAATTATTTAGATTGTATTGTGTCGAACATTGCTATAAAATAATTAATTGAATGAGTTCAACTTATTGTTTTATAATTGTTTATACTGTATTGTTTTGTAGTAAAATTGTGTTTGTGTATTGTTGCACGAGATCACCACTGTTGTTAAGCTCCCCCCCCCCCCTCCCCCAAGATTGCCACTATCAGCTTTCAGGCTTTTTGAGTGTAAGCTGTTTTCACCCCCGATTACACTCAAATTTCGCAGACAGGGTATGAAATTTTAAAAGCCTATCACAGACAGCTACAAAACTTTTTGCCACTGAGCTTTTAGCCAATTCCTTCGGTTCCACACTGTCTTCGGTAGCATTTATATGATTCAACAATCTTATAACTTCCCAACTAGACACTAGACAACTAGACATTTGAAACTTTCAGAAACTCAAAAAAGTACAATGATGTACAGTGACAATGATTTTTTTTTTTTTTTTTTTTTTTTTTTAATTTTTAACCATTTATTTCGGGTTTTCACTGCATTTATATGATTTAACAGAAAATTAAAAACATGGTATATAAAAAGTTCTTTTTATCTTGTAACTATTAGTTCTGTATATGGTAATTTTCAATGCTTTGTGGGAGGTGCTTATCTTTCATTCTTCAATGCTTTCGCTTTTTCTTTCTTTTCAGGGCCCCCCGTGGCCGAGTGGATATGTCACCACACTGCTAATCGCCTTCAAGCGTAGGAGAACGGGTTCGATTCCCGCGCTGGCCCTGGGTGTTTTCTCCAATTCTTCGTATTGTAATTCTGTCATGCGCTAGCTGTCGTTATCTGACGAAGATTTACATGCGGACTACAAGTCAAGCATACAAATCTGATGTATATGTTGTCTTTCTTTTCATTATGTATATAATAATAATATAATAAATAATCATATACAATAAATACTATGCTCTTTATTATTAAAAGAATTGTAATAATTGCAATTAATTTTTATGCATCTTGGATTGTAGAGACTGTATATTGTACATGTACATATTTTTCTGTTGATGTATATTTCAAGCTGCTACTTGTAATGATTTATTATTTTGTGAAAAATTTATTTGTAGTACAGAATATAAACACTTAAAAATTTTACAGATTAGTTATAAAAGTTTAATTAAAGCTGTATATGGGTTTCCTTTATCGCTGATTATTATTATTGTTATTATTTTACAGTAAAAAAATAAGAGAAATTTTACAGATTGAAATTAATATTCCTCCGCACTAAACAAAATTAAATTCTGTCTTTAACTCAGTGGAAGGCGCGCACTAGTCCTCGAAAAGTTGGAATTCAGTTGGAGCTGCCTCATGCCATTACTGTGCTAACTCGCCAGCGATAGCAAACTCTCGTGTTGTTTGTTCCTTCTGTTCAGTTTACGTCATCGTTTTCTTCGCAAACAGATTTAGTCAATGCATCATATTGTTACAAAACTGTAAATAATTGTGTTTATTTTTGTATAAATTCTTTCAAAGAGGCTTAGTAAATTGATAAAGTGCTAATTTTGTGCATTTCTAGTCGTTTTAGCGTTAAAATAACCTTAATTTCCCTTAAAAACGCATTAAAAAGCCCAATAACGCAGATAATGGATTTGGCGCCAAATTTGCCGACTTTTTCCCACCTTGGCGAGAAAATCCTTATTAGGGATATACCAAATATGGAAGCTGTAAGTTGATTGGTTGACCACTTTCTAGAGTTTTCTGGAAAAATCTGGGTTCCATGGAACAGTATATAAGAAGCGCTCTCTCGCCAAGGCAGTCAGTTCAGATCTCAGCCAGCTTCGCTAATGCTTGTATTGTGTTGAGCCTCTTTGAGAGAGACTTGCTTTAAGTGTTATTGCTATACAGTTTGTACTGTGGATTTGCTATTGACAGCTGTTGTTTAAGCTGTGCTTACTGGTCGAATTGAAGCTGATACTTGGTTTATAGACCTGTATTTTTTCCTGGAACTTTCTGTGAATAAATTACTGAATTTTTGTACGTTTGGCCTTTTATTCTCGGACAACTCACGAACCCCCAAGTACGCAACATTTCTGGTGTCAGGAGTGGGGTTGTCTGTGAATGGTTATAACTAGAGCTATGGAGGAACAGATGAAGAAGCTTCTAGAAAGCTTAGCTACCCAGATGAATGAAATGAAAGAAGGGCAAAGGGAAATGAAGGAAGGACAAAGAGAGATGAAAGAAAGTATGGAAGCATCGCAAAGAGAGATGAAAGATAGCCTGAGTCAAGAGATGAAAGAAATGAAGGTAGCACAAGAGAAAATGGAAACATCGCAAAGAGAATTGAAAGACACTATGGGTGAAGTTCAGGAAGAAATTAAATCTAATCAAGATGAGATGAAGAGAGAGCTTTCAACGGTGAAAGAATCAATCGAGGGTAAATTAACGGTGATGGAAAATAGAATGGATGGAATAGAAGAGAAAGTTTTGAAAATAGAAAAAAGTTTTGAAGAGAAAACCATGAAGATAGAAGAAAATGTTATGAAGGTTGAAGAGAAAGCTATGAAGATAGAAGAAAATGTTATGAAGGTTGAAGAGAGTGTTACGAAAATAGAACGGAGTTTCGAGGTGAAAGTTAAAGAAAATTTTGATCAGGAACTGAAAGGAAGGTTTTCAGAGATAGAAGGTAAACTGAAGAGAATAGAAGAAGATCTGGAGAGAAAAGTGAAAGAAAAGTTAGAATCCATGCCCCTGGAAACTGAAAAGAAAGAGAGAAGAATCCAGAATCGGGAATTGATTAAGTTATCCACCTACGACGGCAGTTCCTCCTGGCATGTATATAAGATGCAGTTTTCCATCGTAGCTGAAGCAAACGGCTGGGACTCTGTTGCAAAGACGGCTCATCTAGTAGGGTCGTTGCGGGGCGACGCCGCAGATATTCTGGAGACTCTTTCGAAGGAACAGCGATATGACTTCGAAGCTGTAACCAGAGCACTAGAGCTACGTTTTGGAGCGAAATGGTCCAAAGAATATAGTCGACTCCAGCTAAGGTCCCGTCGTCAGAGACCAGGGGAAAGCTTACAAGAACTGGCATCAAACATCCAGAGGCTTTCACATTTGGCTTTCTCAGACTGTCATCCTGAAACACGCAATGATCTGGCTCTAGAATATTTCATTGATGCTGTCGGAGATCCAGATATTCAAAAAGCCCTCAGACTCTCCGGCGTGAAGGATGTGGAGTCAGCCTTGGTGTATGCCCTAAAGCTCGAGACTGCCCAACAAGCCTCCTGTAAACATCGCCAGAACAGCACAGCACACAAAGTGAACGGCTGTCAAGATGATCTTAAAGAGATTCAGGAAATGATTGCAGAAATTAATCGAAGACTACGCATTCTTGAGAGGAAGAAAGAAGGGAAGACTCCAACAACTAAATGCTGAGGCTGTGGAAAAGACGGGCATATCAAACGAAGCTGCCCAGTAAGAACACCTAGAGAAGCAACCAAGAATGTCTCTGAAGTATACCACCCAGAAGGAGCTCTTCGGGAAAATTCTGAAGCTTTCTTGCGCAAGCCTCCATCTGAAGATCATAAATACATCTCTAAAGCCGAGGATAAACACCAAAGAATAAAGCCAGTTGTTCGCCAAGTTACTGTCGCAACACCATCAGATCAAGATCCCGACCCATGGAGTGACGAAGAACTTAGACAAGCCCAGTTGGAAGATCCTGACGTAAAGCCAATATTACAGCTGAAGGAGAAGACCAGCAACAGACCTATCTGGCAGGACATTTCCAGATTTAGTCCCATTACGAAAAGTTATTGGGCACTTTGGGACTCTCTTCATATCAGAAACGGCGTATTATACAGAAAGTGGGAATCTGATGATGGGAAAAGCTTCCGATGGCAGATTTTATTACCAAGATCAAAAATTCCAGCTGTTTTAGAACAACTGCATAGTAGCTCTACCGGAGGCCATTTTGGGGTAATGAAGACTCTGCAGAAAGTTCGGGAACGCTTCTACTGGTGCAAGGCAAAGGAGGATGTGGAGAAATAGTGTAAATCCTGTGATGCTTGTGCGGCACGTAAAGGCCCGCAGAAACGAAGTCGAGGAAGACTGCAACGGTATACCGTGGGAGCACCATTTGAACGGATTGCAATCGACATCTTGGGTCCTTTGCCACGGACCTCCAGTGGAAATAAATACATCCTCGTCGTGATGGACTATTTCACCAAGTGGCCTGAGGCATATCCCATTCCCAATCAAGAGGCATGCACAGTCGCAGAGGTCCTAGTGCAGCAATGGGTGTCAAGGTACGGCACGCCCCTACAACTTCATACCGACCAAGGTAGGAACTTTACCTCTGATGTTTTCAAAGGACTGTGTCAACTACTCGGCATAGACAAAACCCGTACAACACCCTTACATCCCCAGTCGGACGGCATGGTCGAGAGGTTCAATCGTACCATCCTGAATAACCTCTCACTTCTAGTATCAAGGAACCAGCAAGATTGGGACTTGAAGTTGCCATTGTTCCTGCTGGCTTATCGAAGTGCTGTCCATGAAACCACCGGCTATACTCCAGCCCAGATGCTGTTCGGACGTGAACTTCGTCTCCCTTGTGATCTCCTGTTTGGTTGTCCACCCGATGCGCCTTCATCGCCCGA
Source organism: Salticus scenicus (assembly GCA_963930645.1). NCBI lineage: Eukaryota > Metazoa > Arthropoda > Arachnida > Araneae > Salticidae > Salticus > Salticus scenicus. The sequence continues at coordinate 196,842,767 of OZ005658.1, read as the reverse complement.
GGAGTACATCCAAGATCTCCAGGCACGATTTGAGGACGTACACAACTTTGCTCGGGAGCGGATTAACATGGCAACGGAGAAAATGAAGACAAGGTACGATCTAAAGGCTACACAACATGAGTTCCAGGAAGGAGAGAAGGTCTGATTGTGGAATCCTGTTCGACGCAAAGGACTCTCTCCCAAGTTACAGTGCAACTGGGACGGACCATACACAGTCTTAAAAAGGCTGAATGATGTAGTGGTGCGGATTACTAAAACACCTTCATCAAAACCGAAGGTGGTGCACTATAATAGGCTAGCCAAGTACCACAAGTAACGGTAATATTAAAATTAAAAATGTAAATACTGATAAAATTTGCGCATGCGCACTGTAAATATTTGTATATAAATATTTGTACATATTTGTAAATTTTGTAAATATTTCCCACTTAATTTATATTTCTATGTTATCTTTATGTGCAACTTAGTTCTTGTATTTTAGATTGTGTAAATTTGTTTAGTTTCGCCTCTCGACCAAGGGTTTTCACTGCCCGGGACGTGCAGTCCTTGGGAGGGGGGCAGTGTTACAAAACTGTAAATAATTGTGTTTATTTTTGTATAAATTCTTTCAAAGAGGCTTAGTAAATTGATAAAGTGCTAATTTTGTGCATTTCTAGTCGTTTTAGCGTTAAAATAACCTTAATTTCCCTTAAAAACGCATTAAAATGCCCAATAAGGCAGGTAATGGATTTGGCGCCAAATTTGGCGACTTTTTCCCACCTTGGCGAGAAAATCCTTATTAGGGATATACCAAATATGGAAGCTGTAAGTTGATTGGTTGACCACTTTCTAGAGTTTTCTCAAAAAATCTGGGTTCCATGGAACAGTATATAAGAAGCGCTCTCTCGCCAAGGCAGTCAGTTCAGATCTCAGCCAGCTTCGCTAATGCTTGTATTGTGTTGAGCCTCTTTCAGAGAGACTTGCTTTAAGTGTTATTGCTATACAGTTTGTACTGTGGATTTGCTATTGACAGCTGTTGTTTAAGCTGTGCTTACTGGTCGAATTGAAGCTGATACTTGGTTTATAGACCTGTATTTTTTCCTGGAACTTTCTGTGAATAAATTACTGAATTTTTGTACGTTTGGCCTTTTATTCTCGGACAACTCACGAACCCCCAAGTACGCAACAATATTTATGGAACAGCGTTGAAGGTGTATTTTGAAATGAACGTCTGTCATATGATATCTGTATAGGTTTACTTAGTTTGAATTGTTCTGTTGGTAAAATGAAGGTATTAAATGAAATTAGAACATTAGAAAGGAAGTTCCAAATGGAAATGCGACTTTTAATAGAATTATAAGTTTTATCGAAATTATGGCTTCGTTGTAGTTGGACTGGAAAGTATTTTACCTGAAATTCTTTTATGACGATCATTCAAAAAGAATCTCTGGTACGATCTGTCTCCTCCGTGGAGGATGAAAATTTTGACATTACAGTCGGTAACAAGTCTCCGAACACTAGCAAAAATTCCTATATAAAAAAGGTACACTTTATACAGTTTTGTTAAATAAATCCTTGTTGAATCCTGTTCTTAGTCAGTCTAAAAACAGGATTCGACAAGGATTTGTTTAACAAAACTGTATTAAGTGTACTTTTTTTCATATAGGAATCTTTTCTAGTGTTCGGAGACTTTTGTTACCGACTGTATGCCTCTTGACCACCCTTAAGGGTGTATCCGAGACATTTCCAAATGCCCGTATAGAGTATCACTTGTGCTATGTAAAATTTGCTCACTCACGGTACGACCTGTTTCAGTAGAGAGACTTTCGACGCTAACAAAGTTTTCTTAGGAGGAATTTTTCAGAGCAAATTTAGGATGAATGGATGGGTTTTACGTCGCACTAGTGCTGCGCAGATGGGCAATTGGCGACGGTCTGGGACACACCCCTAGAGGTGGTCCGGAGACAAGCCACCACAATTTTGAACCTCCACGGAAGGGATAAGGAAATTTAGGAACCTACACGCGACCTGTTGGAGGAAGTTTCATTTTCAAGGTACTTCATTGTAGAGACAAATATCTCGCTGGTAGAGTGAGGTTTAATTGTCCTCAGTATTTTAGGCGAACATATGTTCTATGCTTTCTTTTCACTTCACATAAGATAACCAAACACATAATTTAGTGAATAACAAGTTCTCTTATGCATAAATTTTCAGTAAATTGTTGTGTTTTAAAATCCTCATTTTCCTTGTTTAGCTTGAACATATGTCCAGTGACAAAAATGTCGGTTTAGGAGATTGTTGAAATCAACGTAAACTCACAACATGCATAAGCCCTCTGAGAAATTAAAGTATAATCCAATTCTTGTGTGTGTGTGTGTTTGTATGCATATCCTAGTCGATAGAGCGCCAAGCTTATAATTGAAAGATTGCGGGTTCGATAGTTGAGTTGGCTGAAGACAGTTTTGTACATGAATGATGAATACACGTAAAATCTTGTGTACACAATGTCCTTTATGTTTCCATCCGAAATAATATCTCGTGATAGCCACTGGAGGGGAGTTGCCCTCCCTTCTACTGAGGTTAAAATTGAGATACAATGTCTCCGGACCATCCTTAGGATTGAGTCCCAGACCGTCGCCAACTCCCCATAGCATAGTACTAGTGCGACGAAAAGCCCTCTCAATGTCAACAACATACGTATATTTATTTGTACACATACAATATAAGAAATATATATCCTTAAGGTGTGTGTCGCAGACAGTCTCCAATAGCTCACATCGCAGTTCATTAATCGCCCCTATCCCTCCAAACCCACGCATATTTAGCATTTTATTTTGTTCACCGAAACTGTCGCTCTCTTTGTAGACATTACAGAGTTGCAATATCCAAAGATAGAAAAAACGCCATGTTGGCGATTTTTTAAAAGCAGGCATACTATTCAACTAAATTCTCCCCGCTGGCGTTACTCTGTCATCCCGCGCGAGTGTTACCGGGTTAAAGTACACGACGATCTTTGACCATTGTGAATATGGAACGAGCAATACTTCTGTTACGAGCCCGACGCTCTACTAAGTAGGATATCGTCCCACCTTGTTCAAGTAAACCATTTTAGAAGCAGTTGCTTAAGGGATGATTCTTAATAAACAAGTACAAATTCTACAATAAAAAGTTTTAGCAGGTTGTGATGACTTAATGGTGTGGCAGGGTGTGGTGGTCCACGCAAGTGCTACCGGTCTAATTAATATAATGATATTTTAGTGAATAAAATTTAAGAGAGCCGCGCTGAGCGAGATTAACGTTGCGTTATGCTACGCAATGGGCAATTGGAGACGTTTTGTAGTAAGTTGGTTGATTTTTAGCGTCACACTAGTACTGCGCTATGGGTAATTGGGTGCACCCTAAAGATGGTCCGGAGACATGTAATCAGAATTTTGATCCTCCACGGAGGGGATGTCTCTCCGCTTCGGTTACCCCCCTAGATGTAATTTGTATGGAAACATAGAAGACATTGCAGCGACAACGGATTTTATGTGTACCAGCCATTATTAGTGTACACGACGATCTTTGTCCGACTCGAGTATCGAACCCGCAACCTTCCAACTACGAGTTCAACGCTGTTCCAACCGAACTACTGTGTCCGGCTACAATCTGTCATTCACCCTTTTTATCTTCTGAGTGGGAATGGCTTACCTGTTTTGATAACTCCAAGAAATATTAATCTCGGAACAGGGAACAACCACTAAAGATTGCTTGTCATATACACTAATGGTGCACCAGCTATTAATAGTGTATATGATGCTCTTTGGCTGTCACAAATATCGGACATTCAATCTTAAAGTTATCAGCTCGGCCCTTCTCAAGTAGGTTACCTCTCCCCAAAAAGGTTAAGGGGACTCTCTCTATCTATCGTCTCCGAAAGCCGAAGCCAATGTTATTCTATAGGAAATTTCTCCTCATTATAATTCGTTAATGCATATTTTTAAATTCCGTTTTCACTTTCCGAAAATTCACAACTATTAAACAATTTATCGCTTTCTAAAAATTGATCTTTTTTATTTTTAAGGTTTCATTTTTAAGCTCAAAAATTAAAAAAATCACATTGTGAAAATTCGCATTTTACAGCCCCAGAATAAAATATTGTTATTTTTTTTTAAATAATGCTTAGAAAGCGATACATCGTTTAATAGTTGTAAAGTTTCTTAATCTGAAAACGGAATTAAAATATATATATTAGGTAACGAATTATAATGAGGAGAAATTTACGATAGAATAACATTGGCTCTGGCTTCTCGGGGCGTAAGTGGAGAGGCCTCTTAAGGTAATATATTATAACTAAATTTAAATATTCAGTATTTTTTTTCTTTTTTTTTTTTTTTCGTTTTTTGCAGGCGCTCACTATATGCTTATAGAGATTAGTGTATAATCGATTTTAAACTTTTTTTTCCCCAAAAGTTATTTTTTTAAAATGGCGTTTGGAGGAGTTTTTCTTTTCTTTCTTTTTTTTTCATCAAGAATGAGGTTGAGTGAGTTTAACGTCTAACTAGAACTGCGCAGTGGGATATTAGCGATAGTCTGTGATTAACTTTAAGGGATGGGTTAAAATGTTATATTATTTACATATAATAATATGTGTATTAAATTTTATATATAATGCTTAAATTATATATATATAATTAAAACATGTATGTGTATATATAATAAATTGTTTCCATACGTATTTTCAACCCTAGGCTTGAAACCAGTATTGTCTCCAATAGCTCATTATGCAGTTCTAGAGCGACACTAATAAACCCTTTCAGTCTAATCCACATGTATTCAGCGTTCTGTTTGACGTAACTCTCACTCTCTTACGTAGGCTGTGGAGGGTTGCAATTTTCGACACGATAAGAAAAGCGCCATTTTGGCGAAACCGGCTACCTATTCCAATAAATTGTCCCTACTGGGGTGACTCGTCACCCCCAGCGAGTGCTACCGGGTTAATAGATCGTTTGAAAATTATGTTTTTATTTTTAAATACCTTCGTTATACTTTGTATTATGTATTTTGGCATGAAAATATTTTATAGTAAAACTTATTTATAAATGGAACATCTTTTAATTTTGCATTGATAATTTTTTAACATTACAGAATTAAACATTTCGGCATAGGTTTAAAATCTGTCATGCGTGACAATTTTTGTATTTAGGATTGAGAAAATAATATGAAAATATACATGCCAGATGTATATTTTCATAATAAATATATAGGGGAGAGTGGGGATGAATGGGACGCAGGAGGAATGAAGCAGTCGCAAAATTTTTATGTTTTGCATGCACCAGAAACTTGACAATTTTTCTGATATATGGCAGTACTGAGGTCATTCATCAAGTATAGTTTCAGAGTTGTGCTATCTATAGAAGGGCAGAAAAAAATTAAAGTGTCTTTGCTGCCAAAGTAACTTTTACTGATTCAATTAGGTAGTAGTTAAGAAATTAACTATTTGCTTAAAGTTAATATAACTCTTACATGATGAAAAGGCATAATCTTTGTGTTTGATATTCAAGAAGAATATTGACAATTATTCATTAAACGTATTTCCTGTTTTATATGATCATGTGGTGGTGGGGATGAATGGGACATTCCCCACTATGTGCTAATTTAAAATTGTACACAAGAATTATATTAAAACAAATTGTAAATAGATTTTCAGTATTTTTATGCAATGCACATGAATGTAAAATATATATATATATATATTAATTAAAAATGATAACTTTTTATTAAAGTTAGTATGTTTATTTGTAAATGATTACTGAAGTGTGCTTATGAGCAATGTTACAAAATTCTGAATTACATATGGTGAACGTTATTAATAAAAACATGAAAAATGTCCCATTCATCCCCACTCTCCCCTACTAATATGAAATATTTATTGCTCTCTTAATACATGTTACTGAAATAACCATAATTTTTGGAAAGGAATTAAATGTAGAATTTTTTGTTCATGAATTCATCAAATCAAATGCGTTCATGATATAATTTTCCCCTCCTTTTTAAAAGGACCACAGTTTTAAAATTTGTTCATAGAGTACTTTTTATACTTCATAAATTTAAGAAATGGGTATGAGAGAAATAAAAATTGTAGCTAGAGGATATTTTTACAGGGTTCATACTCATCAGGGAAAACCTGGAAAACAGAGAATTTGGAATTTCTTAAAAAAAAGTCAGGGAAAATAAAAATTTTTATTAAAAGTCAGGAAAAATTGGTCATAAAACCTGGAAAAACAAATATTTTCTTTCTTTCAAGTTATATTTTTCTTGTTTAGCTACATATCAAAGTTCAATTGATTAAGTATTGTTGAAATACGCATGTAAACAATGATTTCTGCCTGAATTTCTATCATGGTCGACAGTAATATGACACCATACAGTGGAAGTAGCTGTGTATTTTGTCCTGTTTAGAGGAGCGTTTCTTGTAATATGTCGCTAATATTATCTTGAAAATTGTCTGGGAACTCAGGGAATTTCTTTCCCATATATGAGTATGAACCTTGTTTTACAAATAAAAATAAGAACAATAAACTTTTTTTCTTTTCAGATATTTTTGAATGCGTACAATTACTACCTAGCTATACATCAGAAATATATATATGTAGTATAATACTATAAATAACTAAACAATATATTAGTAAAAATTATAGGTATTATTAAAAATATTTTTCAAACAAATAATTATACAAATAAATTCATTGCCAAATAATGACAAAATTTTATAAGTCGTTAAAAGGGGTCATATATATACTAAAGTTATAATGCAAAATAGTTTACATATAATGAATTTTTTTCTATTCTGGGAACAATTACTGATTTTTAACACAAAATTTCATTTTTTTTTTTTTTTTTTTTTTTTTTTAAGTGCTATTAAATGTTATGTTATTTATTAGTACATCTATATTCAATTTGATATTGAATATGAAGATTTCTAAAACATTTTTTGTGCTTTTGTCATGTGTTATGCACTTTTAATATTCTTGTTCAGTGATAGGAAAGCAACTGAATAGGTGGGCAGAGCCCCACAGAGGTTAATAACCAGTTAAATTTGGGGTTGATGTGCGGAGTGAGTAGGGGTGTATTAACTTTCTCTTACCGGAAACTTTTTAGGTGTCTATTTCATTGGGTCAATTCTATGTCTTCTGACAACATTATCTCAAAAAAGTGCATATAATACGTATAATAGTGGGTAATGGAAGATGTGTGGTTGTTTCACACCAGATTTTTTTTTTTTTTTTTTTCAGAAAGGAAAGTGGCAGACTAAAATTCCCCCACCTATTAGAATAACTGTTATCCAAAGTTTCGGGAAAAAAAAAAAAAAAACGATGAGTTTTTAGTTCGAGGGGTGTGGTACTCTGACATTTTACAACTAATTTCTATTATTACGTCATTTTCCACAGTAGAATTAAAATGTGATTGAAGGTTTAAAAAAAAAGCAGTTGGAATGTTAATTTCTTATACTGTTTATAATTTGTTTATATGATCTTTTCATATATTTTTCTTTTTATATAATTTAATATTGAACACAGATGATACCTTTTACTTGTTTACTTTATTCCATGACTGAAAATTTTATTTACACATTTACAAAAATACAACAAAAACAGACAAATACATAGATGGATAACTTAGAATCGATTGCTTCACTTTACTTGAAATACAGCGTCATCTGATGGATGCTACAGTTCTTTTTAGAGTTGCACCCAGTATTCAGTTATTCAATATTCGGTCTATTTGGTATATGACACCGAATATTCTGTTTGGCTGAATATCTTGATATTTGGCCACTGAATATTAGAGTTAAATTTAAAATTAATTAAAATATTGAAATTGGTAAATATACTTTTTATCATATACCATGACATATCATATAATAGAATAGAATAGAACTGAAAGAGTGATACTAAAACATCAAGTTTTAGAAGATGATTTATTTCATCCCCATTGCAGTTTGTTCACAATCTGTAAAATCCATTGCATGTCAAATTTATGATGCACGTTATATACTTGATTTTTAAAAAATCGCCTTTTTTTCCTTGTAAAGTACAGAGTGTGCATTATGCACGCTATACCTACACACATAAATTTGGTATTGTTCATATTATTGATTGCTCTAAACATATATTATAAAAAATAATTACGATTAATGAAAGAAATTAAATATAAAATTATAGAAAAACAAGAAGCAAAATTATAACTTAAAATTAAAGAAACCTTACATACTTTTTGGAATAAGCCTTAGTACTTGCGGGAAGGGGCCCCTTCCATCGTCAGAGGCAGCACGGTGGCGGCTTGCTTTGTTGTGTTGACTTGATATTTTGCAGTCTTCATGATTCTACACCAGTTACGGTTAATTTCTTGTGCTGGGTCGTTGCCATTACAGGTAAGAGGATTAAATAAGATTTCGACCGTTTCGCGATTTGCGGTGTATATTGCGTTATTGTATTCGGCTAGTTTGCGAGTATCGCTAATTAATATATCCCTATTAATATAAATTTTAGCGATACTCGCAAACTAGCCGAATACAATAACGCAATATACACTGCAAATCGCGAAACGGTCGAAATCTTATTCAATACTCTTACCTGTAATGGCAACGACCCAGCACAAGAAATTAACCGTAACTGGTGTAGAATCATGAAGATTGCAAAAGATCAAGTCAACACAACAAAGCAAGCTGCCACCGTGCTGCCTCTGACGATGGAAGGGGCCCCTTCCCGCAAGTACTAAGGCTTATTCCAAGAAGTATGTAAGGTTTCTTTATTTTTGAGAGTGAAATTAAATATGTTCATCAGATAACTTGGGGATCTTATTTATTTATTTATTTTATTTTATTTTTATTTTTTCTGAAGAGAAAAGATGTAAAATCTTTTCCCTGAATACATTTTATCTTCCTCTATTTTAAGAAGTAGCTAAGAGAGATTTAAAATTATAAGCTTTAGGATATTTTTCTAAATTAAAAATAAAGTGTTTTTTACTATATTTTCGAATGTATAAAAATTATTAACTTCATGTACATTAGAAATATACATAGAATATTATATATATATATTTCTCAAAATTAACTAAAAAATTCAATAGTAAAAAGTTAGGTTGATTTTTAAGTAAATGTTCTACTGTATTTAAAGAAAGTCATAAGTAAGAAAGTTCACAATGATAATGCATGCAACAAAAATATGCAATGCATGCAACAAAAATATGCATATAATACAAGCAAAGGCTATGAGTCCCCTAGCTAATGTTTCAACATATGAAATTTCCCTGTATTATCTGCTCAATGGCAGGGGTATCATCGGCACCACCCGACTCACTGTGGCCCAATTTTTATACTTGTAAATACATATAATTAATTATATGGCATTACAGTAGATTCTACTTCCTCTGTCTCTACATTTCTTTAGTTTACACACAAGAACATAGAATGATTCTATTAATCTTCATTCTTATGAGATTCTTTTTCAGAATGTGGAATAAACATATATGAACAGCCAGCAATACAGCATGGCACATAAAAAAAAAAAAAAAAAAAAAAAAAACTGAATATTACAATGAGTTACAGTTAAGGAATGTATGTTGATGAAGAAATTGGGATGCTGGAACATTTTCAAAACGTGACAAAATAATAAATAAAATATTATACATACATATAATAAAACATCAAAACTTAGTTGATTTCAGGTATATACAAAACACACTGCTGCATAAATCAGGATTCGAAACAGATTCAAAATATATAAATGAGCTTGCCAAATAAGTAAAATTTTACATGATCAAAATCATAATTTAGTCAATTTCAGATATATATACTTTGTCAAATAAATCTCCCTAATCACATTTAAAATGCATAAAAGATGCTTAAAAAAATAATGAAATATAATAAGATAAAAAATGCATGGAATCAGAAAGTATAACTTAGTATTTTATGTGCTAAATAAATCTGGATACAAGAGCAAAATCAAGATAAGTAAGTGATGATATAAATTAAATTTCACATAGAATCACAAATTATAATTTCAAATATATACAATGCCGAATAAAACAAAATACTAGCTTCGATTCAAAAGAAATACTTGTAAAACAAAATTAATAATAATTATATATATATATTACATCGATGAATAAATTAGGATAAAAGATATAAATAAAAGGCAGAACAGATTCAAAATATGTAAATGATGTTTGACAAATATACAATTATATATATATATATATAATCACAAATCATAATTCATTTCATTACAATGGTATTCAAATTAGTGGAGGAACTGGAATGCCAAAAGGGTTTAAAAATACAGTATAAGATCTTTATAACACAAGTCTATAAAATGCGATTATCTATATAACAACTAACTCTCAGACATAAACAATAAAAAAAAAATATATAATAAAAGTTGGCAGATGCTAATTTCTAGAATGCCATTTTGCTAATAGTTCAGGCAAAATACATAAATTAAAGTATACATTTGATTTTTCAGAAATAACTTCCTGAAAAATTTCATCGTGATAAAATCTTTCATAGAAGAAATCCTTAGATGTCCAAACAGCAAAGTCACAATGATTAGCATTAGTAACAAGCAAGTGTGTTTGGACCTGATAATAATAACTATGTGTTTTATTTAAAGTTATATTACCAGCATCATCCTCCATTAAGAAAGAGCTACACATTTCAGTGATGGAGTCATTTCGATTTACATATGGGCATTTAATTTCAATGATCCCAAGACCACAACAATCACAAGTTGTAATAGCACCTGGTGCTGCACCCATATAGGGATACATGGGATTAATATGCAATCCACTCTCCACTAATTTAAAATTCAGATGGCTATTTTGTACATCGATTGTGAATTTTTCCCTTGCTGCATTTTCATTCTGCTTACCCCATTCTGTTGATGAAGTTGAGAAGGTATGCAGGGATGGATAGCAAATTTGTAATAAAATACTTTATGCTGGACAATCGATGTCAGTTCCACAAATTGCTTTCATATTGGAAGCAGTTACTCTTCCTGTTCGATACATAAACCATTTTTTAGATTTGTACTGCAATTTTGGGGTCTTTTGAATTTCTTCAGCATCAGATTTTGTGATAACTAGCTTATTAATTATAACTTGACACCTGTCAAGAAGCTGCTGCAAATTCAATTTTGTGTCTTCAGTTGCATACAAGTGCATTAATCATTTTATTGTTTGTTCTGAAATGAACTTGTTGTTGAAGCGCTCTACTACTGTTAATATAGCAGAAGATAGTTCAGCACCATCTAATTTCGCAAAAAAATTATGCAATTCTTCATCAGTAGGCTCTGGTACTGGTGAAGACTTTTGCTTCTTACGATTTTTTAATGAATTGTTACATTTTCTTAATTTTGTAGACGAAGATCCAAAATCAAGTTCTTTTAATTTTAAGATATTAACATTTCTTACATGTGGCTGCAACCATACCTTCCTCTTATCGGTGCAAAATTCGTCTTTCCTCAGCCTAACACCTGCTTCTAGATAAAACAAAAATGCACAGACATGTGAACAAGCTTCTCCCATTCCGGCCATGCATGTGCAGTGTCCTGTTAAAATTTCTCCATCCTTTTTACAGAGAAGCCACACTTTTAAAGGTGAAACACGGAGACTTTGAGAATGATTTACCTAGAAGAACACAAAATAAATAAATTATTAATAGGAAAATATATAAAAATTAATGGGGAGTAGGGTGTGAATAATTCTGACATTAAATCAGAGCTTAATTAATAATAAAGCATGCAGCATCTCTAATAAAAAGATTCACAAGATTATGCCACAAATTTTGATAGAATTTATATTTTACAAATATTTTTAGCTAGCTTAGTTAGTACAATCCCCCCCCCCCTCAAAAAATAAATGAATAAAATAAAAAAATAATTAAAATAAGATTTTATATATTTTTTGAGTTTGGAAACTGCTACATAATTTTATAATTTATGAGAAAACTATAGTAGCTGTTACACATCAAGTACATATTATTACTTCCTTCTATATTCAATAGAAGAAAGCATTGGATTCGTAAAATTCGTATTTCGATCTTGGGTTTTTTATGGATTTACATGTTTTGGGAGCTGTAGAACATGATTTGACTATTTTTAGAAAATGTCCGTCTGTGTGTGTGAGAAGGACAAAATTTTATGGCAACTGTATCTCAGGTACTACTGCACAGAATGTCATACACATTGACATAAAATAGTGCCAATTAACTTTTGGTAAAAATTGTCCAACAGCTTGCGTTGCTATACCACTTTTTCTAAATTTTTAACAGGGTGGCATAGGGCAAAATTTTGTATAAATGTGCATAAAGAGAATTATTTTTTAATAATCAATAGGAAATTTAAAAGAATTATTTGTGATAGAGATAGTGAACTGGGAAAAAAAATTGTGCATGTAGGAGCTTCACCTACCCCCCAGGGGAAAAGTCCCCCTCCCCTCGAGGGGAATAAATTTTCATGATGCGTATCTTTCAAAAGAGCTCACCAATACTTTTAAAACGAATGGTTGAACCATCGATCTGTGATAATTTAAAATAAACTTATCAATTTTTTTCCATTTTTAACCTTTTTTTTTTTTTTTTTTTTTTTAATGTAATATTGACAACAAAATGGACTTTTTTTTGGATATTTAGTGTTATACTACTTCTTTAATATGGAAATCGTCTGCATTATCATGGAAAATATTTTTTTTTAAATAATAATTTTAATAAATTATTTTTACTGAGTGAATTTGAATAGGAAAATATAGAAGAAAGTTATGTGGTGGCCACAACATACTAGTTTTTCTATTAGTAAAGAAACAACAAAAAATCTTTCTCATATATTAAAAGCTACTTTAATATTAGTATTGCATAAAATAATTTGGAAGGTAAAAAATAAACTGAAAACTTATTTTGGATTTATATGCTGTATAAAAACATTTTATAAGCCAATTTAGGCTATAATATGGATTTTTCTGTACTAGTTTAAAGTTTAAAACACAGGATACAGACTATATTTGCACAAATAATCAGCCATGAAGCCCATTCAGAGAGACAAAATTTATAAGCCTATTTATATATATATATATAATATATATAAAAAATATTTGTAACATGAATTTATATATATATATATATATATATATATATATGCAAATTTGATTCAAAACCAATCAGGTTTTTAATTCAAACTACAAACAGGAATCTATAAACAAGTTTTATAGATTCCTGCAGACCACACAAACACAAAACAGCAGTTTTGTTATTTATTTACAATAAAATATTAATGAGTATAAATATTTTAACACTTAAATATATATATATATATATAAGGGGCAAATCATTCTCTTCATAAAAGAAAGTTGTGATAACATGATAACTTCAGTCAATGTTAAATATGTGACATATCAATAAGAAAAAGAAGTAAAAATTGCATTATGCACAGAAATATATGTATATAAATATTCTAATTTAATCATTACAAATACTTAATTAAGCTTTAGTGTTTGCTTCATTAACTTTTTAGAATTTAAAAACAATTCCTATTTTTAATATGATAGAACTGTACTTGTTTAAGCACACATTGTTTGTGTGTTTTAAAGAGATTAGAAAAAGAGAAAACTTGTAATTAAAAAAGAAATATGCATTTGAAATTTCATCCCAGAACTTTAAATACTTTCAGATTTAATTATTTCTAAACCTATGTTCATAAGTATTTAAATTATCTAATTTACTTACCTCACCAAGCAAAAGAGCTTTATTTTCAGGCAAAACTTTTACAAAAAATCCCTTTTCGGCAAGCTTAAAGGCAAAGGTAGATTCCTTTACGAAAATGTTACAATTGTAAAGAAATTTTACATATGCATTAATACTTAGCCAATGGCTTTGTTGCCACACATTGCATTATTTTCGTCGCTATTCCGTTTTCAAGAAATTTAATTTTCAACTACGAAAGGGTTTTATTCATTCTACTTAAAATTTTAGGCCAGATTTATTGGTTTGTAAATGTTTCAATTTTTTAAAATTCAAGCTCATAATCATCCAACAAATAGAAGCCTTAACGATATACAATCCCAGCAATGGTGAATCCCGGAGGGGGCTATTGGGCTACACCCCCCCCTCCCCACCCAAGCTAAATCAAAATTATAATTTTTATTTAAAATCCATATAACTGTTGTTCAATATCTTTCTTTTAAAAGAAACAATAATAGAAACGTGAAAATGCGCTTGTGATCTTACTATGGTGAAGCTCTGGTAAGCCTGGCGTTGCTATGGTCAAGTCAAGTGGTAGTGGGTTTTGGATAGTTATTTCGTTGTAATTTTTATTGAATTATTGAAAGTTTTGTATTGTGTTTTTGTGATTCTTATTGTCAGATGAGTAAAAATTGTAAAGTGAAACTGTTTTGGTTCACATAAGCTGGAACATTAACATTGACATTAGTTAACCTTGGATCATTTGGCACCGCTGAATTTCAATGTTAATTGTTATAAATTTAGTAAATTGTATGATTTGGCGAGATTTTGGCGACAAAACTTGCGACTTAGCAATGAAATTTGTGATTTGGTGGCAAAAGTTCATAGTTGACGATGATATTTTTGACTTGGCGACAAAATTTGGCGAGCCTGGCGATGGAGAAAGGCAGCTTTGGCGTCATTATATTTTCTTTCCACGCGAAAACATATCTCTTCACAGATCAATATCTTGTTTCGACAAGATAAAAAGTCAAAGGAAGCTGTAACGTATTTCTCTCAATCGTAAATTTCAAATTCTTGCCTAAACCGACATTCTAAACTATTCACCACAAACGATATTTGTATTAAGATTGACGTATTATTTTAATTTTATATTTTTAAATGATTAATTAAAGCGTTTAACATGGTTTTTAATTAACACACTTTTATTAACTTGATATGATGCAACTATTAATGTATGTAACGGAATTTTGCAATAAAATTTTCGGCAACTTCTTGTCGTCCGAAGGACCTGAAATTTTGCACACGACTTCATAATCAATGACAATACTAGATACAAGTGTTTCCAGGCACTTTTCCCATCAGGTTCCAGGTGCAAACAAAAAATCTATACTTGTATAAAACTATCGTATGTGACATAGAATTTGGATGTATTTGTATAATGTCGAGTGGCATCAATTAATTTTTTTTAATATAGATTTAAACGTATGTAATAGTTTTCTAAAACCTTTATTAGTTCATTTTTCAATAAAAGAGTGTTCTTTATTTTTTTAAAATGGTATAATTTTATTTATCAAAATAAGGAATTCGAGTAAGGAAATACTCTAATTTAAATTTAAGTTTTCGTGAAAATAAACTTCAACGGAAAATACATTAAAATCGTCCCTAGTTCATTTGTTAAAGGAATAATACCTAAATGTCCCCAAATTTATTACCTTTTCTACTACAGGTAACCTGTATACTACCCAAGCTACCTGCTTAAAATATTTTGCTGAATTCATGTGCAACCATGAGTTAAGTAAACTAAGGCAATCTCCTAACGAAAACCTTTAATTTAAACAAGATAAAAATAAAGTAAAAATATTAGTTACATCCCGCGTAAAGTCGGGAGAAGAAAACAAACAGCATGCTCGGTGAGCAAGATCGAGGATGAATATCTAGGTAAAAACAAGTTTGTCAGTTCACTTCAGTTCTGCAACCGCGTCGGTTGCCGTGAATACACAGTTAGCAGTGCCAGGGAGTTCGAGGCAGTAGAATGTTCTGCTGAATCATAGAGTTTGTGAAATGAAGAAAAGTTTTGTTTTCTAGGTAAGGGATACCACCGCAGTACCCCCCTCCTAGTGGAACGTTACCTGGTCATCTAAATCGTGCAGGAAAACGAACTTTGCGTCCACAACGAGTATGTTTCACGTCATCCTCCGAATGTTCGATAGTAGTTTCAGTTGTAGGCTTGCTGCTGTCGGAACTTTTTGTGCAGCTGTCAGTTGCATCATCTGAGTGGGATTCGGGCATGATGAATGCTGGTTTAAGGCGGTCGATGGAAACGAATTTTGGTTTGTCTCCAATCTGCAGCTTGTAGACTTTGTCAGTCCGTTCGAGGATTGTGAAGGGGCCATCGTATGGAGGTTTCAACGGAGGTTGAACTGCATCGTGGCGCACGAAAACTTGTTTGCACCGTTTAAGATCCATAGAAACAAAGGTACGACTTTTGGTGTCGTGGTTGCTAGTTGGAGCTGGAGATAATCTGTGCATAGTCTCTTTGAGAGATTGGACAAATTCAGCTGCGTTGAAGTCCTTCGGCGAAGGTGTGAAAAATTCTCCTGGTAGTTTGAGGGCTGTACCATAGACCAACTCGGCTGTAGTGGCTTGTATGGTCTCACGGAATGCAGACCGCATTCCCAGCAATACTGTGGGTAGGACTTCAGTCCAGTGATCAGTTAAGTGAGCCTTTAAGGATGCTTTCATAGTACGATGCCAGTTTTCAATTAAACCGTTAGAAATTGGGTGGTATGCAGTTGTGTGAATGTGCTTAATTCCTAACAATTTCAGTAACGAAGTAAATAAATGAGATTCGAATTGTCTTCCCTGATCGGTTGTGACGGTTCTGGGAATGCCGAAACGGGCAATCCAATTTTCATAAAACACTCTAGCCACAGTATCCGCTGTAATATCAGAGATTGGACAGGCTTCAACCCAACGCGTGAAACGATCGATCATTGTTAGACAATATGTGTAACCGCGAGAAGGGGGTAGAGGACCTACGAGATCAATGTTGATGTGCTCAAACCTTTTGTCTGGAACGTGAATATTTTGCACCGGACTGTTAGTATGGCGATAAATTTTTGACCTCTGACATGGTATACATGCCCGTGTCCAAGTTGTGACGTCTTTTCTAATTGAAGGCCAAACAAAACGGGATGTTAGGAGTTTCACCGTAGCTCTTATACCTGGATGAGCAAGATTGTGGAGAGTATTGAAAGCAGCTTTCCGAAATTCTAATGGAAGGTATGGCCGCATATTTCTCGTTGAAATGTCGCAAAAAAGTGGAGCTTCGGTTCCGTCTACTACCATAGGTTTAAATTTTAAAGCAGTGTCGGAGTTCATAAGATCATGTAACTCGCCATCTGTGCTTTGAGCATGTGCCACGGCTGAATAATCTAATGCGCTCGGAACCTCTAAAGCCTCGATTCGCGATAACGTGTCAGCCGGGATATTATTCGAACCTTTAATAAACTGAATGTCTGTACTAAATTGGCCAATATAATCTAGGTGGCGTAGCTGTCTGGGTGAACATTTATCCGATTTCTGTAAAAAGGCATATGTTAGTGGACGATGGTCCGTAAATATTGTGAATTGCCGACCTTCAAGCATATGTTTGAAATGTCGAATGGCAGCATAAATCGCATAAAGTTCACGGTCGAAAGTAGACCATTTTTGTTGGGTCGGGGATAGTTTTGAAGAGAAAAACGCTAAGGGTTCAACATTATGATCACTGTTAAGTTTTTTAAACTGATTGAGTGAGGCGCCCACCGCTGTGTCACTCGCGTCTGTGAAAAGCGTTAAATGGGCTTCAGGGTCAGGATGTGCCAATATAGTAGCCTCAACTAGCTGTTTTTTGCAAGATTCAAATGCAGACTTTTGCACTTCAGACCATTCGATTAATTGATTCTTTTTATTTTTCTGGCCTTTTAGCATATCATTAAGAGGAGCCTGGATATGCGCGGCGTTTTTGACATTTCTACGATAGTAGTTTAATAACCCAAGAAAACGTTGGAGTTCTTTTACAGTTTTTGGTAACTCATATTTCAATATTGGTTCGACGCGTTCTGGTTGCGGTCTAATCCCGTGTTTATTTACCAAATAACCTAAAAACGATAGCTCTGGAACCCCTAAGACGCATTTTTTTAAATTAATACGTATGCCATAGTCTGAGAGTCGTTTCAAGACACATTCGAGGTGTTTCCGATGCTCTTCCTCTGAGCTGCTCGCAATTAGGATATCGTCTAGATAAACAAAAACAAAATCAAAACCTTGTAAAACTTCGTTAATGAATCTTTGGAACGTTTGGGCCGCATTGGATAATCCAAATGGCATGAATACAAATTCGAATAAGCCAAATGGAGTTGTGATGGCAGTTTTTGGTATGTCTTCCGGGTGAACTGGGATTTGGTGATAAGCCCTCACAAGATCTATTTTAGAAAAAATGACTTTTCCATGTAGTTGATTTGAAAAGTCTTGTAAATGAGGCAAAGGGTATCTATCTGGTATTGTTATACGATTAAGGGCTCTATAATCGCCCGTAGGTCGAAAATCTTTTCCCGTTGCGGAATCTTTAGGTACCAGATGTAATGGACTAGACCAGTTTGAAGTGCTTGGCCTACAAATACCATGTTCTACCATGTACTCGAATTCATGCTTAGCTGCCACTAATTTTGCTGGGTGTAACCTACGTGGTCGAGCAAAAACAGGTTGTCCGCGAGTTAAAATTCGATGTACAGTATTATGCTTTATCTCTTTTACTTTGGGATAAGGACGCACTACATCACTGTATTTATTTAAAAGCTCCCGGTAAACCGAATTGTTTGCGATTAACGATATCTGTGGTGTATTATCGATCGATTTTTTTCCATTGCTGGCCAGTTTAGTAAGTGGATCTTTAAGGCGTCCATTTTTAAGGTCTATAAGTAGTCCAAAATGTCGCAAAAAATCTGCACCGATGATAGGTTTACTGACGTCAGCGAGAACAAATGGCCACTGAAATTTGCGTCTTAAGTTTAAACTTAAAGTAATCACCTTAACACCATAGGTATTGATGGCTGAACCGGATGCGGAATACAAATTAATGTTATTGTTTTGTTTAAAACTTTTTCCTCGATGAGGTAAAACACAGACATCACTACCGCTATCCACTAAGTAAGTTAATTTTGAAACAGGGTCGGATATAAAAAGGCGGCTTTTGTTATTAGGCTTGAAATCACATTGCGCCAGGGTATGCGATGAGCGGAAACTACACAATAGTATTTAGTAATGTCTTGAGTTATTCCCGAAACAACAAATTGTGCTTCAATACTTGCAAACCAAAGTACGGGATGTTTATCCCAAAATGGCGGTAATTTTATCCCAATTTTGTTAACTTCGGCCTGACCGTCTGGCATGATTATTAAAGCTCAAATAACTAACACTGAACAAAAATATGAGGTCCTACCTTGTTATTTAGATGAACTGGAATCGTCGTTGATGCTTGCCTCCGGAGAATGCCGATGGTGTAAATCCACTTAGCACAAAGCACATAATCCGTTACACATGGGAAAACACACGTGTATAAAAACGTAGCACTTGAAAAATGACGAAATAGTGCACGAAAGAGCTTTTAAACATCATTGTCGATTAAATTCATGCTGAATCACTGAATATTTTTGCCGATGGAAAGAGATTGAAAAGGATTGCCTGGCTGCGATTCCAAACTTAGGGTCACCACTACAGGTAACCTGTATACTACCCAAGCTACCTGCTTAAAATATTTTGCTGAATTCATGTGCAACCATGAGTTAAGTAAACTAAGGCAATCTCCTAACGAAAACCTTTAATTTAAACAAGATAAAAATAAAGTAAAAATATTAGTTACATCCCGCGTAAAGTCGGGAGAAGAAAACAAACAGCATGCTCGGTGAGCAAGATCGAGGATGAATATCTAGGTAAAAACAAGTTTGTCAGTTCACTTCAGTTCTGCAACCGCGTCGGTTGCCGTGAATACACAGTTAGCAGTGCCAGGGAGTTCGAGGCAGTAGAATGTTCTGCTGAATCATAGAGTTTGTGAAATGAAGAAAAGTTTTGTTTTCTAGGTAAGGGATACCACCGCACTACCATGCCAGTTTAATTCGTTTAGCATTGATTTACACGATTTTTTTTTCTTTTAACGATGACATTTATCTTTTACATTATAGCATCTATGTCATAAAACTAAGTCTAAATCTGCTTAGACCTAAGATATGTTGATTTTATTTACTTATTTTTTTATAAACTTTTAATTTGTATCACGGATAAAATTTTATTTCATTTTTCTCAGTACATTGTTGCAATTGTGACGTCATATTTTCTGTTAAATTAAACTTTTTTTTTAATCAGATTATTATATTGTTTAAAAACATGATTAAAATTTTATTATATTTTCAGTGATTTTTTTTTTTTTTTTTTTTTTTTTTTTTTATTATCTTTTGCACGTGACATAAGCATCAGATAATAAATTTTTGCAATGAAAGCTATAGAAAATGTTCATCACAAATGTCGAAAAATCACTTTTTAACTTGTAACTTTTAAGCAGTTGAAGTTATCGAAAAAGTTTAAATACGAAAGTTGTTCTTTGGGGTAAGGCGGTAATTCGCCTGATTTGAAGTATTTTCCTATTTTCAATATTAAAGAAATTATGGGCAAATGAAAATTTCCACACCCCACCATTTTCACCCCCTTTGAGCTGGACACCCCATCTACGAACTCGACCGAGATTTTTACTGTCCTGACAACATATCCCGAGCTGGTTAAATTTAAATAAAAATTACTCCAGTTATCGTGTTCACAACTTAACATGGGAAAAAGCGTTATACATATATATATATACCTATATATATATAAACTTTTGAACGGAGGGTGGTTTTGGGTTCTAGGGGTCATGATCGGTGAAGATATGAAGAAATTTTCCAGAAGTCGTGTCATGAGAACCATTGCAATAGGTAGATCTCCTATAAGGAATCTACCTAAAAAATAGCGTTAAGATAATAATAATAACTTTAACATCTTTAGAGACAGACTTGTTAAAGGACTAAATAAAGTTACATATTTAAACACAAATGTTTAAAAGCACTCAATTCAATCATGAAAGAACAACAATCTAAAATCACATTAGTATTTTATTTTAAACGCGAATGTAATTGATTAGTATTCAACACATTTTAATGATAAAAATATGATTATTATTTAAAGTAAGCAAAAATAAATATATTTTCTAAGTTGTTCTAAAATGGTACCAAAATATTGCAAGAAAAGTAAATAATTATACTTCTAATAAAGATAAATTAATTCAACATTTTTTTTTCTTATTTATTTATTTATTTTTTGCAAAGTGCGCAAAAGAGATGTCAGGAGGAATATGTAACGTAAATATTCCACGATGTAAACTGTAAGGTAAACAAATCGCTGGCGAGATGCACAGAATGAATGTCAAAAAGATTTTGCAAAAGCAAGCTACTCATTTTATCGCCAATTCGCAAACAGGTTGCTATAAGAACTGATAACCAATCAACAATGGTGTCAAAACTTTCAGTGTAAGTTGAATTCTGATTGGTTCGGCTCCATACTACCACATTGCATCCACAGACGCTAGTTGTGGAAGCTGGGAAGAAACAGAAAGACACTTCAGCATTCAGCTTCAGTGGCGTACATGGAAAAATTGTAACTGTTAAGAATTAAAAATTTTCTGTAAAAGGATAAAATTCTAAGTCTTCTAAAATTAATCTTCTGAAACTACTAAGCTATCTAAAATCTATAAATTCATTTCAAGAATAAAACATGTATTTGTGAGCTATATTCAAAAATGTTTTTTCAAACGAAATATGTACACTCGTACACAAACTCCTACAAATGAAAATCTTTATTCGAGTGAAATGTGTTCTGAAATCATTTCGAACCAGGAATACTCAAATGCATGTAAAGGATTCTCAAAAAAAGTAAATTTAAATATCCATACAGAACAGAAGCCATACGTTTGCGAAATATGTTCTGAAGGATTTTCTGAAAAAAGAAAACTCAATAGACACTCACGTATTCATAGAAATGAAAAGCCTTACGAGTGTGAAATATGTTGTAAAGGATTTTCTCGAAAAGCAATTTTGTTTCAACATTTTCGCACTCATACAGGAGAAAAGCCATACGTATGTGATGTTTGTTATAAAGGATTTTCTCTAAAATCAGAGTTCACTAGACATTCACGGACTCATACAGATGAAACGCCGTACGTGTGTGAAGTATGTTCTAAAGGATTTTCTGATAAAAGGAATTTAAAGAGACATGCACACACTCATACAGGTGAAAAGCCATACGTGTGTGAAATATGTTCTAAAGAATTCGCTGAAAAAGGAAATTGGCATACGCATTCGCGAACTCATACGGGAGAAAAACCATTCGTGTGTGAGGTGTGTTCTAAAGGATTTTCCCGAAAGGAACATTTAACGAGACATTTTCGCATCCATACAGGTGAAAAGCCATACGTGTGTGAAGTATGTTCTAAAGAATTCTCGGATAAAGGAAGTTGGCGTAGACATTCACGGACTCACACAGGAGAAATAGCTGTATGTGTGTGAATAGTTTTATAATACAATTTCTGTAATCAGTAGTCTATTTATATGCCACGCATTTATACAGAGGAAAAAACCACAAATATATGTGATGTGTGATAAACTAATTACGGAGATACGTAAATTATTCACATATTAATGTTAGAGGGGGAAAAAAATGGAGAAACAAATTAGCATATTTTGCTTTAAAGTTGTGGTCACTGCAGAAAGATCTTGAGATTATTTGCATTTTTTAAAGTTGTATAAAAGATTATATTAATTTTAATTTTAGAATTTCTTGAATTTACGCGCAAGATTGGAATTCAGAATTTTCTGAATGAGAGAGAAGACAAATGATTAATCGTATATCGCAAATTGTGAATAACAGTTATAGTTATTACTTTGAATTTTTGATCTGCATGGGATACTTAATTAGAAATTATTCTAAATTTATTAGAGTATTCACATTCTGTAAAAGTTTAAAATGTACATCGAAGATGTAATTTCTCATTGTATTTTAATGAGCTAGAAACGTAATATACATATTAAGGCTACTTGTCAGTCAGTATTTTTTTTTTTGAAGTTCTACGATTCAGCTTTCGCTTCTTTGGGATACATTTTATATTTTCACCCCCCTTCACTAACAGTCTTAAGTCATTAGTCCAATTTCCGTTCAAGTTCATTCTTTGTTAAAGCTGTCAACATTCGGAATTTATTGTCGAGGAGGCGTTACTGGAGGACAAAAAGGTAGGGGGAGGGGTGGGGGGTTCCTTCTACTGAACTAGAAGATAAATGTGCCTTCACACTGGACGTTCCGTTCCGCTGTCCGTCGTCCGCAGAGATTCCGTCAGTGAACTCCGTTACATTCCGCAGGAGTTTACTGGCGTCAGAAGAATCCCGAGGGCAGGGAGAGTACAAAGAAATGAACCAATCACGTTGCAGGGCAGTAACAGGCAATAGCCAGCCTTTTAAAAAACATCTGTTTTGAGTTTTGATTTTCTTTAGAATTCAGCGAGCAACATTACATACATTCATTCAAAGCGAATTTGGAAATAGAAAATTAAAGAATTTGAATTATAATAGACATCGATATATACATAATATTTCTCGAAATAGTCATACTTTAATTTATTTCTTACTTTTCCAAATTTTATTTAATGTAAATTTCAGCTATTTCTTTTACATTTTTCAATTTATAAATGCTTCTATATTTGTTTTTGTTTTTTAATTACTTCTTTAGAATGTAAGAGCTTTAAATCCATAAAATGAAATTTTAGAAATGTGTAAAATATATGAAATGCAATTTATTTACTGGGATGAAGAAACAAAATTCCTAACAAAATAAGTATTATAATAATAATATATTACTTTCTAAATTCATTTACTTCCCCCTTCCCCCCAAGCTAATTATTTTTAAACAACTAAGCCGAGGATCGCGATATTGGATCGAACATGGCACTTACTAGTCATTTTGAAGAAAGAAATTTAACTAATGAAATGTATATCTATATTTTATGTAAAACGAATTTGCATTATTTCTATGTTAGGATTAATTTTCCTGGTCATTTCATCTTTAATTAAAAAATTTCTACTATTAATTTTAAATAATGACAACAATTTTAATCAAAAGGTAAAATGAGACTTTTTTAATCACTATTCAGAAAAAAAAATAAATAACGTTTCAAATGTAAAAAAATAATAAATAAATAATTTTGTAAAAAATAAATGTATGAATTGAAAACCTGAGAAATTTTTGTGCATAGGCTGAAGATAAAATTCTCCTTACAGAGTAACAAAGACATCTATTTTGCACTCCTCCCCCCTTTTCATGCTTATAATGTTTTATTTGCACTTGGGTCCTACGCCTAGGTAGATTACTTCCCTATTAATCTTTTTGAAGGAACCTAGCCTGTTTTTAAGCAAATTTTGAAGAAAACCACAGAAAACTCTGAACAGCTAAGTAGCAAGTGTAACCTGGAATTGAACCAGGCAATCCCTGTCTACTAGTTTCGAGAGCAGAACCTCTTGGCCATTGTTGGAACATGTTTTAATTCAAAGAAAAAAATTAATTGTTGAAATGTGTGCTATATATGTGATTGAAAAACATTTTCAAATTTCATTTAAAATAAGCTTGCAGTATTTCTATGCATTTTTTTTTTTTTTTTTTTTTTCCTCAGTCATTCATTCCAACTTTAATTAAAAAATTTCCATCATTATTATTTTTTTTAATGTTGGCAATTTTAATCAAAAGACAGAAAGTCAATACTTAAATAACATTCTAATGTTCTTTTAATTCGTATATTGAAAAGATTTAGATTAGTTTTTAGAATGGAAAATAAATAAATAATAAAATGTTCAAAAATTCTCTGTGTTTTCTAAAATAACTATACTTTTTTTTTTTTTTCTAATTTTCATCTTTTAAAAATATGTAATTTCAGATTATTTGGATTAATTACACCTATTTCTTGTACAACATTTCCATATTTCTAAATGTTCCTTCTTCTTTTTATTATTATTAATTTCAGATTGCAAGTTATTTAAATCCACGAACTGAAAGCTGAAGAAATTTGTAAAATATATTAAATACGATACACTAATCGAGATAAAGAAAATATTCTCTTTACCAAATAATAAAAGCATTTATTTTTGTCCCCCATGCTAATTATGTTTTATTTTTAAGTGGAATTGTAGAGTTAATTGCCTCCATCATGATTTTTTAAAGATATTTTAGCCCAAATTTACGTGAGTTGTGAAGAAAACCATGGAAAACTCCAAATGGCTAGACAGGCGTGACGCAAGATCAAACCCGGCACTGCCAATCTACCAGTTTCGAGAGCAGAACTACTTGACCACTATTGAGACATGCTTTATTTGGAAGAAAGAAATTAAATGATGAAATGGGTGTATTTATTGTATTTGATATAAGAATGACTTCTTTAATTTTTAAAATTATTTGGATAAAATGAAGCTATTTCTTACACAATATTTAAATTCTATGCAGAGTGAATTCCATGCGGATCTTTCTAAATGATCCTAGCTAGCACTTATGCACGATCCAAAGAAAACAATGGAAAACTCCAAGCAACTAGTCTGACCAAAAGCACTAACATTCCCAATTGGATGTTACAATTGTAAATTTTTCATTGGTCTGGAATAACATCTTGAAAACTCTTGGCCCCCCAAAAGTTAAGTTCTGGATCCGCCACTGAGTCTGACAAATGGAACTTTGGTTTGAACACGGCAGGTCCTATCTACCAGCTTTGGTGGAATGGTGTAGGTGTTAAAGCCGATTGATTACACGAGGTTCCGTGTCCTAGGTAAAGTACCATTAATGGAAATCTTTATAAGCAATCCAAGCTGGTATGTATTAGAGCTTTAAAGAAAACTACGGAAAACTCTGAACAGCTAGGCAGACTGATATGTCCTGTCCTGGGTAGATTTGTGGGATATTTAAATACCCTGTGGGTGAATAGGTAAATATTTTTGGGTATCTAGCCGAGGCCTGGGAACCCAAAAACTGGGTATTTTGAAAAAACAAGTATTTGTGAATGGGTGATAATTTTCTTATCTCGAAATGAAACGCAATACACATATACAGAATTTTTTGTATACAATAATTCAACTAATGACACTGAAGGATGTTGATTATTGTATTGCATTCTTTTTCTTTATGATTTTTTTTTTTTTTTTTTTATAATTCAAAGAGACTTTTTTAAACAGTAATATAGAAATATTGGATTGATTTTTGATTCCTGCAATATATTTGAAAAGTGGCAGATTTAAGGTGAGGGGGGGCTAGGGTGCTGACCCCCCCCCCCTCAAAGTACTGACATTCCCAACTGAACAGTACAATTGCAAACTTTTCATTAATTTGGAATTACATCTTGAAAAATCTTAGCCTCCCCCCTCCCCCCCAAAAGTTAAGTTCTGGATCTGCCACTGTATTTGAACAGGTTTTCATATGTATGACATAATTTACAATATTTTTTTAATTAAAAGTTTTGATGAAGTTTATTTTAAAAAATTTAATCAGCATTCATGATAAAATATATTCTAAAACTTAAGTGCGATAGCAGTGTAATTTTTCTAGTGTAAAGCAATGTCACTAATAATAAAATAATTTTTAACTATGTTTATGCCATAGTATAGATGATGCAAGAGAAGCTTGAATTCTTAATTTTCTTACAGATACCATGCTACAAGTCAGTTTTGATTTCATGAACAGTTAGTCACTCCCTTTGTACACATGTTAATGTTACTTTAAATTTTATGCTAAAAGGTGTAAAATAAAGATAGGAATGAAAAAGGACTTGTTTTTATTTTTTTTAAATGTTAACGGGACTCTCTCTACTTATCGTCGCCAGAAGCCAAAGCCAGGATTATTCTATGTGGAATTTTGTCCTATCATAACTCATTAACTTAACACATATTTTTAAATTCCATTTTTGTATTCAGAAAATTTATAAATATTAAACAGTTTATTTTCTTTCTTTCTTTAAAAAAAAAAAAAAAAAAAAAAAAAAAAAAAAAAAAAAGCTCTAAAACACAAAACATTGCTTTACCAAAGTCCACAATATACTTGTAATATTTTATTTTTGAAGTTATTACAAAACTTATAGTATACTTTGTTACATTAAAAGAAATGACTATAAACATTAAAAGTTTAGACCCAATTTTTGTTTTATTTTAGGACTATCCGCCTTCGGCAACCAGCTGGTTCGCGATCCCTAAAAAATCCGACTTTACGAAACTCCCGCTCGGTGGCGCCTGCGGCGCCTTTTTCCCGTTTCAGGTCTAATAACAGATTATTGATATATCGTGAAAATAGCTTATTGAAATCGCAGTAAATCCCCGTGTGGTAGCGCCTTCGGCGCCCTCTTCCCTTTTCAATATCTGAAACAGCCTGTTCGCTCACCATGTTATGATCTTTCAAATTTCTGGCTTTAGCTAAGTCCCGCTCGGTGGCGCCTGCGGCGCTTTATCCCCGTTTTAGAACTTGCAACACCTTCCTCGCTCATTAGAATTTGAAATATTGAAATTTTAAAATATAGCAGCGCCATCTGGTGGTAGAAATTTCTGTAATATATTGTTCAATTCCAAATCAACAAAGATTTCAAATGATGTATTACTTATGAAATTATTTTAATTAGCAGCTGAGATACAAAAGAAAACCTAATCAGAACACCTTAAAACGTGTAAATCAGGTGAAATCTCGAATTCCACTTTCGATAATATAAAAATGAAATTATACTAATTAGAAGCTGAAATACAAAGATAATACAAACATTTTTTAAAAAGATTTGTGTCTGACTTATCTGTGGTTTTCTCCAAAACTTGCTTAATTCCGAGCTATATACTGTTAAAAATTATTAGTACGAAATGTGAGCGAAAATCTGAGTTTGAAACTCGATAAAATATAAAAGAATAAAAATTTTCTGGTTTTTCCATAGTTTTCTCCGAAAGTATCGTACAGAATTTGAACGGCTTATATCATTTTAATAGCCTGCAATAAAAATACTTTAAAATATCTTTTGAATGATGTATTACAATGATATATTTTTGACTCAAAATGGCTAATCTATCAAGGGCGATTAACGATTTCTATTGAAATCCGTCTAAAATTTATGAATTCCAAAACTGCTTTTTTACAACCGAATTCATTGAAAAAAGGAAAAAAAAATCAATATTATTCTGTTCAAAGCAACTTTTGGTGATGAAATAAAAACGAATTTAAATAAATATAATATGTCTATTTATTTTATTTTTAAAGCTATACTTTAGATTTTTTAACTGCATACAGGTGAGCCATAATGACGGGCAATTTCGAAGTTCTGCTTTTGATCGATTTTAAATTCAAAAACTGCTTTTTTTATTTCCAATACTTTGTCATGTGTTCGAAAAACGAAAAGCAGTTTTTCCCGACACCGGAAGAATAGTGAGTCAGCATGTCTAGCACTTGGCACTGAAGAATCTTTGATAAATGAAATAACTGCCTGTTTCCAACTAAATTTCATACTTTAGTTAATTTTAAAAAATGTAATTGCTGTAGAGATAAGCCACTTGCACACTTAGATTCGGAAAAAAAATCCCTTTTCATTTAAACCAAATTCGTAACGATCGGACTAATATTTCTAATTTATTTTCCATTTTTTTCTGCTTTTAACTCCGTTAAAATAAATATTTTTATGCAATCGCGGTGAATTCTGAGTAATTGAGATTTAGACATGGGTCTACATTTTAATTAATATCTCCGCAACTAATTAAAATTTTAAAATTCTGTTTTCACTATGCATTCGGGCAGGCTTCGGAGCACCCGTATGTCAAATTTTGTACTTCTGCGTTCAATAGGGACTGAATGTATAGATGCTCAGACAGACAGACAGAGAGACAGACAGACATCTTCCTTTATTATTATAGATTATTTTAACAGGTTTACATACAGGTTTTTTATGATTAAATCTTTTGGTTTTATAAAATTAAAAAAAAATTAAAAAGGCTCAAATGCTTTTAACTTTACATATATTTCCTCTATCTCTTTTTGTACTTAGCAATATCATATTATACATAAATACAAATGTTTTATTCTAACAGAGTTCTTTGAAAAATAAATACTCAGGTATTTTACATTACTAGCCCAGTCCACCAGTAGCCAAGAGGTTCTGTGCTCAAAGGGAGTAGACATGAGGTGTTGGATTTAGTCCCAAATTGCACTTGCCATTCTAGCCGCTAGTAGTTTTCCATGATTTTCTCCTAAACTTGTATAAATACGGACTAGATCACCTCAGAAAGACCTCCACAGAGAGGACTCCTCCTTCAGAGCCTAAGACCCTAATGCAGTCCGTCGGCTTTACTTCCAAACATACATTAGTATTCCTGGGTTCAAACCTTGTGTGTCCTGTCTATCAGCTTCGGTGTTGTGGTGTACATGTTAAGGTTTAATGACCACATGATTTGGGTGAATTACCCTTCGAGGGGCTCTACTAAATTGTCTTAGCCTATTCTTGTGCTAGTTTTTGGAGAAAATCACAGAAAATTCTAAGTGGCTAAGACGAAAAGCATAATTGGAGACCTGGGATTGAACCTGATACTGTCTGATTGTCAGCTTAGTGAGCAGAACCTCTCGGCCGCTGATGGGACGCCAGTGGTTAAAAGATAAAAAAAATCTTGTAACATTATCAAGACAATGTGAAGTAAAAATAACCTGAAAAATTTTAACTTAGAAATTTGAATTATTTCTATGATAAAATTAATTTTTACAGTCTTCCTAAATATATTTCAAAAATTTATGCAATTAAGAATTTCAATGAATTTAATGAAATAATAAAAAGCAGTGATTTAAACCATAAAAATGTCGAATAATAGTTTACTAGCTTAATTCCCTAAACTTGACCGTGCATAAAAAGTACACAAAATTCTGTATTGCAGCAATCACTAATACACATGTACGTATGTGTATACATCGGGAAAAAATACACATATATATAATTTGATACCAATCCTACACACTGTGCATTTGAAATTATAACAATTTTAACACAGTGTTAAGAACTTTATGTAAATAAATAATAAAAAAAAAAAAAAAATGCTTAAGCTGATGAAGGATTAAAATTTAAGAAGAATTACAATTTACCTAAACTTTACCATAAGGATCCTTTAGCAGTCAGCTTCGGCACATCTTCAGATGTATGTGTTATCTTAGATTTCTTCTTCCTTTACACCTGGATTTTAGCATACCGCTTCATTTGGCATCTAGGCACATACGCTAACAAGATTACATAAATAGACACAGTATAAAAATTGTGCCTATAAATGTAATCCAGCTGGCAATCAAAAGTGGAAGACTGTTTCAAGTAAACCTGCCATATACATATGCTTCATCTTCATCAAACTGGAAAAAACATGCTTACAGATACTGTTGAAAATTTAAACATGAAATAATAAAATATACATATATTCTCTAAAACTTCTACAGCGACCAAATTCTTAATTTATTAGAATTAACTGGCTTTGTGTAGTGCTGTGTGTTATCTGAAAACTGCATATTAAAGTATTGTACTAAAAAATTTATTATGACAATTTGAAATCAGAAGTAAAATTTATCATAAAAAATCAAAATGATGAGCATGGACAAAAATACATGACGATTTAGTTTTATTTTATCCTGAACATTACACTTAACAGTCTTAAAAAGTAAGAAAGTAGCAAGATAGTGCTTCAAAACTTGTTTAAAGGAAATTCATAAGTGACAATCATTCGTGTAAGAGGAAATTAAAATTCAACAATGTTTTACCAACCTTGTGCTTATAATGCTTATCATAAGCTACAAGGTTGGTGCCCCTCTTTTTAAGATTGGTTATAGAATATGAATTAAGGCTAATTGACTGCACTAGAGCCAGAGGGGTCTTTATAAGGGGTCCTAACCCATATCTAGACCCTCTTTAAAGAAAAATAAATAAATAAACAGATTTTCTGCTATATATTACAATCTTGCTTTTATCTTAAGTAACATCCACTGTTATCAACAATCACAGTAAAATTTCCATACTTTACAACAAGTGCATGGAATTAGTTTAACTAGAAAAAATACATATAAAAATTCAAAGAGAAAATTATTCACTACAATCTATTCATCATATTTCAGCAAAATTAAAAAAAAAAAAAAAAAAAAAAAAAAAAAAATTACATAAATTTTGCAAAAAAAATAATTAATTCAAAAGCATCCACATTATTTTTTTAAATTACAATACGTATTAAAAGCATGTTTCAAACTGCAATTCAAGAATAATAAATAAAATCTACAAAATTAAATTTTTGAAATACTCAGAGAAACTGAGCAATAAAAACTAAAAAAAAAAAAAAAAAAAAAAAAATCGTTATTTTTCATAACATAACATTAAAGTTTCAAAATACATTCGAAAATATGAAGAAAGAAAAATCGCCGTTTTAATAACATTTTGTTTGTTTTTTGTTGATTAACTTACAGTTTTATTGTTACTAAGTCTGGTTAATTCTCAAAATTTCAAGTGAAATACGAATCATGATAGCGGTATACATCAATAATATCTGAAAAATTAGGATCACTTATTAGTGAAGGGGGAAAAAAAAGCAGAAATTTGTGAAGGAAAACTGATAATTTTACACAAAAGCATACTTTTCCTATTTTAAACAAAGTAAAACGAGTATATAATAATAGTAATTAAATACTTATTTAATAATATAAGAGATAGTAGGCATTTTCCAAAGTGAAACAATTAGTAAATAATAAAGCATAAGCAACTCGCATAAGTTTAAAAAGTCTTTAAATATGAACGAATTATTAGTATTTATCGAAAACAAACTTTAAATGCTAAAATAAATATACAATTAACCTGATACGTTATTAAGGTCAGAATTTATATTTACCTTTCATGTACTATTTTTCCTCTCTATGTAATCTTTTAGCTGACTCAAATCAAACAAATGTTTGTATCTTGAGATATTTCAGTGATAGAAATCATGTATTTTCTTATTCAAAATTCAAAACATCATATCAAATGCTGAAGCAAACATAAACAATCCAAAGTTACACGCGAGGCAAGCATAAAGGAAGTGAGTTTCTCATTCAACAATCTGATTGGTTCACTGCTTGCGGTCGACGGCGGCGAGAACGTTCATTTCTAGCACAGACAGAAGTCAATGTTTTCCGCAAGAGAGCTTTGCGTTCATCCGTTGCGTTGACATAATTCATCATTGCGCATGCGCTAGTTTCGCGGAGCGGTGCGGAACGGCCAATGTGAAGCCCGCTTAAGGGATTGAAATATGTCAGTTTTTGTAGAATAGGGAAATTTCTTATTTTACGTTTATTGCTCGGAGTAAAGAATTTATCCTTTCTCCCATGTTTATTGTTGATATTTTTTAATCATTACTAACATTTTAGATGTATCTATCTACAACTGAAATTACATCATATTAATACATGTTCATAATAAATAGCTTTTTCCGAAGAGATTTAAATCCTATATTCACTTTAAATATGTCTACAGTGTTGTTTTATTTGGCCTTCTGTGTATCTTTATAAATATGTTTTATTATATATTCTTGAGCAATTTTTGAGATAAATTGTAAGAAATAAAATGAAATAAAAAAGAATATGTTGTTTAAAAGTATATTTAGGTGTATATATATTTAGAAAGGTATAACTTTTGAATGAATGCCTCGATATTTTTTTCTTTATTCTATTATAAACTATAGTATTTTGTAGACAGGAGAAGATTTATAAGCCATAACTAGGATATAACGAGGCGTTTCATTTTAAACACACAAAATTTAATAGATGACTATGACAATACACATGAAAAATACAAGTAACATGAACGACTACATTTTTAAGACTGCGATCTGTTCTAGCAGAGATAAACGTAAAAAGGAATGAACAGATCATTGATTGGACGTGACGTCACTTACCAACAGTCCAATAGATTAAATCAGGAATACAATGACGAAATACACTACAACTCTCCTCCCCTTAATTCTGTATACCATACCTGATGGGAGGTTTTCTTACTCTAGATGATCTTCTTACAACCTGTTCAGAAAAAGACAAATTAGTGTTTTTAAGTTTTGAATGTTCAGATTTTAGTTCATTATATACAGTACTGTTGATATTTTTATCACAGTCAATTTCTCCAGGCTTTGTAGACACAGATCTACTGTCGGTTGGCACTGGATCTGGTTTAAAAGAAGGATCGGTTGGCACTGGATCTGGTGTTATTGCAGGCCTCCTACCAGACTTTGATTCTCCATTGCTTTGCAGGTGTGAACTCTTGCTATCGGAAACCATGGGAATATTTCCATCAAGAGTGTTCTTTTCAATTTCACCAGGATTTGTAGTTTCCTCCAGTTGTACTCTGGAACCTACACTTTTTAGTTGATCAACGTGTCTTTTCCATACACATGAACCTACTTGAATTTTATAATGTAGTTTACCTAGTCTGGCAATTACTTTACCTATTTTCCATTTATCTCCTGATGTGTAATTGCGTACTGCAACTTTTTCATTTATTTCGAATTCTCTTATCTTTTTAACCGACTTCAAAAAAAGAAGGAAGGTTCTCAATTCAAACCGTATGTTTTTTTTATGTTTGTTAGCTCATAACTTCTGAACGGATGCTCCGATTTTGATAATTTTTGTTTTGTTGAAAAGGTCTTGGTCTGCAATAGGTCCCATTGTAATATCTTAACGATCGAAAGAAAATACAGGGTGCCCAAAAAAATCAGTCCCAACTTTTTTAACTGCTAAACGGCTGCAGCTATAGTGATAAAAATGGTATGTAAGTATAGCAAAGTGGTCCATGCAGCACAAGGTTTAACCGCTGCGCCACCTGGTGTAAAACAGCGGAGTTAGTTTTCCTATCTCGAAAACGGTTCTAAAGGAAAAAGTGAATTATAAAGTTGAAAAGTAGCATCGATTTAGTACAAAAAGATAGTTTAGGCATTCATGCTAGCTTTTCTATTTCGGAAACGGTTCAAGACAGGGGGGAAAAGTGAATTATAAAATTGCAGAGCATCATCGATTTAGTAGGAAAAGATAGTTTAGACATTGATGCTAAAAATATAATGCTAAAAACGTGCATTTGTTTGTTCACAATTTCCTATTTTGTGCACACTTAAATGACATTTGTTGTAGCGTATGGGTATATGTTGTAGCGTAGCGGGTGACATTTATGCTATGTAAAATTCAAAGTATGGTTATTGTAAGCGGTCACATCGATTAACGCATAGACGTTTTAAACCGACTTCATAAAGGAAGAGGTTAACAAAACAAACCATGTTTCTGATTGTTGTTGTTGCTGAAATTTGTTAGCTTTTAACTTCGTAAGAGATGATTTAATTTTAATACTTTTTTGTTGTATTGATCTTAGCCTAAAATAGGTTTCATTATGATTTCATTAAGATATAAACAAATTACAGGATACTCACAAAAGTCTGTTCTCACTCTAGCTGCTGAGCGCATGCAGCTACACTGGTAAAAGTAGTATGTAAGTATCGATGTTGAAACTTCTGTCCGTCAGCTGCAATGCATATTTTGCTCTTTGTTTGAACTTTAGGCTGCGCAGTTTCCAGCACAGCGGGTGACACGTATTCAGTGTAAAGTTCAATATATATGCCTAACAGAATTTTTGGTCACTAATACAGCGTAACCGTCCTTTACATTTCTAAAGACTTTTTAACTTAACGTATGTTCATTCAACAGATAGTTTTTTGCTCATATCCGATAAAGGCAAGAAAAGTGACACAACTTAAAAATGCAGCATTTGAGAAAAATCAACTTAAAAATAACTTGACTAGAATAAAACTGGCACAACTGTCTCTCGAGTGGATAACTTTCTAGATGGAGATGTAACTTTTTTGTTCACATTGGGTGCATTTCATGTATTTTTCAGTGACATAAACCATTTTTTGAGATATGTCACTTTTCTTGGAAGTTGTGATTTGTGAAGCTGCCGTCGAACGTCTTCTGATGTTCTGCTATATGAATAAATTTTCACTGAAAAGAGAAAAATAAAATCTTTTTGTAAAAAAAATAGAACCGACTCCAAGAAATGGGAATGAAATGAAATAGTAAATTGCGCCTAAAAGTATAAAATAATTTCCTTCGCCAAACAACCTATAACACTACAATTAATCATAACTTTTGAAGTCGGCGCAAAATTAAATAAAAATTGATAACTTTATTCATACAAAAATCAAATCCTATTCAATATACACATCTCACATTGTCACCTGCAAAACGCAGCCGAAAACAACTTTGATTCAAGAAAACAAATAAGATTTCGTAAGCAGCAAAAGTTGGCGAAGATCCTGGTATCCGACGTCCTTGGTGAAAGAAAAATCGCAAAATTTTCTGGCAAACATATTTAATTTCTTTAGGATATCATGATTAGTTTGATAAGGTATATTAAGAGAGTAATCAAGAATATGAAACAATACATCGTACAATATATATTATGAAAATATACATCTTGCGTGCATGTTTTGATCGCCAAATCTAAAAGCCACCAAGTATGATAGTTATCAAAGTTATACCAAATTTGCAAAGGACACTCTAACTTCGTAGAAACATAAATACCGCCTTGTAAGGAATGTTCACTGTTCTATGTAGATGCTACTAATAAACCAATTGTATACAGTGATAAAATAATAAAGGAAACATGAAAATGGATCATTCGAGACAACAGCATTTGTTGCTACCGATCTAAAAACAGACCTTTAAAAACTAATTAAATTTTATTTAATTTTGCGCCGACTTCAAAAGTTATGATTAATTGTAGTGTTATAGGTTGTTTGGCGAAGGAAATTATTTTATACTTTTAGGCGCAATTTACTATTTCATTTCATTCCCATTTCTTGGAGTCGGTTCTATTTTTTTTACAAAAAGATTTTATTCTTTTTAAAAACATTTTTATGTTTTTTGTTTTCAACATAATTTTTAACATTTGGTACAAGCAAATCTAATTTTGATCTGATATTTCTTTTCAGAAATAATGATGCGGGACTCCCCCCTGTTGTAATATGAGGCATTATTCGGTATTGGAATAAAAATTCGTTTAACTTAAATTGGAGATTTCCGGGTTCTGAACTTAAGGATTTCAATCCTTTTTTTAATAATTTGGACATATCTTTCGGCTTGACCATTTGTAGAGGGATGATATGGTGCAGTTAAACTATGTTTTATGCCTTTACTTTGTAGAAAATGTTCGAATTTTTCTGAAATGAATTGTGGTCCATTATCAGACACAAGGGACACAGGATAGCCATATCTGGCAAAAAGCAAAGAAAGACAGTTTATAGTGTTCTCAGCCGTAGTATTAGGAACAATGAACACTTCTGTCCATTTACTGTGGGCATCTACTACGATTAAAAACATTTTCCCCATCATTGGACCAAAAAAGTCTACATGTATTCTGTTCCAAGGTGTTGTAGGCCATTCCCAGTGATGATTTTCCATTTTAGGAGGATTATGTTTTAATTTAATACAAACAGAACAGTTATTTGCTAAATTCTCAATGTCTTTATCAATACCTGGCCACCATACAAAACTACGTGCCAGTGCTTTCATTTTTACTATGCCAAAATGGCCAAAATGCAAATCTTCCAACACTTTTTGTCTATGAACAGTAGGAATTACAACACGATTCCCTTGTAGTATGCAATTATTTAGTAGAGAAAAATCTTGTTGTTTATGTCCAAAAAGTAAGTAATTTGGCATCTGTGTGCCTGATATTAAATGTCGGTACATTTCTTTCAATGTTGGATCTCGCTTAGAACTTGCACATAATATCTTTGTATTTAACGGTAACGATGTGATTTGATGAATAAATAAACAATCGGATTCATCAAGGTTGCCAAATAAATTTGGTGACAAAGTTGGTGACACTTTTTCTGGCTGTAGCGAATCGGACGACGGCAGCAGTAAGTCTTCACTACGTAATGGAAGACGTGATAGAGCATCGGCATTTCCGTGCTCTGCAGATTTTTTATATTTAATATCATAATTAAATGTCTGTAAGTATAATGCGTATCTTTGCATTCTAGCTGCCGAAAGTACCGGAATACTTTTTACGGGTGAAAATATGGAAACTAGGGGTTTACTATCTGTATACAGTGTAAATCTCCTACCATATAAAAATTGAAAAAATTTCTTTACACCAAAAATTATTGATAACGCTTCTTTATCTACCTGACTATACCGCTTTTCTGCAGAAGATAAAGTTCTAGAAGCAAAAGCTATGGGTTTTTCGGAGTTATCTGGCATTATATGCGAAAGTACTGCCGAAATTCCATAAGGAGAAGCATCAGTGGCTAAAATTAAGGGTAATTTAGGATTAAAGTGGGTGAGAATCCTTTCGGAAGTAATTTCCTGTTTAATTGCATTAAATGAATTTTCACATTTTTTAGTCCACTGAAAATTTACATTTTTACGTAATAATTCATTTAGAGGATAAGCAATCGTAGATAATTTAGGAACAAATCTAGAATAGTAAGATACTAAGCCTAGGAACGCTTTTACTTGAGTTACGTTTTGAGGTATTGGAGCATTTAAAATAGCAGAAATTTTTTCTTGCGTTTTGTGTATGCCATTTGTAAAAGTTAACAACTTGAGGGTTGGTTTTTTGGTTTTTGAATAAATTGAAATTAAATTAAAGTAAATAATGAAAATTAATAGATCGATTAAAGGCCGGAAGTAAATAAATTGGTGGTAGTACATTAACTTAGTTGTGCCGTATATATATATATATCTTAAAATGCCGAATTGCCAAAACTTTTAATTCCTAAAATATGAATAAATGATAATAATTTAAATCAGACAAGAAAATTAGGAAAAATTGTTAACTCACCCCATTGTTGATCGGAATCTGAAATATAAAGCATTAATCCATAGGCATACACAAATATAAATAAAACACTAATTCTTCTTAAGGAGCACAATTTTCTTTTATTTAGAAACATTTTATGTATGCGAAAATTCTGGTACCGGTACCTACACTTAACATATTTTCATATTGAGCAAACTAGGCTGTGAACGATCTTACAATTGTTTTCACTTTGCCTTTTTTTATCATTTCAACTACACTACATATACATGTAAACCACATTAGTTGTGAATCATATAGCGTCACCTATTATCACGTTGACCACACCAGCAAGCGAACGAATTTTACGATTACTTTCAGTGAGTTGTTCATTAATAATAGTCAATAGTCCTGATATAACATATATTATTTTAACTCTTAGCCAACAAGCCAGTAGAAATATTATTTTATTCTGAGAGGTTGCTGAATATTAATGTTGCAGTGATCGACGGAACGAAAGATGTCACTAAAAAATCATCACACACTCTCAATTTTAACAGGAGTTGACGAATGCCCTGTTTAGGCTGATACATTGTAGCAAGCATTCTTGATTATTAATGTTGCAGTACTCAACGGAACGATAGATGTCACTAAAAAAAAAAAAAACATCACACATTCTGAATTTCAACGGGAGTTGATGAATGCCCTGTTTAGGCTGATAGATTGTAGCAAGCATTCTCGATCTCCTCTTCAAAATTTTAGGAGACCGATGTAACGACTTCATTGATATTTCACAAGCACATCATTATTCGGATGCAGCTGAGTGGTAATTGCAAAGTTCGATATGAAAAATACTTGTAATCATTATTCAGTGGTCCATAGAATGCACATAAAAAAAGGAAATAAAAATGCAACGGCAAACGCCATTTCCCACAGCAGCCGCCGCGGCAGAGCCGCCCGGCGACCACCTTCTCCAACTGCTATCCAAGAGAGAGTAAAAAAACTGACGAAAATCCAATTTTCCCGCGAGCTTGAGACTATTTACCGGAGTATACGGGCGCGTGGTAAATAGTTCAAAAAAACAAATATTTTATTTGGATCGTCTGTTGATTAAATAAAAATAAGATGAGAGTAAATGAATTTAATTTTAAGAGAGGAATATTTTATATCGGCTCATTTTTTGGAATGAATGCTAAATATTGAAAAAACACATTTTCCTGTAGTGACGCCACACTTTGAATCGGCGTAGCGAAAGCGATATATTCGCTGCGGACCAAATCGAACATTCTAGAAGAAGAATTTGAAAATCGTAAATGGAAATGACGTCACTGATTTTAATTAAGGGAATCTGAAAGTTAGGAAAATTATTAAAATTGGTTTTGAATTAATTGCGGCCGATATAAAATAATTTTAAAACGATCTGAGCGTTTTATGAAAATTAATTTTTTTATAGGTGAAAACGTTTGTTTACGTTTCGCAGAGATCGGTCCCGGATATCAATTCTGGTTTGTTTACAAACAAAACGTTTCACATGAAATTTTGAACTTTTCTATTATTGCAAATCGAGGAATTTTAAAGGAATGAATTGGAAAAATTAATTAAATAAAAGAAACGAAAATATTTTCCGGGGAATTTTAATAAAAATTAATTAATTTTAAAAGTGTTAGAATTACCATTCTAACATTTCTCCCCCTCTCTAGAAAAAAAGAATTTGGCTGCGGGAATTGGATATTCGTCTAACACAAAATATATAGTAAACATGAAAAGTACACTACATGAGTGCGTATCCGAATATATATAATAATACTCACTACATAAATGATGTGGGGTAAGTTAAAAAAAAATCATATGCATACCACTTTTTCAACACATAACATAAAATAGTACAATGGAGCTATAATAATACAATGGAGATAATGAAGATAATGGAAATCTGCCCAAATAAACCACTTGAAAAGAAAATTTTAGCTATGAATAAGTTTTTTTTTTTTTTTTTTTTTTTTTTTACCAAAAACATCTCAGCTACAAATTTATGACGGAATATTTAAAGTAAAAAATATGCACCTAACAACAAATCATTAAAGGTAAAAAAAAATTTTATTGGAAATCAATTGTAGGTATTTTAAACATTGTAATATCGACAATTGACGGACTTCTGAGCTGTAACACTATTGTGATGAGCATGTAAGACAGCCAATGACACTTAAAGAAAGGCTCGGCTATAAATGGTCTCCATCAATACTCTAGGACAATACCTATATTTCTACAATGTGTCACATGCATAAGGAATTGGAAAATGAATACTGTTTGTAAAATTGATTTGTGTTATTTTAGAATATACACTCCTGCCAAATCGCAAAAGATTTACAACAGGTAGGTATCAGTGAATTAAACGTTTTTGAATATACCTTAATAATTTGAAAAAAAAAAAACGCATATGTCTTTTTTTTTTTTTTTTTTTTTTTGGCTTTTTTAAACAGGTAAGTGAATATGTTTTTTGTAGATTTTCATAATGTAACATTTAGGTTAAAAATTTTATTCTGAAATTGAAGAAGTGAGAATATCTAAGAACTGCAGTACCAGTGCACGAAAGTGAAACATTACCTCGGACCAGCCTGACAAATTTTGAATCACTCTAGGGCCGGATTTCTCAGTATCCCACTAAAAGCAATTTTAGAATCATTTAAGGTAAGTAAAAAAAATTTTTCTTTGCTATATATTAATTTATGTATTTAGTCTGCTAACTTGAATGTCTATTGGAGGAGCCAGTATCATAAAATTTGAAGAGAGTGAAAATACCTTTTTTTTTTTGCTTTGCTGAGAAGTTTGAGGCATGAGTAAATTTTCACTATTAATATTGTTTGGGGTTCAAATGCAATCTCATAGGGATGAATAGTGAGAAAGAAAAAAAAATTGAACATTTTAGAGTCATATTAATGTTCTTTAAATTTCTTAGCAGGAAAACAGGCATAGTGATGATCACATCATATATAACATAATTTTAGATCATTGTCTTTTATTTTATTTCATTTTAATTGAAGAAAAGGGGAATTTATTCGTCCCATATCAATAAAAGCAATGCATAACGAGACTGCTGGTCACACTATATAAAGGCTCAGCTTATATCGGTCTCTACATATGCTATAAATAATATTCAAGGTAGTTTTAATATATAGAACTTTGAATAGAAAGCATGCATGTCAGCTTAAGCCACAGACTTACATTCACCAGAGGTGAAAAACGGGTACTACCTAATCGGTTTTAACCTCATCGACTTATATAAAAACTGCAAGTGTCATGCCCTATCATCTACCCTATAAATTTTATACATACTGTGCACAGTTTTAATATAATAAATAAATATAGTTTATTTTTATATATAAATAGAACAATGATCTGAATTTTAATTGCCTATAAATGTTTCCTGTCAATTCTTTAGGTGTGATGGAAAATTAAAAGGTAGGTAACCCTTTATTTATTTATTTATTTTTGAAGTGAAATGCCTAGTCAACTGGGTTTATAGTTAAAATTTCGCATGGCACAATGATTGCTGTGGCCATCAGCTCAAATTACCATAAAACGCAAAATTTCACCGTCCCAATAATCAAATCTAAACACCTTCGCCCCCAAAAAAAATATCTCGCACCTTTGGACTTTTTTATTTAGAATTTTCTAAGTAACACCATGTAGTTTATAATCATTCATCCCTTACAAATAAATTTATATTCTGAATTTTTTGATGTAAATTTTTTCATCTTTTTATTTTTTCAAAACATTTTTTGAAATTGCCATATTTAAGGCAAATCATACTTAAATAAATGATTGCATTTCAAATATGAGATATTCATGGACCCCTTATTATTATTATTATTATTATTATTATTATTATTATTTTTTTTTTTTTTTTTTTTTTTTTTAATTTTCTCTATGTAATCATTGCAGCATATCATACATCAAAATAAATAAATCTTACATCTCCAGAAAGGTTTTTTTTTTTTTTTTTTTTTTTTTAGCAAAAACCTCTACTATCTAGAGTTATTAAAATCATCTTATTTTTAACTCTACCCAGAGAGAAAATGTAATAAATGGAAAAGGACACAAGTAAATAACTGTAAATTAATTATCTATATTAAATTTCACTTAGCAGATTTCCATAGACAAAACACAAATATATGAATAAAAAAATTATCATTTTCTTTTATTTTCTGGGAATTTCAAATTATTTTACCAGCTTAAAACAAGATTAAAACTCAATATCTAATTTCCGAACATAAAATCACACTCCAATTCCATGGAATGTTTAAAAAAAATGTGGCAATTCTCAATTATTTCTTTATTTGTTAAATAATTATAGCTAAAATAGCTCTAAAAATTACATTTATCTACATTCCTTTTCTTGGAATGCCGTATATTGAGACTTCCCACATTGAAATCAAATAAAATAAAACATACAACATGAAAAATATAATATCTAGATTATTTTAAGTGGCATGCATAATGAGACAAAAATAAAATCTTCGCGATTTTTTTTTTTTTTTTTTTTTTTTTTTTTTTAAATCGCGATCGCTAAAATTAATTAATTTTGAAAAAAGGATTAATGATCAAATAACCTCAGGTTCTCAACCTTAACATAGGTTATTTGTTTCGCGATGGCACCAAATGTTAAAGTTAACAACTTGAGGGTTGGTTTTTTGGTTTTTGAATAAATTGAAATTAAATTAAAGTAAATAATGAAAATTAATAGATCGATTAAAGGCCGGAAGTAAATAAATTGGTGGTAGTACATTAACTTAGTTGTGCCGTATATATATATATATCTTAAAATGCCGAATTGCCAAAACTTTTAATTCCTAAAATATGAATAAATGATAATAATTTAAATCAGACAAGAAAATTAGGAAAAATTGTTAACTCACCCCATTGTTGATCGGAATCTGAAATATAAAGCATTAATCCATAGGCATACACAAATATAAATAAAACACTAATTCTTCTTAAGGAGCACAATTTTCTTTTATTTAGAAACATTTTATGTATGCGAAAATTCTGGTACCGGTACCTACACTTA
Source organism: Salticus scenicus (assembly GCA_963930645.1). NCBI lineage: Eukaryota > Metazoa > Arthropoda > Arachnida > Araneae > Salticidae > Salticus > Salticus scenicus. The sequence continues at coordinate 196,800,071 of OZ005658.1, read as the reverse complement.
ACATATTTTCATATTGAGCAAACTAGGCTGTGAACGATCTTACAATTGTTTTCACTTTGCCTTTTTTTATCATTTCAACTACACTACATATACATGTAAACCACATTAGTTGTGAATCATATAGCGTCACCTATTATCACGTTGACCACACCAGTCAGCGAACGAATTTTACGATTACTTTCAGTGAGTTGTTCATTAATAATAGTCAATAGTCCTGATATAACATATATTATTTTAACTCTTAGCCAACAAGCCAGTAGAAATATTATTTTATTCTGAGAGGTTGCTGAATATTAATGTTGCAGTGATCGACGGAACGAAAGATGTCACTAAAAAATCATCACACACTCTCAATTTTAACAGGAGTTGACGAATGCCCTGTTTAGGCTGATACATTGTAGCAAGCATTCTTGATTATTAATGTTGCAGTACTCAACGGAACGATAGATGTCACTAAAAAAAAAAAAACATCACACATTCTGAATTTCAACGGGAGTTGATGAATGCCCTGTTTAGGCTGATAGATTGTAGCAAGCATTCTCGATCTCCTCTTCAAAATTTTAGGAGACCGATGTAACGACTTCATTGATATTTCACAAGCACATCATTATTCGGATGCAGCTGAGTGGTAATTGCAAAGTTCGATATGAAAAATACTTGTAATCATTATTCAGTGGTCCATAGAATGCACATAAAAAAAGGAAATAAAAATGCAACGGCAAACGCCATTTCCCACAGCAGCCGCCGCGGCAGAGCCGCCCGGCGACCACCTTCTCCAACTGCTATCCAAGAGAGAGTAAAAAAACTGACGAAAATCCAATTTTCCCGCGAGCTTGAGACTATTTACCGGAGTATACGGGCGCGTGGTAAATAGTTCAAAAAAACAAATATTTTATTTGGATCGTCTGTTGATTAAATAAAAATAAGATGAGAGTAAATGAATTTAATTTTAAGAGAGGAATATTTTATATCGGCTCATTTTTTGGAATGAATGCTAAATATTGAAAAAACACATTTTCCTGTAGTGACGCCACACTTTGAATCGGCGTAGCGATATATTCGCTGCGGACCGAATCGAACATTCTAGAAGAAGAATTTGAAAATCGTAAATGGAAATGACGTCACTGATTTTAATTAAGGGAATCTGAAAGTTAGGAAAATTATTAAAATTGGTTTTGAATTAATTGCGGCCGATATAAAATAATTTTAAAACGATCTGAGCGTTTTATGAAAATTAATTTTTTTATAGGTGAAAACGTTTGTTTACGTTTCGCAGAGATCGGTCCCGGATATCAATTCTGGTTTGTTTACAAACAAAACGTTTCACATGAAATTTTGAACTTTTCTATTATTGCAAATCGAGGAATTTTAAAGGAATGAATTGGAAAAATTAATTAAATAAAAGAAACGAAAATATTTTCCGGGGAATTTTAATAAAAATTAATTAATTTTAAAAGTGTTAGAATTACCATTCTAACATTTCTCCCCCTCTCTAGAAAAAAAGAATTTGGCTGCGGGAATTGGATATTCGTCTAACACAAAATATATAGTAAACATGAAAAGTACACTACATGAGTGCGTATCCGAATATATATAATAATACTCACTACATAAATGATGTGGGGTAAGTTAAAAAAAAATCATATGCATACCACTTTTTCAACACATAACATAAAATAGTACAATGGAGCTATAATAATACAATGGAGATAATGAAGATAATGGTAATCTGCCCAAATAAACCACTTGAAAAGAAAATTTTAGCTATGAATAAGTTTTTTTTTTTTTTTTACCAAAAACATCTCAGCTACAAATTTATGACGGAATATTTAAAGTAAAAAATATGCACCTAACAACAAATCATTAAAGGTAAAAAAAAATTTTATTGGAAATCAATTGTAGGTATTTTAAACATTGTAATATCGACAATTGACGGACTTCTGAGCTGTAACACTATTGTGATGAGCATGTAAGACAGCCAATGACACTTAAAGAAAGGCTCGGCTATAAATGGTCTCCATCAATACTCTAGGACAATACCTATATTTCTACAATGTGTCACATGCATAAGGAATTGGAAAATGAATACTGTTTGTAAAATTGATTTGTGTTATTTTAGAATATACACTCCTGCCAAATCGCAAAAGATTTACAACAGGTAGGTATCAGTGAATTAAACGTTTTTGAATATACCTTAATAATTTGAAAAAAAAAAATGCATATGTCTTTTTTTTTTTTTTTTTTTTTGGCTTTTTTAAACAGGTAAGTGAATATGTTTTTTGTAGATTTTCATAATGTAACATTTAGGTTAAAAATTTTATTCTGAAATTGAAGAAGTGAGAATATCTAAGAACTGCAGTACCAGTGCACGAAAGTGAAACATTACCTCGGACCAGCCTGACAAATTTTGAATCACTCTAGGGCCGGATTTCTCAGTATCCCACTAAAAGCAATTTTAGAATCATTTAAGGTAAGTAAAAAAAAATTTTCTTTGCTATATATTAATTTATGTATTTAGTCTGCTAACTTGAATGTCTATTGGAGGAGCCAGTATCATAAAATTTGAAGAGAGTGAAAATACCTTTTTTTTTTTTTTGCTTTGCTGAGAAGTTTGAGGCATGAGTAAATTTTCACTATTAATATTGTTTGGGGTTCAAATGCAATCTCATAGGGATGAATAGTGAGAAAGAAAAAAAAATTGAACATTTTAGAGTCATATTAATGTTCTTTAAATTTCTTAGCAGGAAAACAGGCATAGTGATGATCACATCATATATAACATAATTTTAGATCATTGTCTTTTATTTTATTTCATTTTAATTGAAGAAAAGGGGAATTTATTCGTCCCATATCAATAAAAGCAATGCATAACGAGACTGCTGGTCACACTATATAAAGGCTCAGCTTATATCGGTCTCTACATATGCTATAAATAATATTCAAGGTAGTTTTAATATATAGAACTTTGAATAGAAAGCATGCATGTCAGCTTAAGCCACAGACTTACATTCACCAGAGGTGAAAAACGGGTACCTAATCGGTTTTAACCTCATCGACTTATATAAAAACTGCAAGTGTCATGCCCTATCATCTACCCTATAAATTTTATACATACTGTGCTCAGTTTTAATATAATAAATAAATATAGTTTATTTTTATATATAAATAGAACAATGATCTGAATTTTAATTGCCTATAAATGTTTCCTGTCAATTCTTTAGGTGTGATGGAAAATTAAAAGGTAGGTAACCCTTTATTTATTTATTTATTTTTGAAGTGAAATGCCTAGTCAACTGGGTTTATAGTTAAAATTTCGCATGGCACAATGATTGCTGTGGCCATCAGCTCAAATTACCATAAAACGCAAAATTTCACCGTCCCAATAATCAAATCTAAACACCTTCGCCCCCAAAAAAAATATCTCGCACCTTTGGACTTTTTTATTTAGAATTTTCTAAGTAACACCATGTAGTTTATAATCATTCATCCCTTACAAATAAATTTATATTCTGAATTTTTTGATGTAAATTTTTTCATCTTTTTATTTTTTCAAAACATTTTTTGAAATTGCCATATTTAAGGCAAATCATACTTAAATAAATGATTGCATTTCAAATATGAGATATTCATGGACCCCTTATTATTATTATTATTATTATTATTATTATTTTTTTTTTTTTTTTTTTAATTTTCTCTATGTAATCATTGCAGCATATCATACATCAAAATAAATGAATCTTACACCTCCAGAAAGGTTTTTTTTTTTTTTTTTTTTTTTTTTTTAGCAAAAACCTCTACTATCTAGAGTTATTAAAATCATCTTATTTTTAACTCTACCCAGAGAGAAAATGTAATAAATGGAAAAGGACACAAGTAAATAAATGTAAATTAATTATCTATATTAAATTTCACTTAGCAGATTTCCATAGACAAAACACAAATATATGAATAAAAAAATTATCATTTTCTTTTATTTTCTGGGAATTTCAAATTATTTTACCAGCTTAAAACAAGATTAAAACTCAATATCTAATTTCCGAACATAAAATCACACTCCAATTCCATGGAATGTTTAAAAAAATGTGGCAATTCTCAATTATTTCTTTATTTTTTAAATAATTATAGCTAAAATAGCTCTAAAAATTACATTTATCTACATTCCTTTTCTTGGAATGCCGTATATTGAGGTTTCCCACATTGAAATCAAATAAAATAAAACATACAACATGAAAAATATAATATCTAGATTATTTTAAGTGGCATGCATAATGAGACAAAAATAAAATCTTCGCGATTTTTTTTTTTTTTTTTTTTAAATCGCGATCGCTAAAATTAATTAATTTTGAAAAAAAGGATTAATGATCAAATAACCTCAGGTTCTCAACCTTAACATAGGTTATTTGTTTCGCGACGGCACCAAATGTTAAAGTTAACAACTTGAGGGTTGGTTTTTTGGTTTTTGAATAAATTGAAATTAAATTAAAGTAAATAATGAAAATTAATAGATCGATTAAAGGCCGGAAGTAAATAAATTGGTGGTAGTACATTAACTTAGTTGTGCCGTATATATATATATATCTTAAAATGCCGAATTGCCAAAACTTTTAATTCCTAAAATATGAATAAATGATAATAATTTAAATCAGACAAGAAAATTAGGAAAAATTGTTAACTCACCCCATTGTTGATCGGAATCTGAAATATAAAGCATTAATCCATAGGCATACACAAATATAAATAAAACACTAATTCTTCTTAAGGAGCACAATTTTCTTTTATTTAGAAACATTTTATGTATGCGAAAATTCTGGTACCGGTACCTACACTTAACATATTTTCATATTGAGCAAACTAGGCTGTGAACGATCTTACAATTGTTTTCACTTTGCCTTTTTTTATCATTTCAACTACACTACATATACATGTAAACCACATTAGTTGTGAATCATATAGCGTCACCTATTATCACGTTGACCACACCAGTCAGCGAACGAATTTTACGATTACTTTCAGTGAGTTGTTCATTAATAATAGTCAATAGTCCTGATATAACATATATTATTTTAACTCTTAGCCAACAAGCCAGTAGAAATATTATTTTATTCTGAGAGGTTGCTGAATATTAATGTTGCAGTGATCGACGGAACGAAAGATGTCACTAAAAAATCATCACACACTCTCAATTTTAACAGGAGTTGACGAATGCCCTGTTTAGGCTGATACATTGTAGCAAGCATTCTTGATTATTAATGTTGCAGTACTCAACGGAACGATAGATGTCACTAAAAAAAAAAAAAAAAACATCACACATTCTGAATTTCAACGGGAGTTGATGAATGCCCTGTTTAGGCTGATAGATTGTAGCAAGCATTCTCGATCTCCTCTTCAAAATTTTAGGAGACCGATGTAACGACTTCATTGATATTTCACAAGCACATCATTATTCGGATGCAGCTGAGTGGTAATTGCAAAGTTCGATATGAAAAATACTTGTAATCATTATTCAGTGGTCCATAGAATGCACATAAAAAAAGGAAATAAAAATGCAACGGCAAACGCCATTTCCCACAGCAGCCGCCGCGGCAGAGCCGCCCGGCGACCACCTTCTCCAACTGCTATCCAAGAGAGAGTAAAAAAACTGACGAAAATCCAATTTTCCCGCGAGCTTGAGACTATTTACCGGAGTATACGGGCGCGTGGTAAATAGTTCAAAAAAACAAATATTTTATTTGGATCGTCTGTTGATTAAATAAAAATAAGATGAGAGTAAATGAATTTAATTTTAAGAGAGGAATATTTTATATCGGCTCATTTTTTGGAATGAATGCTAAATATTGAAAAAACACATTTTCCTGTAGTGACGCCACACTTTGAATCGGCGTAGCGATATATTCGCTGCGGACCGAATCGAACATTCTAGAAGAAGAATTTGAAAATCGTAAATGGAAATGACGTCACTGATTTTAATTAAGGGAATCTGAAAGTTAGGAAAATTATTAAAATTGGTTTTGAATTAATTGCGGCCGATATAAAATAATTTTAAAACGATCTGAGCGTTTTATGAAAATTAATTTTTTTATAGGTGAAAACGTTTGTTTACGTTTCGCAGAGATCGGTCCCGGATATCAATTCTGGTTTGTTTACAAACAAAACGTTTCACATGAAATTTTGAATTTTTCTATTATTGCAAATCGAGGAATTTTAAAGGAATGAATTGGAAAAATTAATTAAATAAAAGAAACGAAAATATTTTCCGGGGAATTTTAATAAAAATTAATTAATTTTAAAAGTGTTAGAATTACCATTCTAACACCATTTTTATCAATTTTGTAACCGCAGTATGTAATTTCATCATTCATGAAAAAAGATTTTTCTTTATTTATTTTAAGATTATATTCACGTAACCTTTCTAGCACTTGTTTTAATCGCTCTAAATGTATTTCATCAGTTTCCCCTGAGATACATATATCGTCAATAAAAACTGAAATACCCTCTATACCTTTTAAAATTTGTTCTATAGTTCTCTGCCATATTGCTGGCGAACTGGCAATTCCGTATGGTAATCGCGTAAATTTAAATAAGCCTTTAGGAGTGTTAATAGTAAGTAATTCTTGTGAATTTTCCTCTACCGGTAAATGCAAGTATGCTTGATTTAAGTCAATCTTTGTAAAATGTAATCCACCCCCTAAAGTTGCTAATATATCCTCAATTTTTGGTAGCGGGTATTTGTCAACCTTTAAAAATTTATTTACCGTGACTTTAAAATCGCCGCATAAACGAATTTTCCCATTAGGTTTTACCACCGGAACAATAGGTGTTGCCCATTTACTAGTACTAACAGCTTTTATTATCCCTTCATTTTCTAATCTTTCCAATTCTTCATTTACCGCATTCCTTAATGCATACGTAACTGTTCGCGATTTACAAAATATTGGTGATGAGTCTTTCTCTAAATGTAATTCAGCTTTAACATTTTTAATTTCACCTACGTTATTTGTGAATAAATCCGTAAATTCATTTAGTAAATTATTTAAATTATCCGAGATTTGTACTTTGTTTACCGGAACAGTTTGTAAATTGTTTGGGAATATATTAAATGTAGTTATCCAATCCCTACCTAACAATAAAGGAAAATTTTTTTTTTTAACTAAATATAACTTAACATTCCTAGTTTTGTTTTCGTAAGTTACATTTACTCTAACAAATCCCTCGGGCTGGAAAATTTCTCCCGTGGCTGTTTTTAATTTTACATCAGCAGGAAACATTTTATGTTCTGGAAATAATCTCCGAAAACGATTTATCGGTACGGCGGAAATCGCCGATCCCGTATCAAGTTCCATTTCTGCTTTAGCACTATTTTCTATCAAAACCCAAATTTTTATAGGTTTAGTGCCTTCAGATTGTAATGACAAAATGTCTACAGTATCAAGAACATTTACATTTTTCTTTTGAGTAACAATGTTTTGTGCGTTCCGACACACCTTACTCAAATGACCGCGTTTTTTACAAAAATTGCAAACTGCATTAATAAATTTACAAACATTTGCTAAATGAGAGCTATTTCCACAACGATAACAATAAGTTTTACTTTTATTTGCACTCGCAGTTTTGTTCACGTTTTGTTTACTTAAGTTATTTTGAGAATAATTTTGTTTTGGTTTCCTAACACTAACAGAAACTTTATTCAAATTCAAATTTTTATTTTGTAATTCTATCATGTCGTTTTCAGTACTTTGCATAGTTACGGCTTGTTCTACTGCTTTTTCAAATGTTAAATCTTCAACCTGAGACATTAATTTGCTTTGGATTGTTTCATTTTTTAATCCGCGTAAAAATTGTTCTAACAAATTTTCTGACAGCGATTCGCCTGTAAACGCGCAACGTGTTGTAAGCTTCTTTAATCGAACACTAAAATCCTGCACAGATTCGTTATCTCCTTGACAACATTTTCTAAATTTAATCCGTTCACTGATTTTGTTTGGAATTTTACATAGATGTTTTGTTAAGACATCTACTAATTCAGTGTAAGTTTTTGATTCAGGGAGATCTGGGAACAGTAAATTTGTAAGTAAATTATATAATTTCGGGCCTAAAAAAGTTATTAAGTCACTAACTTTTTTTTCATCCTTAATATCAAACAATCTAAAGTTTTGTTCCAATCTTCTAACATAAATCTCAAAAGATTCAATTGAATCATTGAATTCCTTAAAATTCTGAAACATTTTTAATAAAATTATGCTAGTTCTAACAATAAAAACATGCAATCTAATAAAAGAACAGAAAGAAAAAAAAATAAAATAAATGTGTAAATACCTTTTTTTCTCTCTTTCCCGAAAAAAATAAAAAATCGTAGACAACTAATTATCTGTGGCGCCTATGCATTTCCGGCCTGACAGTAGACAAAAACTCACAGCTGCCGCATCCGATTTGCTTTTCGTTACTTTCGAAATATCAATTTTCTTTATGAAATAAGTAGATTTTGAATAAACACATGTGTAGAAGATATTCCGTTCTTTTTTTTATGAACTGCAGATTTTATTTTTAATCATCTTGAAGTAGATATTATTAAAATGTTGAAGAGCAAAACTTCTTTTTGCTTTTTTCTTTTTCATCTCATCGCCAATATAGTATTTTGTAGACAGGAGAAGATTCATGAGCCATAACTAAGATATAACGAGGCGTTTCATTTTAAACACACAAAATTTAATAGATGACTATGACAATACACATGAAAAATACAAGTAACATGAACGACTACATTTTTAAGACTGCGATCTGTTCTAGCAGAGATAAACGTAAAAAGGAATGAACAGATCATTGATTGGACGTGACGTCACTTACCAACAGTCCAATAGATTAAATCAGGAATACAATGACGAAATACACTACATAAACTAAATCAGATAAATATATTATACATAATATATATTGTTAATCAGTGCCGTAGCAAGTAAGGTGGGGACGCCGGTGTGAGGGAAAATTTATAGGGCTCCCTCCCCCTGCTTTATTACTTCAGGCGCAATATTAAAACTTTTACTGCGAATACTAATATTACTATATTAATTGATTACAATATTTATAATATACTTGAAGTAATGTACATATTAATACTGAGAAATTACTCTCATTAAGGTAAGATGAAATATTTATTAAAAAGACTTCAATGCCGGTCGCATACTTACTGCAAGCGTGCAAGCAAGCTCACATGTAAACATACTTACGACTTACGGTTACAGTGCGTTCGGTATAACAAGTTGAGTTATATTCATGTACTGCAGTTAACGGATCACAAAATTATTAAACTAAATTATTAAATATATTACAATACCCCTTTTGAAAAAAAAAATTAAAGTCATTAATTAAGAGTTTTTAAAGATCAAGTCTATCTGGTTTTTTCCTAATTCGTGATGGATAGCGTCTGCTTGTGACAGTTGTAACAGGGGTTTCTTCAGTATTCTCCGATTCTTCAGTAGGAAGAACTGCTGTTGGGTTTCAGGAGTGGAGGACAGTTCATCATGTTGGGGTTCTGTATTTGATATAGTGATGGAAGTTGGTTGGTTGGAAGCTAGAGATGAAATAGGAAAATCCTGAGGAATAGAAACATCTCTTCGTTCAAGGATTGACGGGCTAGCAGGGCGAATCTGATCAATGTGTGCTAAATATTTCTTATTGTTTATTTCAATCAGCCAAGTCTTGGAACCTTTTGGTTTAATTAGTCTGCCATAAATCCATTTGTTTGAAGGATTCCTGTGGGATTTTACCTAAACATCCTGACCACAGGATAAATCCTTTTTGCTAGTATGAGATCTGTCAAAGTATTGTTTTTGACATCTTTGTTTTTTTTCAACATGCCTTGCTGTACATGGATGCAGCAACTCCAAGACAGTTCTTATAGGACGACCAAGGAACAGCTCTGCTGGGGACAAACCAGTTGTAGCATGAGGTGAGGATCTATACTTGTGCAAGAATCTATTCACCTTGGCGGTAACTGTACTACCATCATTAGAGTCTAATTGCATCTTTCTAAGTGACTGTTTAAAAGTCTGTATAGTGCGTTCAGCCTGACCATTTGATTGGGGATGGTATGCTGGAATAAGTGTCTGTAAAACACCACAAGATTTTAGAAAAGCTGCAATTTCATCCGAAACAAACTGGGATCCATTGTCTGAAACAACTTCTAGAGGTAGTCCATATCTAGCAAACAGTTGTTGCAATACAGCTATGGTGCTTCCTGCTGTTGTCGATGACATTTTTGCTACCTCCAACCACTTTGAATAGCTGTCTACTACTATAAAGTAATTATTTTGGTCTTTCTGGGCAAAATCTAAGTGAATTCGGTCCCATGGTGCCTTAGGCCAGACCCATGATTGTAGTGGTGTGACAGGAGGAGACTTAGCTGTAACTTGGCAAGCTTCACAATTCGCAGACATGTCTTCTATGTCATGGTCTAAATTGGGCCACCAGAAATGACTTCTAGCAACTGCCTTCATTTTCACAATTCCAGGGTGAGTATCATGAAGCAGTTCAAGCAAGCACTTTCTATAAACATTAGGGATTATTACCCTCATGCCCCATAATAGACAATTATTATCAACTGATAATTCATCTTTTCTGCTGAAATAAGGCTTAAGATCAGGATTCTCATTTTTAGATGGAAAACCATTTTGAACATATTTAATTATTACTCCCAAAATTTTATCAACTCTTGATGCACTGGCAATGTCAACAGAAGTTACTGGTAATTCTGACAGATGGGAAATTTTATAAATATCTAATAAGTACAAGTCTTTATTTTGATCTTCACTAGGTAATCTTGACAGGGAATCAGCATTCTGATGTGCACTACCTTTTTTATATTTAATTGTATAGTTGTATGAGGATAATAACAATGCCCATCTCTGTAAGCGAGCAGCAGCCATGGTTGGTACTGATTAGTGGGAGAAAAGATGGTAACTAAAGGTTAATGATCCGTGTATAACATAAAGTTCCTTCCAAATATATATTGGTGAAACTTTTTGCAAGCAAAAATTATTGCCAAGGCCTCTTTTTCGGTTTGTGAATAGTTCATTTCAGCCTTAGATAATGTTCTAGAGGCATATGCTACAGGTTGTTCTTCACCATTTACAATGTGTGATAAAACTGCACCTAAGCCAACAGGCGAAGCATCACAAGATACTTGTAAAGGAAGATTTTCATCATAATGGGCCAATACAGCATCAGATGTTAAAAGATGTTTAGATTGCTCAAAGACATCATTACATTCCTCAGACCATGTTCATGAGACATTTTTGTTTAATAGATTATACAGAGGAGATAATAAAGTTGATGAGTTCTTAATAAATTTTGAATAGTAGTTTAGTAATCCTAAAAAGGATTTAAGTTGAGAGACATTTTCAGGAGTTTTTATCTTACTCTAGCTTCTCTTGGGTAGGGTGAATACCATCTTTGTCAATAATATGACCTAAGAATTCAACATTGTCCTTAAAGAATTTACATTTGTCAGCATTTAATTTTGCATTGTATTTTTGCAATCTTGCCATCACAGTTTCTAAAGTAGAAAAATGCTCATCTTCAGTAGCTGATGAGATTAGGATATCATCCTGGAAGCATATCACACTTGGAATGCCTTGTAAAATTTGTTCCATTATCGACTGAAAGATTGCAGCAGCTGCTGATATACCATACATCAATCTTCTTGGTCGAACCAAACCCATGAGTTTATTTAAAGTTAATAACTCTTGTGAATCAGCATCCAATTCGATTTGTTGGTATGCTTGTGAGAGGTCTAGTTTACTAAAATATTTTCTCCCTCTCAAGGTAGCAAAGAGATCTTGCTGTGTGGGCAAAGGATATTGATTCGGGTCAAGGGACTTGTTTACAGTTATTTTGAAATCTCCACATAATCTTACAGAATTATTCTTTTTCGGAACAACAACAACAGGTGTTGCCCATTTAGAATGCTCAACTAATTGCCATATGTTATTATTTACTAATCTTTTAATTTCATAAGAAACAGATTTTTTAAAGCATATGGTACATGCCTAGCTTTACAGAAAACAAGTTGACAATTTTCTTTCATTTTAAGGACAGCTTTAAAATGTTTATTTGGCTGATCACTTACCTTGAAAACATCACAATACTTTTTCTTGAGTGCTTCAACACTGTCTACAAAATTTGAGGACACTGAAAATATATCATTCCAATTTAGCTTGAACACACCTAACCAATTTTTTCCAAAGAGGGCTGGTCGATCACCTTTAACAATAATTAATGGTAAGTTATGACACTGGTTATTACACTGTACTTCAGCAAGGATTTCACCTACTACTGGGATTTCTTTTTCATTGTAATCCTTCAATTTGGTAGCTGAAGACAATATTTCAGTTTTGGGTAAATTATTCTTCACCCATACTTCTGATGCAATGGAGACATCAGCCGCAGTATCAAGTTCCATGTCCAATGGTTTACCATTTGTAATCACAGAAATAACATACTTTTTCTTGCTCGAGACTTGGTTTATGGATTTCACAGCAAAGAGAGAAACCTCTGAGTCATACTCTACCATTTCCACCTTTTTTGCTGACGAGGCTTTGTTTTTGCGCATGCACCCTGGCAATGAGGCCTTGTTTTTGCTCATGCACACTGGTGATATATGCCCACCTTTTCCACAAGCATGGCATTTTGCATTTTTATACTTGCATTTAGCAGGATCATGAGTAGCTCCACACCGGAAACATTTCGAAATTTTCATAGGTTGATAGTTTTTCTTTGCAGCAGTTGAGGAGCTCTGTCGAATTTTGTTGACAACAGGAGTAAGTGTCTTCATATTAGCTGCATCATTTTCAGCGATTTCGATAGCCATCGCTGTTTCCACCGCATCTGATAGCTTCAGATCTTTCTTTGCCAGGAGTCTTTTCTGAATATTTTCATTATTTAATCCACAAACAAAACTATCCCTTAATGCTTCATCGAGGAATGCACCAAAATCACACATAGAAGCCAGCCGTCTCAATTCCACTAAATACTTGGAAACAGACTCTCCAGTTGTTTGATTTCGTCGATGAAAGCGAAAACGTTCAGCAATGATGATTGGTGCAGGTTTAAAATGTTGCTTAAGTGTGTTTTTTAACTCGTCATATGAGCACTCGCTCGGCACTTTTGGAAGTAGTAAATTTCGAAGAAGTTTATAAGCATTTGAACCAATTGCTGAGATGAACACCGATACTTTCTTCTTGTCTTCCACATCGTTAGTAAGAAAAAATTGTTCAAGTTGTTCAATATATAAACTAAAATCATCTTGTTCTACATCAAATGAATGCAATGTGCCAATTAGGCCTAGCTTACTCATTATAATAGGTAACGTAACACGTCAATGCAAATGAAAGTTCAAATCAAGTGAGTTCCGATTACTCGTCGCCAATATAATATACTTGAAGTAATGTACATATTAATACTGAGAAATTACTCTCATTAAGGTAAGATGAAATATTTATTAAAAAGACTTCAATGCCGGTCGCATACTTACTGCAAGCGTGCAAGCAAGCTCACATGTAAACATACTTACGACTTACGGTTACAGTGCGTTCGGTATAACAAGTTGAGTTATATTCATGTACTGCAGTTAACGGATCACAAAATTATTAAACTAAATTATTAAATATATTACAATATTCAATGAAAAAGTATTTAAAAATCGTTCTAGAAAAAGAAAGCAAATTAATAGCTAGTATATCGTAATTTTTGACAGATACTGCATTTATAGAAAAATATTATAAATGCTTTGTAAAAATTAAACAAGCAAAGCAAAATTAATTATGTAAATAAAGATACAAAAAAATATATAATGAATAAATGCCTTATCTGAATGAACTGAAAATTTATATACATATTACAGTGAAACCTCTCTAAGTTGGACACCTACGGTTGCAGGAAAACGTGTCCAACTTGTAGGGGTGCTTACATTTTTCGATTTAATTAAACTGTATCTATGCATGCCTTTTAACATTTTATCACATCTAAATTTAACATAATTAAGTACTCATAACTTATATACAAAAAATGATTAATTTGGTAATTTAAAATTTAAATTTAAACTAGTATATTGTGGCCATAATAACACTTTCTTCTATAATTTTTTATATAACAGTGGCATCCACCAGTTAATATGCACGAAAATTTAATCAATGTAACTTCTCACAATAAAAATTTTGCATATGCATTTTGCTGCAATTTTATTCAATAGACGCTGTGATAGTCATATGGAAAATCGGAGAATGTGATTAAAAGTAGTACCAATTTGTCTGCTGATATACACCCAAATAAAATAACATTCATTTTAATAATAGCTTATGAAATTTGGTGAATTTATTCGCTCTAGAAACTGTGATATAGTTTTCCTGTGAAAGGGGAAAACTGCAGCCTAGCAGCGACACCTGTCGATTGATATGCACCCAGATTGAATCAGCATCTTTTTTCGCTATAGATAGATCTCTCACATATTATGTTTAGTGCAATTATACACTCAAGTAAAACTTTGTAGAAGAAATAAAAAGAACAAATGAAGAGGAACTCTAACTACCGAAATGTATTGTCTAATGCTCATTTTAAAACAGTCTAAGTCAAAACATACTTGTAGGCTCTCTACTGGATATTTCCTGGAGAAATGGACAAAAACAGTTCATGCAAATCCATAAAAAGAAAGCCTATTTCATTAAACGCTAAAATTAAGTAATTTGTGAATTTTTCAGTTGAACAAAATAAATATTTTTTTTACAAGATGAATATACAGAGTTGAATATAGTGTGACAAGAAACATTGCTTTTTAGATATTTACAGCTGTTTCTACAAGAGATAAGTAAATTTTCTAAAAAAGGTGAGAAAATGCAAGTTTTATATCTTTCTTTTTCAGTCTCATTGGGTAAAAGTATTCAACTTAGGATAATATTTGAATGTCCAACTTCCAAGTTAGAGGGGTGTCCAACTTATAGAGGTTGGACATGTTAATCCTATGGATATATTCCGTTCTGATAAAATGTGTCCAACTTAGAGGGGTGTCCAACTCGACCGGTTTCACTGTACAAATAATCGTCACAGAAACTGTATAGATTTTGGGGGATATATTATAGTTTTTTTTACAAGCACAGAACAAAAAAAACTTTATTATTACGGCTTACGGGTTTAAATTATTTAAAATGTACTAGCATCTAAATGCCTTACCTGATTGCACTGAAAATTTATATACATTTTAAAAAACACTGCCGCAGAAGCTGTATTGATTTTGATGAATCTAATACTTATATATTTTTACAGGGACACAACGAAATATTATTTATTATTATGATTTATGGGCTGTAATCATTTGAAGGGCTATAGCGTAAAATAAAACAACGTATTATATGAACAAGCAAACAAACAAACAAACAAACAAAAAAAACCCTTATAATTTTCTTTTTTGTTTATTTAACGATTTCTTTTACTATATTTATTTAACCATTAATTACTTGATGTTTGGAATGTTAAATGGACAATGGAGTCATTCTAGATATATTACATAAAGCGTAAGAAGCAGAATGAAAAATAACTTTTAAAAAATGGTTAAATATTATAACTAGGTATATATATATATATATATATACTAGCTGACCCGTCCGGCTTCGCACTGATGAACAAATTTTAGTTAAAGATTGATTGATATGTAAAAAATCAAGAAATATATCAGTTTATATGTTATAGTCAGGCAATATTATTAACGGGAAAGTCAAAATATAATTTCACAATTATTTTTTTAACTAGTTGTTAAATGTTGGCAATTTTTACTTAATGCTATTTATTTATTTATTTATTTATTTCATAAAAAGAAACATTTCTTTACTCATGAATAAAAAATATTGAAAAATAAACCTATGACATGAAAATGTTTTTGATAAAATTGACGTCATAATAGCTTTAATTATTATTTATTTGTTCATTTCGCAAATATATTTAATTATTTCCATAATTGATTATTATTTTAATAATGTATATTAAAGGAGAAATCAATAATATAAAACAATATTCGTACAATATATACTATTACAGAATCTGGTGTGAAACAACCACACGACTTCCATTACCCACTATTACACGTAATATATACAATTTTTTGGAGATATTACTTGCATTTTTTGAGATTTTCGAGTAAGAGAAACTTGATACACGTATAAAGACACATACAACAGAGTTTGCATAGCGAGTTAAAAAATAAGGGGAAAAAAAATAGATAGTTATTTTTTTAAACACGAATTTCCGAGATCTAAAACTGAACTACCTAATCAGGATGACCGTTAATATTCCTGTAATAAGCACGTAATACTTGAGAAAGGTTATCTAAATTGGATTAAAGAAAAAATTTTCAAGAATACGTTAGAGCCGTTTTTGAGATACCAACTTTTACCAAAACTTAGCATACTCAATTATTGACCTAAAAACAATAATTACATACAAAATGATATTTAATAGGAAGTTAATATGGCGAGTTTGAAAAAAATCCGTACAGGCGTTTTTAAAGGAACGCACTTGCGAAGTCTGAAATTGAGCTGTTTATAGAGGACGCCTATCAATTTTCCTGAACTAAGCAACTTTTCAATCGAAAGGGCATCTAATATATTATTTATACAGCAACTTTGAAGAAAATCATTAGAGGTGTTTTTGAATATGGGCTTACGGTCCCATTTCTGGTTTTCGATGACCGGTTTTTCAATTCCGGTTTTTCAATTTTCACGAAAATTTGGAAAATTTATCTGTACACCAGACCTGAATCACTTGTGAAGTTTAGTAGTTCTATTTTTATTAGTTTTGGAGATATGACAGCCAGAAGATTACACACACACGTGCACATATACACACACACTGACCAATTGCCAAAACCTATACAATACTTCCACTACCTACGGTAGTAGGGTAATTGAAGTAAACACATACATCTCGTATTTACTACGATAATATACAGATTTTCGTATTACGTTTTCTATCGCCAAATACAAAAATCGCCAATGACGATAGATATCAAATCTATGCTTTGTTTTCAATTAAAATATTGAAACTTTTAATTAAAAATTTATTTTACCAAAATTTATTATAGCTTCTAGCACTTAGAGAGAGACAGTGTAACTTTTGATTATTGAAAGAAAAAAAAAAAAAAAAAAAAAAAAAAGCAATCGGCTTTTTAGTTCTAGCGATCGTTCTCTACATATGCATATAAACCTTTCTTCTTTTTATATTAGTATAGCTATAGAGCATAGGTATATTAAATAGGTATCCAATCAACATAATGTAACTCAAATAATTAAATGCTATTTACATTTCAGTAATGGCTGTATGCGCTATGTATATTGAGCTACTTGCCATAACTGTTAGTTGCTAAAAATAGTCGCCAAATAAATTTAAACATCTCAATACGCAAGCGAAGTGTGACATCACTGACCGCCCATGGATGCAAGAAAAAGATTTTCCATGTTAATCGCTCATTGGATTTTTTTTTTTTTTTAATTAAAATTCTAGAAGAATTATTTCCCGATTTTAATCCTCATATTTGGGTATAGATATGTATTAGTTATTATATGCATGCGTTAGATTGAGTTATTTTGCTGTCAAATTGACAAAATTTTAATTTTAAATTTCAAAACTGTCACCCTTGGCGTTTTTTGTATTTGGCGATCAAAAAGTAATACGAAAATATACATGCCAAATGTATATTTTCGTAATATGTATAGTACGAAATATTGTTTCATATTATTCGTTACACTCTTAATGTAAGTTTTTAAAATAACCATGATTTTTGAAAGGAATTAAATTATATTCGCCAGATAATTTGGCGATATTTTTTTTTCTGCCAAGGATGACGGATATCAAATCTATTCCGCTGCAACATATTAGTATATTATATCAGATACTTTATTTAGACATTTGAAAACAAATTTGACTTCAAATTATGATAGAATATTTATCCTTTCCCTTTTAATTAGTTTATTAGTTGGATGTTTATTGTGTAAATATCATCCTTTGAAATGAAATGTTTATGTTTTTAATCGAATATGGAAATTTGACATTTTTTTTTTTTTCTAGAGTTTTGAAATTTAAAATTCTAATTTTATCAATTTTACAACAAAAACAATTTAATCTAACGGATGCACATGATAACTAATACACATCTATATCCAAATATGGGGATTAAAATGGGGAAATAATTTTCCTCGATCTTTATTATTTTTTTACAAAAAATCCAGTTCACTTTTTATATTATTGTTCGCGTGAAAATATATTTTATTATATGTCTAAAAATAAATTAATTCGTAAATCTTTTTGGCAACAATTATAAATTAAAATAAATAATATTATAAAATAGAATTTCTTATTTTATTTTATTTTATTTATTTATTTATTTTTAAATTCCAATTTCGTTTACACCACGGAGTAATAAAGACTCCGTGGTTTAAACATTGATGCTTAGATCATTATATTATATCATATCATATCAAATTAAATTATTAGAAAAATAAACACTTTTAATTCTATAATGACGTCAGATTTAACGTGTAAGTTTAACAATTAAAAAAGCTTTATATTAATTTCAATTTAATGCACGTGCAAATATATTTCTTTTCTTTTCACGTCAAGATATTTTAAAAACGAAATGAATATGTAAATGTTTCTTTTATGTTGGCAGCAGGTAATTTTTTTAATATTTCATTATTTCCATTTCTATTACGGCTTCTATGGGGATTTTAATTAAAATGGTCAGATTTTAAACTAAAATTTATTTTATCAAAATTAAATATAGCCTATAACAATATGGCATACTGTAGCTTTCGGTCAGTGAAAAAAGTTTTTAAATCGGTTCAGTAGTTTCAGAGATTACCCTCCACAAACAAACAATTTTTTGCGCTTTATATAATGATTAGCTGACCCGTCCGGCGTCGCACGAATGAACAAATTTTAGTTAAAGATGGATTGACATGTAAAAAATCAAGAAAGATATCAGTTTATATGTAATAGTCAGGCAATATTATTAACTAAAAAGTCAAAATATAATTTTACAATTTTTTTTTTAATTAGTTGTTAAATGTTGTCAATTTTTACCTAATGTTATTTATTTATTTCATAAAAAGAAACATTTCTTTACTCATGAATAAAAATTATTGAAAAATAAACCTATGACATGAAAGTGTTTTAGATAAAATTGACGTCATAATAGCTTTAATTATTATTTATTTGTTCACCTCGCAAATAAATTTAATATTTTCCATAATTGATGGTTATTTTAATAATGTATATTAAGGGAGAAATCAATAATATGAAACAATATTCGTACAATATATACTGTTACAGAATCTGGTGTGAAACAACCACACGACTTCCATTACCCACTATTACACGTATTATATACAATTTTTTGGAGATGTTATATGTATTTTTTGAGATTTTCCAGTAAGAGAAACTTGATACACGTATAAAAGACACATGCAACAGAGTTTATATAGCGAGTTAAAAAAAAAAAAAAAAAAAAAAAATAGATAGTTATTTTTTTAAACACGAACTTCCGAGAACTAAAACTGAACTACCTAATCATGGATGACTGTTAATATTCCTGTAATAAGCACGTAATACTTGAGAAAGGTTATCTAAGTTGGATTAATGAAACAATTTTCAATAAAACGTTAGAGCCGTTTTTGAGATACCAACTTTTACCAAAGCTTAGCATACTCAGTTATTGACCGGAAAACAATAATTACATACAAAAGGATATTTAATAGGAATTTAACATGGCGAGTTTGAAAAAAAATCCGTACAGGCGTTTTTAAAGGAACGCACTTGCGACATCTGAAATTGAGTTGTTCATAGAGGACGTCTATCAATTTTCCTGAACTAACCAACTATATCATTCAAAAGGGCATCTAATAGATTGTTTATATAGCAACTTTGAAGAAAATCGTTAGAGCTGTTTTTGTAATAAGGGCTTACGGTCCCATTTCCATTTTTCGATGACCCAATTCTGGTTTTTCAAGTTTTACGAAAATTTGGAAAATTTATCTGTACTCCAGACCAGAATCAATTGTGAAGTTTCGTAGTTCTATCTTTATTAGTTTCGGAGATTTGACAGCCAGAATATTCCACACATACGTACACACATACACACACAATGACCCACTGCCAAAAACTACTTTTTTGGACTCAGGAGGCCTTAAAACGTGTAAATCAGATGAAACTCTATATCGAATTTTTGGACCGAATATAATACTTCCACTACCTACGGTAGTGGGATAATTGCAGTAAAAACATAGACCTCGTATTTAATACGAAAATATACAGATTTTCGTATTGCGCTTTCGATCACCAAGCACAAAAATCGCCAAGGACGACAGATATCAAATCTATGCTTTGTTTTCAATTAAAATATTGAAAATTTGAATTAAAAATTTATTTTACCAAAATTTATTATAGACTCTAGCACTTAGAGACCGTGTAACCTTTGATTAGTTGAAAGAAAGAAAAAAAAAAAAATCGGCTTTTTAGTTCTATAGCGATCGTTATCTACATATATACATAAACCTTTCCTCTTTATATATTAGTATAGATAGAGCATAGCTAGATTAAATAGGTTTCTAATCAACATAATGTAACTCAAATAATTAAATGCTATTTGCATTTCAGTAATGGTTGTATGCGCTATGTATATTGAGCTACTTGTCATAACTATTAGTTGCTAAAAATAGTCGTCAAATAAATTTAAACTTCTCAATTATTCTTTTAAAAAATGCATAATGAAATGCAGATGATATTTTTTTAATTCACTTTTTATATTATTATACGCAAGCGAAGTGTGACGTCACAGACCGTCAATGGATGCAAGAAAATGATTTCCTATGTTAATCGCCCATTGGAATTTTTTGTAAAAAATTATTAAAAATCGAGGAAAATTATTTCCCGATTTTCATCCCCATATTTGGGTATATATATGTATTAGTTATCATGTGCATGTGTTAGATTGAGTTATTTTGCTGTCAAATTGACAAAATTTTAATTTTAAATTTAAAAACTCTGTTGTCCTTGGCGTTTTTCTATTTGGCGATCAAAAACGTCATACGAAAATATACGTGCCAGATGTATATTTTCGTAATATGTATTGTACGAAATATTGTTTCATATTATTCATTACTCTCTTAATATAAGTTGTTAAAATAACCTGAATGATTTTTGAAAGAAATTAAATTACGCTCGCCAGATAATTTGGCAATATTTTTTTTTTTTTTTTTTTTTTTTTTTTTTCTGCCAAGGATGACCGATATCAAATCTATTCCGCTGCAACATATTAGTATCTTATATCAGATATTTTATTTAGACATTTGAAAACAAATTTGACTTCAAATTATGATAGAATCTTTATCATTTTCCTTTTAATTAGTATATTAGTTGGATATTTATTGTGTGAATATCATCCTCTGAAATGAAATTTTTATGTTTTCAACCGAATATGGAACCAAACTAAATTCAAAAACTGGTGTACGATCGATAAATAGATTTTAAAACTTCTTTACACACCATAAATTTTAAGCTAGCACAACCGGTTTCGAAAGGACTTAGCCTTTCTTCATCAGGTGCACAAAAACATGTACTGCTGCCTTGGAGGCAAAAGCAAAAGTTTTAATATCACGCGTGAAAATATATTTTATTAATAGTCGAAAAATAAATTAACTCGTAAATTCTTTTGGCAGCAATTATAAATTAAAACAAATAATTTAATAAAAGTTTAGAAGTTAGAATTTCTAATATTATTTTATTTTATTTTATTTATTTTTAAATTCCAATTTCGTTTACGCACGTCAGTTTAAACATTAATGCTTAGATCATTATATCATATCACATCATATTATATTAAGTTATATTATCAGAAAAATAAACACTTTTAACGCTATAATGACGTCAGATTTAACGTGTAAATTTAACATTTCGCGAAGCTTTATATGAATTTCAATTTAATTCACGTGTAAATATATTTCTTTTCTTTTCATGTCAAGATATTTTGAAATCAAAATGAACATGTACTAAATGTTTCTTTTATGTTGGCACTGGCAGCAGCTAATTTTTTTAATATTTCATTATTTCCATTTATATTATGGCTTTTATGGGGATTTTAATTAAAATGCTCAGATTTTAAACTAAAATTTATTTTACCAAAATTAAATATAGCCTATAACAATCGGGCATACTGTAGCTTTTGGTCAGTGAAAGAAGTTTTTAAATCGGTTCAGTAGTTTCAGAGATTACCCTCCACAAACATACAATTTTTTGCGCTTTATATAATGATATAGAATAGATATAGATATATATATATATACACGGGTATAACTTTTAAATGGGATCCCGAAAAACAGGGCATCGGTAAAAAGGGCTTCCGGAAGAAAGGGCACCGGAGAAAAAGGCACTTTTTCAAATCGCAAAATTATAAATATCAAATAATGAATTTAAAGAATGACTTTCAAATTACATTTTTAGAAAATTCATTTGATTTGATACGTCATTCATTTAGTATGTACCTAGGGAAAGGGGGAGGCTAGCAGCAGACTGAAAGAAAACAGTTGTAGTTGTTTTTATACCACCTTTTCACCGATTTTCACCATGAAAAAATGATCAAAATTGGTATATAGAGGTTTTCGATACTTACAAATCGATTGCGGATGTTTTTGAATTTGTAAAATTATTAGGAGGGGCGGTAAGGGGGGCTATGGGCAAAAACAAATAGAAATACTGTTAGGCCGTTCAAAATTGGTTCAGATAGGTTTTAGAGGCCTGCAAGTCGAATGGGGATATTTTCGAAAGTGTAGAAAGGCCTGGAAGGGGAGAGGCGGAGGGGAAAAAAATAAAATAGAGTTAGATCATTCAAAATTGGTACATAGAGGTTTTCAATACCTACAAATCAATTGCGGATATTTTTAAATTTTTAAAATTATTGGGAGGGGCGGGAAGGGGTAGGGAGCGGAGGGGCAAAAACATAATAATAGAGATAGATCGTTCACAACTGGGGCATAGAGGTTTTTGATACTTACAAATCGATTGCGGATATTTTCGAATTTGTAAAATTATTAGGATAGACGGGAGGGGGGGGGCGAAGGGGAAAATAATAATGTTGCGTAGTTGGGGGTTCGTGAGTTGTCCGGGAATGAAAGGCCAAACTTACAAAAATTCAGTAATTTATTCACAGAAAGTTCCAGACAAAATACAGGTCAATGTACCAAGTATCAGCTTCAATTCAAGCAGTAAACACAGCTTAAACAACAGCTGTCAATAGCAAATCCACAGTACAAACTGTATAGCAATAACACTTAAAGCAAATCTCTTTCGAAGAGGCTCAATGCAAGCTGACCGACTCTGATCACAAACTGAACTGAACTAACTCGCCTTGGCGAGAAAGCGCTTCTTATATACTGTTCCATGGAACCCATATTTTTCGAGAAAACTCTAGAAAGTGGTCAACCAATCAACTTACAGCTTCCATATTTGGTATATCCCTTATAAGTATTTTCTCGCCAAGGTCGCCAAAAAAATCGCCAAGGTGGGATAAAGTCGCCAAATTTGTCGCCAAATCCATTACCTGCCTTATTGGGCTTTTTAATGCGTTTTTAAGGGGAAATAAGGCTATTTCAACCCTAAAATGACTAGAAATGGACAAAATTAGCACTTTATCAACTTACTAAGCCTCTTCGAAAGAATTTATACAAAAATAAACGCAATTATTTACAATTTTGTAACACTGCCCCCCTCCCAAGGACTGCACATCCCGGGCAGTGCAACCCTTGGTTAAGAGGCGAAACTAACCAAATTTACACAATCTCAAATACAAAAACTAAGTTGCATATAACGACAAAATAGAAACAAAAATCAAGTGAGAAATATTTACAAAATTCACAAATATGTACAAGTATTTATATACAAATATTTACATTACGCATGCGCAAATTTTACCAGTATTTACATTTTAAATTTTAATATTACCGTTAATTGTGGTACTTGGCTAGCCTGTTATAGTGCACCACCTTCGGTTTTGATGAAGGTGTTTTAGTGATCCGCACCACTACATCATTCAGCCTTTTTAAGACTGTGTATGGTCCGTCCCAGTTGCACTGTAACTTGGGAGAGAGTCCTTTGCGTGGAACAGGATTCCACAACCAGACCTTCTCTCCTTCCTGGAACTCATGTTGCGTAGCCTTTAGATCGTACCTTGTCTTCATTTTCTCCGTTGCCATGTTAATCCGCTCCCGAGCAAAGTTGTGTACGTCCTCAAATCGTGCCTGGAGATCTTGGATGTACTCCTCGGGCGATGAAGGCGCATCGGGTGGACAACCAAACAGGAGATCACAAGGGAGACGAAGTTCACGTCCAAACAGCATCTGGGCTGGAGTATAGCTGGTGGTTTCATGGACAGCACTTCGATAAGCCAGCAGGAACAATGGCAACTTCAAGTCCCAATCTTGCTGGTTCCTTGATACTAGAAGAGAGAGGTTATTCAGGATGGTACGATTGAACCTCTCGACCATGCCGTCCGACTGGGGATGTAAGGGTGTTGTCCGGGTTTTGTCTATGCCGAGTAGTCGATTTTGCCGAGTAGTCGATAGTGCCGAGTAGTCGACACCATTTCTCCACATCCTCCTTTGCCTTGCTCCAGTAGAAGCGTTCCCGAACTTTCTGCAGAGTCTTCATTACCCCAAAATGGCCTACTATGCAGTTGTCCTAAAACATCTGGAATTCTTGATCTTGGTAAAACAATTTGCCATCTGAAGCTTTTCCCATCATCAGATTCCCACTTTCTGTATAATACGCCGTTTCTGATATGAAGAGAGTCCCAAAGTGCCCAATAACCTTTCGTAATGGGACTAAATCTGGAAATGTCCTTCCAGGTAGGTCTGTTGCTGGTCGTCTCCTTCAGCTGTAATATTGAATTTATGTCAGGATCTTCCAACTGGGCTTGTCTAAGTTCTTCGTCACTCCATGGATCGGGATCTTGTTCTGATGGTGTTGAGACTGTAACTTGGCGAGCAACTGGCTGTATTCTTTGGGGTTTATCATCGGCTTTACAGCTGTATTTATGATCTTCATATGGAGGCTCCCGCAAGAAGGCATCTGGATTTTCCAGAAGCGCTCCTCCTGGGTGGCATACTTCAGAGACATTCACGGTTGCGTCTCTAGGTGTTCTTACTGGGCAGCTTCATTTGATATGCCCGTCTTTTCCACAGCCCCAGCATTTAGTTGTTGGAGTCTTCCCTTCTTTCTTACTCTCAAGAATGCGTAGTCTTCGATTAATTTCTGCAATCATTTCCTGAATTTCTTTAAGATCATCTTGAGAGCCGTTCACTTTGTATGCCATGTTGCTGCTCTGGCGATGTTTACAGGAGGCTTGTTGGGCTGTCTCGAGCTTTAGGGCATACACCAAGGCTGACTCCACATCCTTCACGTCGGAGAGTCTGAGGGCTTTTTGAATATCTGGATCTCCGACAGCATCAATGAAATATTCTAGAGCCAGATTATTGCGTGTTTCAGGATGACAGTCTGAGAAAGCCAAATGTGAAAGCCTCTGGATGTTTGATGCCAGTTCTCGTAAGCTTACCCCTGGTCTCTGACGACGGGACCTTAGCTGGAGTCGACTATATTCTTTAGACCATTTCGCTCCAAAACGTAGCTCTAGTGCTCTGGTTACAGCTTCGAAGTCATATCGCTGTTCCTTCGAAAGGGTCTCCAGAATATCTGCGGCGTCGCCCCGCAACGACCCTACCAGATGAGCCGTCTTTGCAACAGAGTCCCAGCCGTTAGCTTTAGCTACGATGGAAAACTGCGTCTTATATACATGCCAGGAGGAACTGCCGTCGTAGGTAGATAGCTTAACCCATATTGGACCGCCGTCCTATTTATAGGACAGTTGAATTAAATGTCAATAATGTAAAAGAAACATTTAAAATCTGCAAAAAACTTGACATAAATTTTTAGAAATAGACTAAATTAATTAAATTACTGTGAAAAATGGAATTTGAAAAAAATATTAATGCTGCAGAATAATAAAGAACTTCTTCTGCTAAATAGTGAGCATGTGCTAGTGAAAAATCCAAATGGTCGTCAAAGACGATGTCAACTGAAATCATGCAATAAAAAACCTGTTACAATTTGCAACATGTGCAATGTTGGATGTAGAGATTGTTTTTTGGACTTCCATTCGTAAAAATCTTTACAATTTGCAAAATGCTCACTTTTGGACTGTGTAGAGACTGTTTTTTGGACTAACAAACAAAATAAAAAATTTTGTAAAATTATTATAATTTTTTAAGTTTTTTTTTTTATATGTGTAAGTATCTTATACTGACCATGTTTTTAAAAAATTACATTTTTCTAATGATTCGTTTAATGAGTGGTCCAATATGGGTTAATAAATTCCTGATTCTGGATTCTTCTCTCTTTCTTTTCAGTTTCCTGAGGCATGGATTCTAACTTTTCTTCGAGATTCCGAATCTTGCTCTGCAGTTCATTCCCTATTACTTCTCCGTTCCACTCTTCTTTCATTTTTCTCTCAAGATCTTCCTCCATTCTCTTAAACTTGCTTTCTATCTCTGAAACCCTTCCTTTTAGCTCTTGATCAAAGTTTACTTTAAATTTCTCCTCAAAATTCTCTTCTATCTTCATAAATCTCTCTTCAAAATTCTTTTCTACTTTCGTAACTTTTTCCTCTATCTTCATTGCTTTCTCTTCAAAACTCTCTTCTATTTTCAAAACTTTCTCTTCAAAATTTTCTTCTATCTTTATAACTTTCTCTTCTATTCCATCCATTCTATTTTCCATCACCGTTAATTTACCCTCTATCGATTCTTTCGCCGTTGAAAGCTCCCTCTTCGTCTCATCTTGATTAGATTTAATTTCTTACTGAACTTCACCCAAACTGCATTTCATTTCCTTCATTTCTTCAGTCAAGCCGTCTTTCAATTCTCTTTGCGATGCTTCCATACTTTCTTTCATCTCTCTTTGTCCTTCCTTCATTCTTTCGATCAATCCGGTTTCCATCTTTTCCTGTCCTGTTTCCATTTTCTCTATCAATCCGGTTTCCATCTTTTCCTGTCCGGCTTTCATTTCATTCATCTCTTGACTAAGGCTAACTTTCATCTCATTCATCTGGGTAGCTAAGCTTTCCAGAATTTTTTTCATCTCTTGCTCCATAGCTCTCGTTATCACCATTCACAGACAAATCCCGCTTCTGACACCAGAAATGTTGCGTAGTTAGGGGTTCGTGAGTTGTTAGGGAATGAAAGGCCAAACTTACAAAGATTCAGTAATTTATTCACAGAAAGTTCCAGACAAAATACAGGTGATGTACCAAGTATCAGCTTCAATTCAAGCAGTAAACACAGCTTAAACAACAGCTGTCAATAGCAAATCCACAGTACAAACTGTATTTAATTTAACAGGGAGCAGCCCCCGCTCACCGCTCGAGGAGCGGTGTTGAGCGCTTCTAGGATAATCCACGTGAGCTGCTCCGACATTTATTGAGAAAAAAAAAAAAAATTACATCATGCATCGCCTGGCTTAGCCAACCAGCGACAGAGGGCGATGAGTATTTACAGATATTTATGTACATAAAGTATTTGGTCGGCATGCCGGGCCCAGCCGGCCCCACGTGACAAATGGCATGCTGACGATAGTTGTTATTGTAGAGTCGAAACCAGTTGATAATTGATGACGCAGACTCTGAGGTTGAGAATGGCAGTTCCTTTAGTAGAAACAGTTCATGCGTATGCATGGATTTAATCAGCATTAATTGCTGAACATCATGGGAAGAATCTGTAAGTAGATAGATTCACGTTGAGGCTCAAGTCGGTCCTTGATTGCTGGTGACGTTAGGATGGTTAGTGGGGTACTGGTGAAGTTTCTGAGTAATCTGCAACTTCAGGACGTTTGGAATCTAGAACTGATATTACATGAGGATATCTTCAGCAGCAACTCGGACGACCACAGAGGAAGATAACAGGGTGAAGAAACTTAAGGTTATTTAATTTTGACTAGAGAATTATTATTATAATTATTATAATTTGATATTAATCTGTTAGGTTTGAAATGTTCATTAAGTAGGAGAAGATGCTATTTAGTTTATTTATTAGCGGTTTTCTTGTTAGAATTTCGTCTAGCCAATTAATTGGTCTAGGGGAGGGATTTCTTAAATGATAATTTTCTGTTAGGGGGCAGTGGAAATAATAATGTAGTGGAGTACCCTCCTCTCCACATGGACACAAGGGTGAGCGTCGGCAATGAAACTTGTATAGATAGGAAGGGAAGGGCCCATGGCCTGTTAGGAATACGGTAATAGGGGGAGTTAAAGTCCAAGAGTTAGTGCGGGCCCGTGGAATCAGCGAGAAGGTATGTCTCCCCTTCTCTGAATTATCCCACAGGTCTTGCCATTTGAGATTCATTAAGTTTTGAATTTTACTTTTGACGCAGGAGGGAGGAGCGGGAATTGAAGAACATTTTGTGGGGAAGTTAGTGGCTTCTTTTGCTAGGGAATCAGCTATTTCATTGCCTACGACACCCCTGTGGGCAGAAACGTGTGCCAGGGTGCAAGTTAAGTCGAGATTCATTAGGAGTTTTTTAATGCGCTGAATTTGCGGATGTCTGCTTCGATGTCGAGCTATTGCCTGAAGGCCCGAGAGACTGTCGCTGTAGATATTGACGCTTTGATTAGAGTATGCGACACTGGCCCATTGTATGGCCTCGGCGATCGCGTGGATCTCTGCTTGAAATACAGTATTAAAGTCTTCGAGTCTGCAAGCCCACTGATGGCCTGCGACACCCTGTTCCAGCACGCAAAATGCGGCTGCAACCCCGGTATCTGTCTTGGAACCATCCGTGTAGATTGCCACCGGAGCAGAGGGAGAAAAGTTATTTTTAAGACAGTTGGTTAACTTTGGAGTAACATCCTTGGCTGGGTGAATATCCCAACTGCAGGTCAAAGTTTGAATGGGGGTTTGTGGGAAGATAAAATTAGTTAGGTCAGGGTCTTTTAATTGCAAGATTTGAGTTTTAATGTACGTTTGGGAGACCTGCAGGTGGGCGTGGGGAATCCCAGTGATTACGGTGAGGGCATCAGTGGAAATAGTTTTATATCCATAGCAATAACACTTAAAGCAAATCTCTTTCGAAGAGGCTCAATGCAAGCTGACCGACTCTGATCACAGACTGAACTGAACTAACTCGCCTTGGCGAGAAAGCGCTTCTTATATACTGTTCCATGGAACCCATATTTTTCGAGAAAACTCTAGAAAGTGGTCAACCAATCAACTTACAGCTTCCATATTTGGTATATCCCTTATAAGTATTTTCTCGCCAAGGTCGCCAAAAAATCGCCAAGGTGGGAAAAAGTCGCCAAATTTGGCGCCAAATCCATTACCTGCCTTATTGGGCTTTTTAATGCGTTTTTAAGGGGAAATAAGGCTATTTCAACCCTAAAATGACTAGAAATGGACAAAATTAGCACTTTATCAACTTACTAAGCCTCTTTGAAAGAATTTATACAAAAATAAACACAATTATTTACAATTTTGTAACAATAAAAATAAGAGTTAGAGCATTTTGGGAATTTTTTCCGAAGGCAGTGAGAACCCCGGTGTGACATTTTTCCTAATCATTTTTTGTTTCTCTCTCTCTCTTTTTTTTTTTTTTTTGCTTTGTTTTTTTACGTGATAAAAATTAATGCAATTCTGAGAATTCAGTAATTATAATGATTCATTTAAAAATAGGGAACAGCGAAGCGGGCGACGCCTGCTAGTAATACATAAAGAAGAAAATACTTCACTTTGTAATCAGATTGTTCTTTTAATAAATTATTTATTTACCTCTTTTTTCTTTTTTGTTTTGCAACAACAATCAAGCCATTTCTCAAAAGAAATAACTTTCTAAACATTTAGAAAAAAGAACAAAGTCAATAAGCATGTATATATTATTATACAAGAAATAATAACAATTTGATATACACCTTTATATACAATTTCACGAAATATCATAATGAGAAGATATGTAGGAATATTTTTATAGAATTCAATTTTACCATACAAATAGTAACATTAATATAAAACGTATGAAACACATGTTAAAAGAAAGAAAGAAAAATTAAACTCTCATAACTTTTACCATAATTATATATAAAACAAAACAATGAAAATTTAATTTATACTATCGATTAATTAAAAAGGTAAATTAATATACACAGTGAAGCATCGATAATCCGGCATCGACGGGAAACAGACATTGCGGATTTTTCCGGAAAAATAGGTGCCCACCAGCGGCCAAGCGGTTCTACGCTCGAAGCTGGTAGACGTGAGGTGCGATCCCAGGTCGCGCTCGTCGGCCTAGCCGTTAGGAGTTTTCCGTAGTTTCCTCCGAAACTTGCGTAGATACGGGCTAGGATCCCTTAGAAAGACCCCCCCCCTCCCCAACGGATGGCACTCTCCTCAAGCCTAGGACCTACAGCAGCTCTTTTACTTCCATTACCCAACTACCGTAGGTAATGGAAGTATTCTATTCGATCCAAAAATTAGATATCGAGATTTCACCTGATTTACGTGTTTGAAAGTCTCATGGGTCGAAAAGAGTGGTTTTTGGCAATTGGTCAGTGTGTATGCGTGTGTGTAAACTTCCGGTTATTATATCTCGGAAACTAATAGAGATAGAACTACAAAACATTAGAATTGAAATAGGTCTGGTGTACAGACGAATTTTCCAAATTTTGGTGAAAAATGGAAAAACAAAAGTGGGACATCGGAAACCGGAAGTGAAGCCGTAAGCCGTATCTCAAAAACGGCTCTAACGATTCTCTTCAAAGTTGCTGTATAAACACTCTATTAGACGTCCTTTCCAATGATATAGTTGGTTAGTTCAGGAAAATTTATAGGCGTCCTTTATAAATAGCTGAATTCCATGTCTTGCACCTACATTAATGCACCTACATTTATATAGAATTTAATTCGGTTATTAAAAAAATAATTCTGTTTTTTAAAAATAATTTATTAAAATTATTATTTAAAAAATTTATCTTTTATGATAATGCAGACGATTTCCATATTAGAGAAGTAGTATAACACCAAATGTCCAAAAAAAGTCCATTTTATTATCAAAAAAAAAAAATAAATAAATAAATAAATAAATAAATAAATAAATAAAATAAAATAAAATACGATTTTTTTTTTTTTTTTTTTTTTTTTTTCGTTTAAAGTAAAAAAAATCGATAACTTTGTTTTAAATTATCGCAGATCGATGGTTCAACCATTCGTTTTTAAGGTATTGGCGAGCTCTTTTGAAAGATACCCATCATGAAAATTTCCTCCCCTCGAGGGGGGACTTCCCCCCAAGGGGGAGGCGAGGCTCCTACATACACAAATTTTTTTTTTTTCCCAGTTAACTATCTCTATTACAAAAAATATATATTCGTTTCATTTGGTTTAGTGCAGTCTATAGACGTTAAACTTTACTTACCTGCAATTTCCTCCATAGACGTAATGTATTAGAATTTCTTGATTGTCCCTGTACACGAACCATTTGCTTGATCTTAACGAAAAGCTTACTGTAGCATCCCTATATGATACACATTTAGAATACCAAGTTTGAACTTTCTGCCATAATTTGTTTTTGAGATATACTGATAACAGACAGACAGACACACAGACATACAGACAAACACACAGACCATTTGCTAAAAACATGATTTTCGTATTCAGGGGACCTCAAAACGTGTAAATATAACAAAATCTCGTGTTCGAAATTTTGACCCAAAAACAATACTTTCTCTACCTTATGGTTAAGAGAAAGTAAAAAGAAACAATAACAGTGGGGAATCCCCATAAACAGCCATAACGTTGTTACAGACACTTGGAGCTTCAGGGTTATACAAATAACGTTGTTTTCGTGATGGTGTAAGCATTTCATAATATTAATATATACGCTCCAGTGGAATGCAAAAAAGTAAAACAAATGTGGGACAGCAAAAATAATAAGCATTTTATTAATTTTATGTAATAACTAGCAGGCTTTGCCCGCTTCGCTGGACATTAAACTTAAATGAGTTGTCAAAATCCCATATCTTTGTTAATAACCTAAGTTCTCGCTGTGATTGGTAGAGGTTTTCTCGCTCGCAAAGTGAGGAGTCTGGGTCTCCACTGTTTTCGGCACAACTTACCCACTCCTTACTTCCCCTTCTTCAGCGGGTAAGTTCGAAGTTTTGCAAAATCACAATAAGGTACATAATGCGTACACATAATCAATATCCAGTCTGGGTCCCCACTGCCTTCGGCACAACTTACCCACTTCTTACTTCCCCTTCCTCAGCGGGTGAGTTCGAAGTTTTGCAAAATCCCACTAATGTACATAATGCGTACACTTAATCAATATCCGCACACCAAAATTCGCCATTCTAAGATAATTTAAAGCGAATTCAAACGGAAAAACATGTTTTTACACATGTTTATCGGGAACAACTTCAGTATAACCCCACAACGATATTTGGCGATTTTTTTGTTGGCGATTATGGCTAAATCATAAATCTAAAAATCATAAATCATATATGATAAATGATAAAATCATAATATAAATCATAAAACATAAAATCATAAATCCAAAATAAACAGCATATTAGGCTGCCATATTATATCGCAAACAGTCCAGAACGACATTGTTATCCTTCAAAACGGCGCCAAAGAAAAATAGCCAAATTCAGCTGTTGGGTTATACAGAAGTTATACCGTTTATTGCCCTCCGACTCCGAGAAGGCGGGGGGGATTTCGAATTTCGTGAAATCCAGTTACAATAAGTGCCGGATGCAAACAAACAATTTACGCACCAAATTTCGTGACCACAGAAGTCTTTAATAGAAAATATTACAAATAAATAAATACAAAAAGCACAGCTTTAGTATGGGACCCTTTTGGAGAATTTGAATATTTTAAGCCATTTTTGCGATGAACTGAATTGGCTATCTCAATTGTGCAATTAAAGATCTTGGCGAGAAACGTCCGAGCTACGTCGGTTCCGAATTTCAAATTTTGCCAAAGGGATCCAATACTAAAGCTGTTCCAAACACAAAATAAATAAATAAAATATAATATAATAAAATAATAAAATAAAATAAAAAATCTTTTCTGATATTTACAAAATAAAAATAAAAAATCTTAATAAAATCCAAATTATAATCATTTACAATTAATGGGAGAACATAAAAAAACCCTCATAAGGTAAATAATAACAACAAAAAATTTTGTTTTACTGCAGGAAAGAAAAGTACTGCTTAATTAAATAAAAATATTAAACTAATGCCAAGTATCTCTATGAAAATATTTATCTACGTGCAAATTCCTCATTAAAAAAAAAAAAATGCACCAACTTTTGTAGGTATTTTTCTCTCTAATTTTTATTATTATTCATGTGAAATTAAAAATATTTCATTTTATTTCTCGAAAATAAAAATATATATAAATGCATATTTATAAATATAAAACCTTTTACCGAATCCGCGTTGAAAATGGAAAAAGGGTAAAATAAATTAGAAATATCAAACCTATATTTATAAATTTGATACCAAATGAAAGGGGTGATTTTTCTGAATCCAGGGGTGTATACCGATTTTCGATGCGACAATTAGATTTTTAAATAATAACTAAAGTATGAAATTTAAGTGGCAACGGAAAAAGGGGAAAATAAATTAGAAGTATCAGACCTATCGTTACAAATTCAGTACCAAATGAAAGAGGTGATTTTTCTGAATCCTGGGGTGTAAACAGTTTTTCGATACGACAATTAGATGTTTTAAAATTAACAAAAGTATGAAACTCAGATGGCAAAACTTCATTTCAATCTTTTCATAATTTGTAGTGCGAATCACGCGAATAAAAAAAGTCTTTATCTTAAAAATTTATTTTTGCATTTTATTTTTCCACTAGCAGGCTTTGCCCGCTTCGCTGGACATTAAACTTAAATGAGTTGTCAAAATCCCATATCTTTATTAATAACCTAAGTTCTCGCTGTGATTGGTAGAGGTTTTCTCGCTCGCAAAGTGAGGAGTCTAGGTCTCCACTGCCTTCGGCACAACTTACCCACTTCTTACTTCCCCTTCCTCAGCGGGTGAGTTCGAAGTTTTGCAAAATCACACTAATGTACATAATGCGTACACTTAATCAATATACAGTCTGGGTCCCCACTGCCTTAGGCACAATTTACCCACTTGTTACTTCCCCTTCCTCCGTGGGTGAGTTCGAAGTTTTGCAAAATCCCACTAATGTACATAATGCGTACACTTAATCAATATCCGCACACTAAAATTCGCCATTCTAAGATAATTCAAAGCGAATTCAAACGGAAAAACATGTTTTTACACATGTTTATTGGGAACGACTTCAGTATAACCCCACAACGATATTTGGCGATTTTTTTGTTGGCGATTATGGCTAAATCATAAATCTAAAAATTATAAATCATATATGATAAATGATAAAATCATAATCTAAATCATAAATCCAAAATAAGCAACATATTAGGTTGCCATATCATATCGCAAACAGTCCAGAACGACATCGTTATCCTTCAAAACGACGCCAAAGAAAAATCGCCAAATTCAACTGTGGGGTTATACTGAAGTTATACCGTTTATTGCCCTCCGACTCCGAGAAAGGGGGGGGGGGATTTCGAATTTCGTGAAATCCAGTTACAATAAGTGCCGGATGCAAACAAACAATTTACGCACCAAATTTCGTGACCACAGAAGTCTTTAATAGAAAATATAAATAAATAAGTACAAAATGCACAGCTTTAGTATGGGAACCCTTTGGTGACTTTAAATATTTTAAGCCATTTTTGCGATGAACTGAACTGGCTATCTCAATTGTGCAATCAAAGATCTTGGCGAGAAACGTCCGAGCTACTTCGGTTCCGAATTTCGAACGGAAAAAGGGGAAAATAAATTAGAAGTATCAGACCTATCGTTACAAATTCAGTACCAAATTAAAGAGATGATTTTTCTGAATCCTGGGGTGTAAACAGTTTTTCGATACGACAATTAGATGTTTTAAAATTAACTAAAGTATGAAACTCAGATGGCAAAACTTCATTTAAATCTTTTCATAATTTGTAGTGCGATTCACGCGAATGAAAAAAGTCTTTATCTTAAAAATTTATTTTTGCATTTTATTTTTCCATTCAAAGCGTTTTAGTGAAAAAATATTTATGGCGCATGCGCAGGCGTTTTTTACCCACAATTTAAACACTAATCAGAATTTTGAAAATTTCTATAGATATAATTTTAAGTTGGGTGAAGACCTAAGTTTCTGCCAAGCGCCGTTGAATTCCGTCCAGCCGTTCTCGAGTGATGCCCGGACAAACGTGTTTTAGTCTTTTACCCCCCAGGGGGAAACGGGGGAGAATTTCTGAAAAGTTGATGGATATAATTTTAAGTTGGGTGAATACCTAAATCCCTGCCAAGCGCCGTTGAATTCCGTTCATCCGTTCTCGAGTGATGCCCGGACAAACGTGTTTTAGTCTTTTACCCCCTAGGGGGAGAACGGGGGGGAATTTCTGAAAAGTTGATAGATATAATTTTAAGTTGGGTGAAGACCTAAGTTCCTGCCAAGCGCCGTTGAATTCCGTATAGCCGTTCTCGAGTGATGCCCGGACAAAAAAAGCGACATTCGGACACGATGACATACACACAGACACACACACACACACACACACACAGGCAAAATTTTCTGAAGTCATTTTCGGCTTTCATGGGGTGTGAAACGTGAAGATATCGCAAAATTTTTCGATTCCGACAAATTTACAGACAAAACTCTGATTTTATTAATATAGATAATAATCTATATACAAATATGCAACATGGAATTTATCGTAGGCGTTTAGCTTGCTTTGATATACAGCTTGGTTATATAACGCAAAACAGTTTTTTTTTTAATGGAATATTTAAATTTTAAATAATTTTTACTACGCAAAGTAAACTTTAAGCGCACTTTTATCAATCATTAAAGCTAATCGAATAGCCCGAAGATAACAAGAAATATTAATTTGCAAAACCAGAAGACAGGCCATTTGTTACTTTTTACTTTCTCTTACCCATAGGGTCGAGAAAGTATATTTTTTGGGTCAAATTTTCGAACGCGAGATTTTGTTATATTTACACGTTTTGAAGTCCCCTGAATACGAAAATCATGTTTTTAGCAAATGGTCTGTGTGTCTGTCTGTTATCAGCATATCTCAAAAACAAATTATGGCAGAAAGTTCAAACTTGGTATTCTAAGTGTGTATCATATAGGGATGCTACAGTAAGCTTTTCGTTAAGATCAAGCAAATGGTTCGTGTACAGGGACATTCAAGAAAATTCTAATACATTACGTCTATGGGGGAAATTACAGGTAAGTAGAGTTTAACGTCTATACACTGCACTAAACCAAATGAAACGAATATATATTGTTTGTAATAGAGATAGTTAACTGGGAAAAAACAAATTTGCATGTAGAAGCCTCGCCTCCCCCCTGGGGGGGGGGAAGTCCCCACTCGAGGGAAGTAAATTTTCATGATGGGTATCTTTCAAAAGAGCTCGCCAATACCTTTTAAACGAATGGTTGAACTATCGAGCTGCGATAATTTAAAACAAAGTTATCGATTTTTTTTTACAAAAAAATCGTTTTTTTTTTTTTTTTTTTTTTTTTTGAGAAAAAAATGGACTTTTTTTGGATATTTGGTATTATACTACTTATCTAATATGGAAATCGTCTGCATTATCATAAAAGATAATTTTTTTAAATAATAATTTTAATAAATTATTTTTTAAAAACAGAATTATTTTTTAATAACCGAATTAAATTCTATACAAATGTAGGTGCATTAATGAAACGGTGTTTGAGGGGGGCTATCGCCCCCCTCACACATAACTAATCTATATTAATAATCTATATTAATAAAATCAGAGTTTTGTCTGTAAATTTGTCGGAATCGAAAAATTTTGCGATATCTTCACGTTTTACACCCCATGAAAGCCGAAAATGACTTCAGAAAATTTTGCCTGTGTGTGTGTGTGTGTGTGTGTCTGTGTGTATGTCATCGTGTCCGAATGTCGCTTTTTTTGTCCGGGCATCACTTGAGAACGGCTGGACGGAATTCAATGATGCTTGGCAGGAATTTAGGTCTTCACCCAACTTAAAATTATATCTATCAACTTTTGAGAAATTCCCCCCCGTTCTCCCCCTAGGGGGTAAAAGACTAAAACACGTTTGTCCGGGCATCACTCGAGAACGGCTGAACGGAATTCAACAGCGCTTGGCAGGGATTTAGGTATTCACCCAACTTAAAATTATATCCATCAACTTTTCAGAAATTCTCCCCCATTCCCCCCTGGGGGGTAAAAGACTAAAACACGTTTGTCCGGGCATCACTCGAGAACGGCTGGACGGAATTCAACGGCGCTTGGCAGAAACTTAGGTCTTCACCCAACTTAAAATTATATCTATAGAAATTTTCAAAATTCTGATTAGTGTTTAAATTGTGGGCAAAAAACGCCTGCGCATGCGCCATAAATTTTTTTTCACTAAAACGCTTTGAATGGAAAAATAAAATGCAGAAATAAATTTTTAAGATAGAGACTTTTTTCATTCGCGTGAATCGCACTACAAATTATGAAAAGATTTAAATGAAGTTTTGCCATCTGAGTTTCATATACTTTAGTTAATTTTAAAACATCTAATTGTCGTATCGAAAAACTGTTTACACCCCAGGATTCAGAAAAATCATCTCTTTAATTTGGTACTGAATTTGTAACGATAGGTCTGATACTTCTAATTTATTTTCCCCTTTTTCCGTTTTTCCGTTGCCACTTAAATTTCATACTTTAGTTATTTTTTTAATATCTAATTGTCGCATCGAAAAACTGTTTGCACCCCTGGATTCAGAAAAATCGCTTCTTTCATTTGGTACCAAATTTATAAATATAGGTCTGATATTTCTAATTTATTTTACCCTTTTTCCGTTTTCAACCTAGATTCGATATGGAACAGCTTTAGCATTGGATCCCTTTGGCAAAATTTGAAATTCGGAA
Organism: Salticus scenicus; assembly: GCA_963930645.1. NCBI lineage: Eukaryota > Metazoa > Arthropoda > Arachnida > Araneae > Salticidae > Salticus > Salticus scenicus. Next base: position 196,761,943 of record OZ005658.1, on the reverse strand, counting down.
CCGAAGTAGCTCGGACGTTTCTCGCCAAGATCTTTGATTGCACAATTGAGATAGCCAATTCAGTTCATCGCAAAAATGGCTTAAAATATTTAAAGTCACCAAAGGGTTCCCATACTAAAGCTGTGCATTTTGTACTTATTTATTTATATTTTCTATTAAAGACTTCTGTGGTCACGAAATTTGGTGCGTAAATTGTTTGTTTGCATCCGGCACTTATTGTAACTGGATTTCACGAAATTCGAAATCTCCCCCCCCCCTTCTCGGAGTCGGAGGGCAATAAACGGTATAACTTCAGTATAACCCCACAGCTGAATTTGGCGATTTTTCTTTGGCGTTGTTTTGAAGGATAACGATGTCGTTCTGGACTGTTTGCGATATAATATGGCAGCCTAATATTTTGCTTATTTTGGATTTATGATTTATATTATGATTTTATCATTTATCATATATGATTTATGATTTATGATTTTTAGATTTATGATTTAGCCATAATCGCCAACAAAAAAATCGCCAAATATCGTTGTGGGTTTATACTAAAGTCGTTCCCAATAAACATGTGTAAAAACATGTTTTTCCGTTTGAATTCGCTTTGAATTATCTTAGAATGGCGAATTTTGGTGTGCGGATATTGATTAAGTGTACGCATTATGTACATTAGTGGGATTTTGCAAAACTTCGAACTCACCCACTGAGGAAGGGGAAGTAACAAGTGGGTAAGTTGTGCTTAAGGCAGTGGGGACCCAGACTGTATATTGATTAAGTGTACGCATTATGTACATTAGTGTGATTTTGCAAGACTTCGAACTCACCCGCTGAGGAAGGGGAAGTAAGAAGTGGGTAAGTTGTGCCGAAGACAGTGGAGACCTAGACTCCTCACTTTGCGAGCGAGAAAACCTCTACCAATCACAGCGAGAACTTGGGTTATTAATAAAGATATGCGATTTTGACAACTCATTTAAGTTTAATGTCCAGCGAAGCGGGCAAAGCCTGCTAGTTATCATATAAAACTCTTCAGAAGCCTAATATGAAATGTTTAACACAGGTTTACATAACAGTACTCGTTATCTTACCTTTTAATCTGCAACCTGTATTTATAGTATTTCAGGGTAAGAGAAAGTCGTGTGAGTGATACACCAGATTATTAAATATGTTTGTCTTTCTTTCTTTTTTCTTGAAAAAAAAAATAAATAAATAAAAATAAAATAAAATAAAATAAAAAATAAAAACAAATAAATAAATAAATAAATAAAATAATAATAATAATAATAATAATAATCTTTTATTATTAGTATTTACAGAATTTATCGGGGAAAATAAAGGGCGGTATATAATAGAAAAGATAAAGCTGATTAAAATTTAAGCTTAATTAACATTTATTTGTATTTTATTTATGTAATTCCTTTTACAAGAAAATCTATTTTTTATTTTTAATTTTGTTAGCCGGAATCACATGATAATATAGTGTAAAAAACAAGGGCTATAAAATACATGGTTCAAAAATTAAAACATTTAATAGATGCTGAGATACAGTAATCTTTAAAATCGTAGCTCTTAAATAATAGCAGATCCACCTGTCCAGGAAAGGACTTATCTGAAGGCAGTGGGAACCTGGACCAGACACAATGCGAGCAGAGAAGAGATGCCGTAGATAGCGGGTACCTGAAGCGAGGTTTAGAGCGATTCCAATTTAGGTAATTTTCTTTTAGTTTTTTATTTATAGCGTTATAAAATATAAATAAGTTTCAATTCTCTTCAAAAATTTATTTGAATTTAGCTACTAGGGAAGCAGGCGTAGCCTGCTACTAAATGAAAAGTTTAAATAAATAAAATTAGATAGATTTTCAGTTACAAAATTTTTTGAAATTTTTTTTAAATAGTGTGAGCATGAGTCGCAGGCCTGCAAGAAGATAAATTAGACATAATGAATAAATTAGTATATTGTGGACATCACAAAACTTTCTTATATGCAAAAAAGTGCAGTTTTCTATTTTCTATTTTTATTTTTATTTTTATTTTTTTCAAGCTGTAAAATGATATATTAAAATTTAAAAAAGTCAATTTTTGGAAAACGTATATTAACTTAACGTTCGTGGGTTCTCTAAATGCAAAAACAGAATTATTAAAAAAAAAAAAGAAAGAAAAAGAAAGAAAGAAAGAAAAGATTCAATCTAAAATGTAATGGATGGTAATAAATAAATTTTATTTGTGTCCCTGTAAAAATCTATAAATGATAGACTCCCTAAAAATCTATACATTTCATGGGACAGTGACTTATAACAATTATATAAAATTTCAGCTCATTCGGATGAGGCGTTTAGACGCTTTTGCTCTTTAAATAATATGATTCCGTATACCCCAATGGTAAGGATTTTTTTTTTTTTTTTTTTTTTTTTTTTTTCCGCCCCCGTAAAAAGACTGTAAGGGGTAGATTCCCCAAAATTCAGGCAGTTCGGCTCAATAGGATATAGCGTTTAGACTTTTTCACGCTTCACCGAATTTGAGCCCGTAAGGGCATACTGACAAAGAATTTTTCATCATGTCCTGTAAATAAAAAATCTATAACTGCTAGACTCACCGAAATCTATACAGTTTGTACAACGGTGACCTGTAACATGTACATAAATTTTCAGCTCAATCGGATAAGCCGTTTAGACGCTATAGCATTTTAAATAATTTGATTTCATAAACTACAATGATAAAGAATTTTTCTTTGTGTTCCTCTAAAAAAAAAAAAAAAACCTATGAGAGCACATAGTTCAAATATCATATAGTTAGTGTGATGTTTATCTATAGCATGCATATAAATTTTCAGTTCAATACCATATGGCATTTAGACGCTATTGCACCTTAGATGATATAAAGATTAATGATAAAAGACATAATTATAAAGAATCTTCCGTTGTGTCTTTGTAAAAGAACTATAAGTGCCATATTCTTCAAAATTTATGTACTCTGTACATTAGTGACCTATAGCATGTATATAAATTTTCAGCTCAGGCTCGTATTGGCCCACCGGGCAACGAGGCAAATGCCCGGTGCGCCCTTCGCCGAGAAACTTTTTTTTTTTTTAATGTAAAAATTGTTTTTTTCCCCCCTAGAACACTGTAAAATTATAATGGTTTTGTTTAAAATTGAAGGAAATATTTCGGTAGAATTTATTCTCAAAAGCAATCCTGAAACTCCTTTATCTGAATGCCTACATATACGTATTATAAAGGAAGAATGCGAGTTCTCTATTGAAAATAGCTTGAAAATGTCCATGTGCGCCCCACTACACTAGGCACACAGAAGACTAAGTAAAAGGCATTTTGTAAGTTCCACTAAAGAGGGCGCCTTGCATTCTCCACTAAAGAGCGAACTTGTATGTTTCAACAAATTAAGCGCCTTGCATGTTCAGTGGAGCACATATGTGAGCACCATTAATCATATTATAGTTTTAAAACATGTAGCGTTATTATAAAAATCAACTAAGAACTATTACTAAATACAAATACGGAACATGACGCCCTTTATATTCAGTGAGTGCATGTATTTTAAACACTACAAATATGTAAAACAAATTTTAGCGCATATCGCCCAATAAAATATATCGTAACTTTAGTGATAACACTATATGCGTCCCGCTAGGCAAAAAAGGCAATTTTTAACAATTTTATAAGTAGCCTCCTTATAAAAATAAACTAAAAAACTATTAGCGCCTTTTACATTTACGGGAAAGTACATGTATTTATTTCATCACTAAAATTATTTATATAAATGAAATAAAATCAATAAATAAAAACTGTGCCCCTATCAGTGACGTAGAAATAACACCATATACGACCGATCTGGCATAAAAGGAGCCCTCTTTTTAATGTTTTTATAAACAACAAAAATTGCTTACAAACTAATATTAAATACTCATGAAATACTAAACAACACGCCTTTTAGCCTTAGTGAGGTGCACATATTCTTAAATTTTCTCAAAAAATGGATAAAAAAAACATGTACTGGCAATATCAAGAATAACAAATAATACAGAAAACAGGGTATCTTGCATGTTCCACTAAACAGGGCGACTTGCATGTTTAGCGAAACACATACCTGTGCCTCTCTAATCAAAATGTATGTAAAAATAAATAAAAATATAGCGTCTTTATAAAAATAAGCTGAAAACTAATACTAAATACAGTAAAAAAAAAAAAAAAAAAAAAAGAAAGAAAGAAAAAGCCCTGTAAATAATATAGTAAAGTCGAAATGACACCATATGCGTCCGTCTAGATAAAAAAGTGTCCTGTTTTTAAGGCACCCTGTCCTGTTTTAAATGGAGCGTCTTTTAGCCTTAGTGAGGTGCATGTTGGGCGGATATTAACCAAAATCAGACTACCCTCCTTTTCGTGGCTCTAAAGTGACAGCTTCATGGTCGTACACTTTGAATATCAATTCGATATTCGGGCATGCGTTGTGAAATGCCCTAAAATTAATCCTAATTAAAAAGCAAACATTAATCTGAAAAATAATATGGTTATTAATAAATAAATTTTCTCTCAAATAATACTAGATTCATATAATTTTAAGTAATTTCTTTATTAAATATCCAAATTTTGAATACTAATGAAATTGATTATTCTATAATTTTACAATACAACATAAATGATATAACAATGATCTTTGATCTTGCATCAAAGATGCTAAAGATGAGTACTTAGAAAATATGCATACTTGCATGCGTTTGCAAAGTTAAATGATTGTCTACTGACCAAAATGAAGGAAGAGATTTCTCACCAGATAACTCGAAGTTATGATGCATGCGAGGCATAGTAAAGGGTTATCCCTGGGAGCACTAGTGTTGGGGAGCACGGCAGAGCACATCTTAGCGTAGGCGTGAGGCCGTCAGAATCTCCACATGATTTCATCACTTACACAACTTGACAGAGCTACAGCCAAAACATTTTTTCGTCATCTCATCACGAATGCAACAGCTAGAAGATAACTCTAAATTTTTTAACTTCTTCTCATTTTCCTCATTATAATTTTTGGGCGGTTCCCTCCTTGCATTTTCTTTTTTTATTGGCACTGCTTCTTATTGGACCCATTTTTTACCAATCAGTTTGCTTCTATAATTTTTATTGCCTTCCTTACGCTTTCGCAGGGGCTCATTCTTGGCGGTCGCCTGAAGGGGCTTAGCGTGTGGTCCCCTCTCAGAGTTCCACGTGCAGGTCATAAATATGACGTTGTATTTCTGTCTTAGGCTTTTAAAAGGCAATAAAACAGCTTTGTAGTCTTCAGTAAAATAGCTTTTGCCCCTCGCAATATGTGTATCTGGTCTACACTGACGCCATCATTGACCGGGACTTGGATGAGCGTGAGCTATATTCATTTTTTTTTTTTTTTTTTTTTTTTTTTTTTTGGTATCTATTCTGTTTACAGTTTTATTATTAATATGCACTTGCCTTTTCTTTCAGCTATTATTAATTTATCTTCATTGCAGGTTTATTTCTTGTTTGTTTATTTTATATAGTTGCTATTATTTTATCTAACTTGCGTTCGGCGTGCTTTATGTTCTATTATCTTACGTTCCGTCACCGCTGCGGCTTGAATGTTGCATGATTTTTCTGTATTTCTCGGTCTCCGTTTTTTTTTTTTTGTTTTTCTTCCTAGCGCTGCGTAATTCTCGGATATTTGATTAGGAATCGTAACATCGAAGAATATAGAAGAAATTGTTTGTGTATATTTATTGTGTATATGCATGTGTTTATTTATTATTGTTATTTTTTTACTATGTGTGAATTGTGAGATTAAATGCAGATCTGATCAGATTTTGAGTATATTGATTCCATTGTACTGTGGCTTTCTTAATTCATTGAATGTTGTGTTTTTATTTTATTTTATTTTATTTTATTTTTGTTTTGCTTTGATAAAATTCTGTCCAGTCTTGACTTTTGTTTTGTCAGGGTGATGCTATACGCCAGAGTATCGAGTGTGGGTCGACCCCCCTTGGCAGAAAACGCCTGCGCCCGACCAAAGGGCCACCTCATTATCTTGGCTGTGTTCTAAACCCGGATGTAAGGTAGGTTATATAAAATTGTTTTTATTGTAAAATATAGGTTATGTATTCATTATTCTTTTTCCTGTATATAATCTGCATTTAATTCACCTTTTTTTTTTTTTTTTTTTTTTAGACCATTCTGTAGTGATATGGTAATTTTGCGTTATTTTATTACTTTTTATTTGCGTGCATATGTGTGTGCGAGTGTTAGAGATTAATATTTTTATAGTGACTGTTTTTTTTTTTTTTTTTTTTTTTTTTTGTATATAAATATAATGAATTGTAATCCTAAGCTATTAAGGTTTTTTTTTTTTTTTTTTTTTTTTTTTGCTAAAACTTCGCGGAAAGTGTTTTTTTTTTTTTTTTTTTTTTAATACATATATATATATATATATACTATGTAGCTATAATGAATCTTAATCCTCGGCTTTTTGCTTAAAATTCACCGAAAGTTCTTTTTTTTTTTTTTTTTTTGTTTAACTTATTAGAGTAAATATATGCATCTTTGTTCAAGTGTGAAATGATGCGAATTTTAATATTATTACTACCATTTTAGTCCTGCAAGTAAAACATGATTTAATCTTTCTAAAGTGTGAATGATGTGTGAAAGTAGTAATCTCATATTTTGGTGTCACCTGACATTTTGAGTAATAATTTGTTTCGTTTGCAGAAATCCGGCTTTTCCCGTACCTGGATCATGAAGCGCTTGGTTTTACCCCTCTGGTTGATCTCTCCGACCTTTATCTGTCCCAGGATTAGTGAGTATGCTTTTTGCATCTTTCGTGATATTTTTCTTCTCCTAACCTGTTTTTCCACGAGTCTCTTTTGCTCGTTGTCATGGTAACTGTCTTGTAAACGAGTAACTTCTGTTTTTGTTTTTTGTTTTGATTTGCTTCTCTTCTAAAGCATGCGTTATCTTTCATGAATTATATTTCTTATCTGTGCTAGTTTTTTTTGTCTGTCTTTTATTTATTTATTTATTTTTATTTTTTATTTATTTATTTATTTATTTATTTATTTTCTTTTATGAGATACATGCATAAATATATTTAAGTATCTAAATATATACATATGTGTAGATTTCATGTCACGTTCACGTTCCCTTTTATTTATTTTATTCATTTGCCATTATGAATACAGACACCTTTTCTGTTTTTGTTTCTATGTACACGTATATTTACGTTTTCTTATTCACATTGCCCCTATGGCAAAAAAATCTATATATATGTATTTTTATTTTATGTATTTACAATCAACGTGTTTCGCAAAAGTGTGCGTCACCTGTGAGTTTGTTCCGATGATATTTTATCATTTATTTATTTGTTTATTTACATTGAGCATTGCTTTACATTTTCCTTGTATGTATTGCAAAAAAAAAAAATGTTTTCTTTTGAAAATTTATGACTATCTAATTATTTAATGAATAATTATTGGTTTATTTACAAAATCATTTCATATATATATTCTTTTTTTTTTTTTTTTTTTTTTTACACATATTATTTTTCTCGGTTGTAAATAGTAAAATAATTGATTTTGTAATATAGTTCATATGTATAATTTGTATCTATATATACACTTTTTTTTTTTTTTGTATTATTTTGCATATTTTGGTGCATATAGTTTAGATATGTGCACCTTAATGGGTTTCGCTGTATTGTCGTGAGCGTTTTTCAAAACAATATTCATGTTGCGCAGTATTTTCAATACATAGAAAGGGCCAAGAAATTTAGGCTGAAATATATTTGGCCTTCTAAGGCTCTTCATATATACCGTCTGTCCAATTTTTAGGTCTCTGTCCTTATATTTTAAATTTTTGTTATACTCATTCATAATTTGAAGTTGATTTTTTAGTGCGGCTTCTTTTACACTCTGAATGTGTTGCAGACGCTTATTTGTCTAGCTGTCAGTAGTAATTTTTGTTGCATCTGAGAATGCATTAAATGGTGTGTTGATTTCTCTAGCAAAAAAAACCATAGCGGGAGAAAAACCTGTTGCTCTATGTATTGTTGCATTATAATGTAATTTCACAAAATTTAATTTTTCGTCCCATTGAAATGTCGTTTTTGTCATGGCGGCTAGTGAGGATTTTATTATTTTATTTGAAATTTCTACAATTCCGTTCGAGCAAGCGTGATAAATAGAGCTAAAATGTAATTTAATATTTAATTGTTTCATGTATTCTGTGAATGTTTTGCCTCTAAAGTACTGTGCATTGTCTAAATGTATTTCTCTTGGCATGCCAAACCTGCCAATATATTCTGTTAATGCGTTTAATATGGTTTGTGACTCTGCATTTTTGAGTGGTACTGCCTCCATGTAACGCGAGAAGGAATCAATTATTACCATTATAAATATGTTTTTTCTAAAAGTCATAGGTAACTTACCTATGAGGTCTATGTGTAATACTTCCCCTGGCTTGTAATTTTTTTCCATTTTTTGTATTTCAATTTTGGGGATTGTGTGTTGTTTGTGTCTCATGCATTCAATGCAATTTGCAATATGATTTTTCACGTCTTGGTACATTCCATACCAGTATGTACGCGTTCCTATTAAGTGCAGGGTTTTTTTTACTCCAAAATGGGTTTTATGTGCTTCTTTAATTATTTCGTTTTTTAACGAATCTGGAATAATTAATAATTCTTTTTGATTATCATTTGTACTTCTTTTTAAAATTAATATTTCCTTTTCTGTTAATTCAAATTTTCGAGTTGTTCTATTTGATTTTCCTTTTTTTATGTCTGATATTATTTTAGATATTTTTTTATCTTTCATTTGTTCAAGTTTTATGTTTTCGTCTGTCAAATTTTTATTAACTTCAAATAAGTTGTTGGTTGAATTTGTTTCCGTGATGTTATTGATATGTCGCGATATGTAATCGGCAGGGTTAATTCTTCCCTCTATATGTTCTACAGTAAAATCATACGATTGCAATTCCAGTAACCATCTGGCTATAATGTCTGAATTCTTTTCTAAATTTAAGTGATATGTGATGGCTTTTGAGTCAGTCACTACCGTAAATTTTCTCCCTGTTAAAGTATTTTTAAAATGGATTATGCTCTCGTATATGGCGAGCAATTCCAGCTTAATACTTGGGTAACGCTGTTCAGTATCTTTTAATTTTCTTCCATAGAATTCTACAGGGTACATTATGCCATTTATTTCTTGCGATAAAATCGCGGACGTCGCTATTTTTGAGCAATCAGTTATCAAAAAAAATTCTTTGTCATAATTTGGTGGTTTGAGAGTTGGACTGTTTAGAATAATTTTTTGGATATGTTTTAATGCATTTTCGGCATCTTCCGTCCATTCAAATTTCCTTTTCTCACTTGTTAATTCATTTAATGGTGCTACTATTTCAGCGTAATTGTCTATCAGTGATGCGAAATAGTTTGTTAGACCCAGTAAAGATTTTACGCCTTTTCTGTTTTTGGGTCTTTCTAATTTTTGAATTTTTTGAATGTTTTTATTGGCCGGTGCATAACCATTTTTATTGATTTTAAATCCCAAAAATTCTATTTCTTGTTTGCATATTTGCATTTTTGAGGGTTCTATTGTTAGGTTTTCTTTAATTAATGTGCTTAGTACTTGTTGTAATAAGTTTAACATTTCATTGATGCTATCAGCTGCTATTATAACATCATCAATGAAATAACGTACTTTATATTGATCAAATTTTCCTAGCACTTTATCGATTAGTTCCGCAAATACTGATGTGCTTATTTTATTACCAAAATTTAGTCGCGTAGGTTGGAATTTACCAAATTCAGTAATGAAGGCTAATTTTGGTCTGTCTTCTTTTTTTAAATTTATTTGGAAGAAGGCTGAATGAAAATCCAGCACTGTGTAATATTTTTTGCCACTTATATCTTGTAAAAGTGACTTAATATCTGGAATGGGATATGGTACGCCCTGTAAAATATTATTTAGCAATCTGTAATCTATAGCACACCTGTACGAAGTTTTATTAGGGTCGTTAGTTTTTGAGTTTGCCTTTTTTTTTACAAATATAACCGGAAATGCGTAGCTTGACGTTGTATTTTCTATTATGTTTGCGTCCAATAATTTGTTTATTTCCTGTTGTGCAAATTTTCTTACACTTTGCGGAATTTTGTAAGGTCGAGTAGAAATTGGATAATCGTGGAGTAATTTAAAATTGGGCTCCACTATTGAAGTCTGTCCCAAGGTTTTGTATGATTTTGAGAACGCTTGTATATTATCTTTTAGTAAATTTTGAAATTTAATTTTTTGTGATTGATCTAAGTGTTCTAGATCAAAATCTTGTAAATTGAATTCTTTTTCTCTTAATTCTTGAATTTCACTCATTGTTAAATTATTCATTTCATATACTTTGGGAGTGTTATCTGTTTTTGATCCATTTAATTTTATTTCAAATTCTGTGCATATTTTTCCAATGTTCATTTTTTTGTTTATCATTATCTTTTCTTCACTGTCATTTTGAACCATTAAGTGTATCGTATTTTTCTCATTGACTTGATGTAAGGGTTGGTCATATTTAATTGTAATGTTATGCCTTAGGGGTTCTAATAAAATTACTTGATTTGGTTGTAAACTGGGTGGACATTTTAATGTAATTACTTTTGTTTCACCTGGTTCTAAGCCATATTTTTTATCCGTTTTTGGCATAATCATGTTTTTATGCGAAATTCTCTTTTTATTTTTTTTATTTGTTTTTTCTTTGATTTTTTGAGTATTTGTATCATTGTTTTTGTTCTCTATATGCTCTGTGAAATCGTTTTGAATTTCGTCATTATTTGAATTTTTTGCGGGTTTTTGTTGGCTCATAGTATTTTCACTATTATTTTGTGAGTTCTGTGTCTGCGTATTTACAATTTCTGAAATCACATTTATTTCATTTTCATTTATTTTTTGTACGGTGTCTATGCCTTCTAAGGGTATTTCTTTGTTCTTTAGGTATAAGGCATTTTGTTCACAATCTAATATTGCATGATTGTTTTTTAGAAAATCATATCCGAGTATGATCTTGTATTTTTTATCTAGGTTTCTCGTTGTAACGTAAAATGTTCCAGTTGCGAATATGTTTTGTATCTTAAAAGATATTTTGATGCATTTTTTGAATGGTATATTTTCATTGTTTAACGTATGAATCCTTACTTGTCTGGCTAGATATTTTATTTTAACATTTGCTTCTTTTAATTTTTGGAAAATATCTGGTGATAGGACTGATAAACTAGCTCCGGAATCAATTAACGTTGTTATCTCTAAGTCTTTAATTTTTATATTAATTAGCGGTAGTTGTGATCCGTCGCTTACACTGGCTATTGTGTCATACTGTTTACTGTGATGTTTTTTGTAATTTTTTTTCTGTGTATGAATTTCCGTAGGTATAATTTTTTGTTTTAAGCCCGAAATTTGGAGGTTTATATGAGCTTGGATTATTGTTATATATTGTTTTATTTATAAACCTCCTTTGTAGTTTTCCTGGTTTTTATAGCCTTGATTTTTATATGTTGTTTTGGGTCTAGCACCCCTATTGTTTTGATTATATCCATTTTGATTTGTGTAATGTTGTGGATAGGCAAAATTTTCGAAGTGGGGACTGTTTTGGGATTGTGCAGCGTAATTTGGAAAATTATTAGGCGGTGGATAATTATGATAATAGTTCACAGGAGGATAAGTTTGATAATTTTGAGGGTTTGTTATTGGGAACCTACTTTGATGTGAATTATTTCCCCTTAAATCTTTATTTTTATATCTCCGTTTATTTTGTGTCATGTTTTTATTTGTTTCATTAAACCAGCAGTTTTCTGTTGTATGATTTCTTTTTTTACAAATATTACAAATTTCTGTGTTTGGTACCTGTGTCTGTTTAAACTGAATTTCTTTGCTCTCTTTTAATTGTTTTTGTATTTCTTTTAATTCTTCATTATGTCTGACTGTCATGTTTAGGAGCATTTCATATAATTTGTCTTCCTCTTTGGAAGTAGTGTTGATTTCTTCTATTTTCGAAGCGTTAAAAGCGCTTTCGATTTGTTTAGCAAATTTAATTGCTTTATCTATCGAGTCTGGTGCCATTTTTCTAACTTCGAATGCAATATCTTGCCTTATGCTTTCTAAAAATTTTGTCAATTTAATCGTGTCTAGAAATTGTTTCGCCCCAGTTTTTTCTGAGTGGCCTGAATCTTTTAAATAGTTGTTTGCCGCCCTGTTGAATATTTTGGTAAATTCTTCTATTGATTGTGTGGGCATTTGTTTCAAATTCATAAACTCATTTTGCGAGTTGTCAAACGAGATTTCCCTTTTGAATAGCTCTTGTAATTTTTGTTTAATGTCAGCATAGTTCTTAATATTATTTGTGTCTTCGTCGTTAATTAGGTTTTCTTTTGCCTGGCCCGTTATTTTGGCTTTTAACAATATTACTTTTAAGTTTTCTGGTAGCTTAATTTCCTCAGCTAGCGTATCGAATTCTTTTAGAAAGTTTACGATATTATTATTTTTTTTTTTTTTTTGTCAAAGTTGGGTAGACTATTCAGGATAGCATCATAACTTATTACAATTTTGTCTGCCATTTTCTTAATTGGTTTATTTCTCTCTTTAGAAATTTCGTTTAATTTTATTTCTTTATTTTCCGCGTAATTTATTTTCTTTTTTGCCAATCTCGGTATAGAGGATCTCATACGCGTTTTTTTTTTTTTTTTTTTTTTTTTTTTTGCTTAATTAAATTGATTACCCCTCCAAAATATGCAATAAAATACAATGTATATAAAATCAAAATATATGTACACAAAATACCATTAGCATATATACAGGAATAACTTTCTGTTTTTTGCAAATATTATGTTAATTTATTTTCACAATTTTCTTAATTAATCAATTTATTTATTTGCACCTTATTTGTTACTCCTGTATATAAGGCTTTTATTTAAGCATACAATTTCTTGAAAAAAAATTCAATTTATAATAATACCTCTGTTAATTTTGCTATAAATCTCCTATAAATTTGCAAACACACTATATTCTACCACTTTCAAATTTTTTTTTTTTTTTTTTTGAAGTGATTATTCTTTTGTTTCACAAGAATTTATCTATATATACATATATATAACACCATAAAATAAATAAGATACTAAAATTTTATTATTATTCTTATTATTCTTATATTATACGCTTATACACATACATATTTTTATTATGTTATCCACACAAGCCTATATAATCTATATATCTTCTTTCTATATTAATTCTGTTATTTAATTATTTTTGACATTAATCTTTGATTTTCATGTCTACGTTTCACATATATAACTAAATAAAAGACACCAATTATAAAATACACATAATTGTGGAGTGTTAGTATACGTACAAACAATTATATTTGCTTAAATCTTTTTTCTCTGTACTCATCTTTTATTTTTACTTTATTTATTTTTCCTTTAACGTTAATAATTTTAATGGGATCAAATTTTAGTAAATAACGCGGAAGAATTTTGTAATTTAACTGTGCCAAATTCGTCACCAAAAACACGGCACCAAATCCGGAAAGGGGGTAGATGTTGGGCGGATATTAACCAAAATCAGACTACCCTCCTTTTCGTGGCTCTAAAGTGACAGCTTCATGGTCGTACACTTTGAATATCAATTCGATATTCGGGCATGCGTTGTGAAATGCCCTAAAATTAATCCTAATTAAAAAGCAAACATTAATCTGAAAAATAATATGGTTATTAATAAATAAATTTTCTCTCAAATAATACTAGATTCATATAATTTTAAGTAATTTCTTTATTAAATATCCAAATTTTGAATACTAATGAAATTGATTATTCTATAATTTTACAATACAACATAAATGATATAACAATGATCTTTGATCTTGCATCAAAGATGCTAAAGATGAGTACTTAGAAAATATGCATACTTGCATGCGTTTGCAAAGTTAAATGATTGTCTACTGACCAAAATGAAGGAAGAGATTTCTCACCAGATAACTCGAAGTTATCATGCATGCGAGGCATAGTAAAGGGTTATCCCTGGGAGCACTAGTGTTGGGGAGCACGGCAGAGCACATCTTAGCGTAGGCGTGAGGCCGTCAGAATCTCCACATGATTTCATCACTTACACAACTTGACAGAGCTACAGCCCAAACATTTTTTCGTCATCTCATCACGAATGCAACAGCTAGAAGATAACTCTAAATTTTTTAACTTCTTCTCATTTTCCTCATTATAATTTTTGGGCGGTTCCCTCCTTGCATTTTCTTTTTTTATTGGCACTGCTTCTTATTGGACCCATTTTTTACCAATCAGTTTGCTTCTATAATTTTTATTGCCTTCCTTACGCTTTCGCAGGGGCTCATTCTTGGCGGTCGCCTGAAGGGGCTTAGCGTGTGGTCCCCTCTCAGAGTTCCACGTGCAGGTCATAAATATGACGTTGTATTTCTGTCTAGGCTTTTAAAAGGCAATAAAACAGCTTTGTAGTCTTCAGTAAAATAGCTTTTGTATTTTTATATTCTTTTTCCTTTTAAATAATGCCCTTTTGTACCTTTATTATTTTGTTTTTAACAAAATGGCTGATTTTTCCCATCAGTGCACTTGGCCTACATATACATTTTAAACACTTAAAATATGCAAAAGAAACTTTAAGCGTCCAATTAAATATATCGTAACTTTAGCGATAACACTATATGCGCCCCGCTAGGTATAAAAGGCGCCCTGTTTTCAACAGTTTTATATGTATCCTCTTATAAAAATAAACTGAAAAGCTATTTTTTAAATAAATACAAAACAGGGCGCCTTTTATATTCAGTGAGTACGCATATATAATTTAAACACTACAAATATGTAAAAAAAAAGCGCCCTGTTTTCAACAATTTTATATGTAGCATCCTTATAAAAATGAACTAAAAAACTACTTTTAAAAATAAATAAATAATACAAAACAGTGCGCCTTTTACATCTAACGGATGGTACATGTATTTATTTCTCCACTAAAATGATTTATATAAATGAAATAAAATCAATAAATAAAAACTGCGCCCCTATCAATGATGTAGAAATAACACCATATGCGCTCGATCATTTAGTGTTTTTATAAACGACAAAAATTGCTTACAAACTAATATTAAATGCGCATGAAATACTAAACAGCACGCCTTTTAGCCTTAGTGAGGTGCACATATTCTTAAATTTTCTCTAAAAATGGATGAAAAAACATGTATCCCTATCCCCCACAAACCCTATCAAGAATAACAACTAATATAGAATGCTTAACCCTTTAACGTTCACTACTTAATTTATTTTAAAAATTACTAAACTAATTTTTAAAATGGCTTTTAGACACGTAGCTGATCATAAATATTTAAAAAATAAAAAAAATAGCATTGTCCTTTTTTCAGAAATTTTTGGTTTGAAACATCTATAAGTTGACCTTATTAAATTCAAATATTTAATTTAATAAATAAAACACTTTGTAAGTAAGAATTATCGACTACAAAAACTCGTAAAAGTTGTTTCGGGTGAAAATAATAGTACAGCTTTTCATTAAATGAAAAAAACTAGACATTAGTGCATCATCAAACCAGCAATTCGCACTCGCGCACACAAAGAAACTTCAAGTCACTTATACATTTAGCTTCCAATGAAGCACTATTTGTTAAATTTTGGAATAGTGTTGATATCTACACACAGAAAAGGAACAAAAGTTTAAAACCTGATTAAAACAAGGGGGGAAAAGTTAAAAAAACTGCTGCATAAAAAGTCTTAAATTATGCCAAATGTTTGGTTTCGCTGCGAAACCAATGATCGTTAAAGGGTTAACAGGGTATCTTGCATGTTCCACTAAACAGGGCGATTTGCATGTTTAGTGAAACACATACGGTGCATCTCTAATAAAGATGCATGTAAAAATTTTAAAAATATAGCGTCTTTATAAAAATAAACTGAAAATTAATACTTAATACAATATTAAAAAAAGTGCCTTTTATATCATTTTTTTTTTTTTCGTGAATGTAAATTCTACTTTTGAACGAACTGTACCTCGCCTTATCCTTCAAAGTAAACAAAACAAGTACATAAAAAAGTCTTTCCTTTCTAGAAATTATTCTTAGTTACTTCTCAATGTACAGCTGGGGCTGAGACAAAGCATATCTAACCTACAGATTAGTATAGTCCAGTCAAAATAGGAAAAATAGAAAAAAAAATCGTGTAGTTTTAAAATTTTGCATACTCATAGCCGAGAGGGTCCTGAACAACATACTAAAAGTCCCCGCCCGTGGTGGGTGAGCGGGGGGCATTTAATGGGGGCACTTTTCAGTTTTTATTAAATATCTTAAAAACTATCACATTTAGAGAAAAAATGTCAATTACAAAATTAATCTACGTAAAATTTCCTACAAAAATGTATAGTACATTTTGTTTGTATGATCGATAGTTTAGAAGATATAGGGGGATGAAATAACATATTTTCTTGAAAAATTCTTTTTTGCAACAGTAAAATCAACTGAAGTGTGCAATTAAAAGGGTTCTTGTCATATATTTTCTAATGTGCAAAACAAATATATACATAGGGAATATTCAAGGATAATACACCATGTTTTGAAAGTTTTAAGTAGTTTTAAGGCTAGTAGGCGCAAGTGGCGGTTTGAGTAAAAATCCAGATAACGAAGACCCAAAACCGATCAACATTTAAAAAAAAAATCATGTAGTTTTGAAATTTTGCGTACTCATAGCCAAGAGGGTTTTGAACAACATACTAAAAGTCCCCGCACGTGGTAGGTGAGCGAAAGGCAGGGGGGGGGCATTTAAGGGGGGCCACTTTTCAGTTTTTATTAAATATCTTAAAAACTATCGCATGTAGAGAAAAAATGTCAATTACAAAATTAATCTACGTAAAATTTCCTACAAAAATATATGCTACATTTTGTTTGTATGATCAATATTTTAGATGATATATAGGGGAACGAAATAACACATTTTCTTGAAAAATTCTTTTTTGCAATAGTAAAATCAACTGAAGTGTGCAATTAAAAGGGTTCTTGTCAAATATTTTCTAATGTACAAAACAAATATATACATAGGGAATATGCATGGATAATAAAGCATGTTTTGTACATTTTAAATAATTTTAAGGTTAGTAGGCGCAAGTGGTGGTTTAGGCAAAAATCCAGCTAACGAAGACCCAAAACCGATCAACATAAAAAAAAAAAAAAATCGTGTAGCTTTGAAATTGAGCACAGTTATAAAGTTAAGTGTGCCGAACAACATACTAAAAGTCCCCAACCATGGGGGTTGAGCGGGGGACAGGGGGACATTTAAAGGGGGCACATTTCAGCTTTTATTACGTATATTGAAAACTATCGCATTTAGCGAAAAAATGTCAATTACAAAATTAAACTACGTAAAATTTCCCATGAAAATGCCTATTACATTTGTTAGTATGATCAATAGTTAAGAAAATATAAAGGTTGCTTTCCATCTTACGGATATCTGACAGAAAAGTGGAGTTTTTCGATTTGTATATTTTGACTTCCACTCTTTAAACTTTGCGCATTGCACGCGCACGCACACATGCACATATAGATATTTATTTGTATGAGTAGAAAATATTTAACCCGAATCCTTTTAATTACGAACAATAGTTTATGTTACTATTGTCAATAACATAAAAAATTAAATTAAAAAAAAAAAAAAAACACAGAATAGATTTGCCTATAAAACGAGTAGTTATAATTTCAAAGACTGATTTTATATGACAATTTTTCATTTTTATATGTTGACAGTGTTTTAGAATATTTCCTTTGCAGTGTTTTAAATTTCTGAAAATTAATTATTTTTAATAATAAAAAAGTTTTTTTATGAATCAAAAGCATTTCTCTTGCACTGCCTGAAATGACTCCCCATAAAAAAAAAAAAAAAAAAAAAAAAAAAAAAAATGTTAAAATGAAATGACTACAAGTGTAAAGACAAACAAAGGCTTCAAATTTATAACATCCCTCTTTTAAGTCAGGGATTAAAAAGCAATTTTACCTAAACCACAACTTGTGCCTACTAACCTTAAAATTATTTAAATGTACAAAACATGCTCTATTATCCTTACATATACCCTATGCATATATTTGTTTTGTGCATTAGAAAATATTTGACCAGAACCCATTTAATTACACACTTTAGTTGATTTTACTATTGCAAAAAAGAATTTTTCAAGAAAATGTGTTATTTCGTTCCCCTATATCTTCTAAAATATTGATCATACAAACAAAATGTACATACATTTTTGTATGAAATTTTACATGGATTAATTTTGTAATTGACGTTTTTTCTCTAAATGCGATAGTTTTTAAGATATTTAATAAAAACTGAAAAGTGCCCCCTTTAAATGCCCCCTGCCCCCCGCTCACCCACCACGGGCGGGGACTTTTAGTATGTTGTTCAGGACCCTCTTGGCTATGAGTATGCAAAATTTCAAAACTACACGATGATTTTTTTTTTTTTTTTTTTTTTAATGTTGATCGGTTTTGGGTCTCCGTTATCTGGATTTTTACTCAAACCGCCACTTGCGCCTACTAGCCTTAAAACTACTTAAAACTTTCAAAACATGCTGTATTATCCTTGAATATTCCCTATGTATATATTTGTTTTGTACATTAGAAAATATTTGACAAGAACCCTTTTAATTGCACACTTCAGTTGATTTTACTATTGCAAAAAAGAATTTTTCAAGAAAATGAGTTATTTCATCCCCCTATATCTTCTAAACTATTGATCATACAAACAAAATGTAATATACATTTTTTGTAGGAAATTTTACTTAGATTTATTTTGTAATTGACAGTTTTTCTCTACATGCGATAGCTTTTAAGATATTTAATAAAAACTGAAAAGTGCCCCCCTTAAATGCCCCCCCCCACCTCTGCCCCCCGCTCACCCACCAAGGGCGGGGACTTTTAGTATGTTGTTCAGGACCCTCTCGGCTATGGGTATGCAAAATTTCAAAACTACTCGATTTTTTTTTTTTTCTATTCGTCAAATTTTGGCCTTCGTTGCCTGGACAAGTATACGCTTTGGGACTTTGGGCTGAGAGGATGATAATGAACATTATCAGTAATTTTCGATGCGGGCACAGTTGATGCCTTTTCAACAATAGGGGAATCAATGTGAGCGCAGTTGATTTGTTCCCCTTTTTGTCACCTAAATGATCATAGTTATAGTACATTTACATACGAGGTCTTTTTCAACAACTATTATGGTGATAGGTATTATTTGTTCACACACGTTTGCGCATTTCAAAGAAATCCGGAACAGAAATGCTAATAATCTTTTTTCTACTACTGGGAAAACATGTGCTTCCATTTTTTTTTTTTTTTTTTTTTTTTTAACGAATAGCTGAAGATGGGGAAGGGACATTCACTGTGAAACCTGCACATCTTGAATTCTGTATAATGCAACGTGAAAAAGTGAAGGTGGAATTATCTGAATGGTATCAGCCAAGCAATGTGAAATACAAGAATTTTCATTTTGGGAAAAATAATTTAAGGTATGATTATTCATTATTATTTTTATAATTTATTATTATTTGTTGAAGTGCAGGAGTGTGGAGAGATAGAGATTATATCTTTGAATTCTTACAAAATTGTGATAAATTTTTTATTTCACACTTGTAGTCCTGTAGTCTGGAATTATATGCTCCCTACATTAACTTTTTATGAAGCTTTAATAAAAACTTTACATATGCTTTGAAGTAAAATAAAATAATATATATATTTCGCTTATACTCTACAGCTTATATGATATGTTAATTGTCTGTATAGTTGTTAAAATTTTTTTCTTTTTAATTTGGGCAACTGATCTGATACAATTTGCTGTTCTAGATCGTGGCCTACTTGAACTTGCTTTACTGGCATATCGGGCCTTTAGTTTGTGCAGTGTTCGTTTATTTTTTATTTATTTTCTTTCTCTCTCTCTCTCATTTTTCAAAATTATAATATAGTCATATCTATATCTCATATCATTATCAAATTTATCTTTCATACAAATGCTATTATAGAATTCTTTGATGCATTTAACTTATTAATTTATTTTCTTTTAAGTTAGACTCACAACACTCCTGTATACTTCTGAATCATAATTTCTTTATTATAATGAAATAAATAAATAATATAAAACACATTCTAATAATTTCTTATGACATTCTGTTATTTACAATAATCTGCGCGCAATATTTGTTGCTTGTGAAATAGCTTACGTGAAAAATGCTTAATTTTTTTTCTTAATTTTTCTGTGACTTCATTCTCCCTTTCCTTGCGACCTACACCTACAAGCGGTTTTGCGCTCAAAGCTGGTACGTGTTAGGTGCCAGGTTCGATCCCAGGTTGCGCTTGTCGGTCTAGTATTTCGAATTTTCCGTGTTTTTCTCCAAAAATTGCAAAAATACGTATTTCACCCTTAGAAAGACCCCAATGGAGGACACTCTCCCTCAGGCCTAGGATCCTAGTGCAGTCAATCGGCTTTAATTCCAACAACCCTTTCTTTGCTCATTGTCCATTTTTTGAATATGTTTTAAACCACAATTTCTATAGATACAGTCATCGAAACAACGTTATTTGTGGTTTTTACTCTAATAAATTATGACGCAATTAAAAAATATATGGGTTTTGTTATTTAAAAAAATGGATCACTGTAAACTTAACTGTGAGAGCTGGAGTAATGTGTTTAATTTCATGCTCGAGCGCATATTTTAACATTTTCAAATTCAAGCGGACACGGCATTTTTTTTAATGGGATGTTAGCTAGAGAGGTCGTGTACAGTGTTCTGTTCTCACAAAGGAAAGTTTATGTTATTTATGTACCAGAAATTTTATGTAGTGATTTTTTAATACGATATATTCCACTGGTGAAGCCTAAAATGGTTAAAAAGAAAAGAAAACTGTCTAAGGGGGAAAAGGAATATATTAAAAGCATTTGAGAACTCTGGTCGTGTATGAAGAAAATTTTTTGTAATCACCTTGGTATTGAAGCAAGATTGATTGCACTTGGATCCCAGTTGTCCGTGGAATGCCTTCCATTAGGCCTTTTTAAGGAGTCTTAGCTCCTATTCTCATATTTACACAAGTTTTGGAGAAAACTATGGAAAATTCGTATTATTAGGTCAAGCGTTTAGACCCGAGATCGAAACCAACACTACTTATACCAATTTAGAGAGCAGAACTTCTCGGCCACTACATATAATAACCCTGAATAATGTTTAGTAGTAAACTGGCGCCCTTTTTATTCAAATTGCCAGCGCCCTCTTTGTCATGCCAGTACGACCCTGCTCAAACGAATAAAGTGCTTAGACATTATTGCAGTAAAAAAAAAAAAAAAAAAGGTTACATATAGACCATAATGATAAAGGATTTTTCTTTGTGTTCCTGTGAAGAAAAGTGTAAATGTTACATTCACCAAAATTTATATAGTTTGTGCAATTGGGATTCATAACATTTGTATAAATTTTCAGCTCATTCAAATAAGGCATTTAGACGCTATTGCACTTTAAAAAATTTAGGCCCATAGACCATAATAATAAAGAATTTTGCTTTGTGTCTCTGTGAAAAAAAAAAAAACAAAAAAAACATAAACGATACATTCACCAAAATTTATATAGTTTGTGCCACGGGGATCCATAACATGTGTATAAATTTTCAGTTCATTCCAGTGAGGCATTTAGACGCTTTTGCGCTTTAAAAAAATTAGGCCCATAGATCATAATGATAAAGATTTTTCTTTGTGTAAAGAAAAAAAAAAAAAAAAAAAAAAAACTAAGTGCTAGATTCACCAAAATCAATAGGGTTCGTGCTATGGTAACTTATAACATGTGTACCAACTTTGAGTTCGTTCAAACAAAGCGTTTAGGCGCTATTGTGTTCACTCACTCACATACATACGCACATATATCTTCGTAAAAATAGTAAATATGTATTCAGGGGACCTCAAAATACGTAGAAACACCAAAATCTGAAACTCGGATTTTTGACATGATTGCAATACTTTTCTCACTGTAGTGTTCGGAAAGTAAAAATTATGTTGTTTGGTAAAGTTACAAAAAATATACATATTAAACAAATTTCGTTATTAAAAAAAAAGAAAGAAAGAAAAAAAGAAAAGAAAAGAAGAGACCTTAAAAATTGCCAAATCTGAATTTGCAGCAAAAAGCTTTTTTTTTTTTTTTTTTTTTTTAAGGGGGGGGGGGGGTTGAACTTCAGATATTAAGAACTTTGCATATAAATATCATAAAAATCAAAAGAATGGAATAATTTAGTGTTACAATCATCAGAAAATTAAATAAAGAAAACGAAAGAAAGAAAAGGAAAAGTAGGCACGAATGTAGCGTGAAAGCGATAAGTCCGAAACAATATTTTGTGTTCTTTGGATTTTTATGTTGTTTCTATACAAAGATCTCTGCATCGACCAAATTTAAATGCTTTAGCTAAGTTCTTTTTCTTTTTTTTTAATTAATTAATTAATTTATTTATTTTTAAAGTCCCCATGCAATTGTTTAGTAAGAAGAAATACAGTCGAATTTCCCTAATGAGCAATATTTTAAATATTTTTATGTACTTAGTATTAGCTCACTTTAAAAATATTGAGAACATAATATGGATTTTTAATAATCAGTTAAAACTGTGTCCTGGACAGTTGAAACTTGTTGCAATGCGCAAAAGAATGCTGAAGATAAAATTATTATTTCCCCTTTAATTCCGCCAGAAGAATTTAAATTTATAAAGATTAGGTAAATATATATAGGATAAAAATTTATTAATTAATGGGGAGTAGGGGATCTTTAGATTTATTTTAAAAATCTATTTAAAAATTATTAAAAAAAAAAAAAAAAAAGTAGTATATTTGTGATATTGAAAAAAGAAATTATCTAATAAATACATATGAATAGTTTATGTTCAGAAAAACAAACTGATAGTTCTTATTCCGTATTGCTTCTGTCCCTTTTCTACTGACATGGGTAAGCATTCATTCACTTTAGGGCATTTTCACACTTTCAACTAATAAGAATGAAAACTAATGACCTGTCATCCTTAATGCGCTTTCTACCAGTGATAAATTACAGCAGGACGGGAAGGGGGGAAATCCAGTTTTTGCAGCTAAAAACTGCATTTCTCCCCAAAATTATTAATACGTTTTTAAAATTTAAATATTATGAAAATTAATAATAATAAGTTACATCATTTAAAAAGGTCTAGTACTAATTATATTATTGATAAAACAACTTGTTAATTATTTGAGGGCGATAAAGGAAATCAAGTAAAATTTCGACTTTTACAGCTTAAAAACAAATTTAAAAAATTTAAAAAATCAACTTTTGAAACATGGGGGAACTCTTAACGGCCACGAATTTTTCGAATACAAAAACAGAATTTAAAAATATGCATTACGTAATGAGTAATAATGGGGATTATGTTACAATAGATTAATACGGGATTTGGATGACCTTGAAGCTCACTGACAGAGAGCCTTAACAGTTGCATTTATTTAAAACACAATTTATCTCTATAGTTAATCCTGACGTCTAATTATCTTATGAAATAAATAAAAATGTTTTCTTTCCCTATGATAGTTTTCAAGCAACATTTCAACGTCCGTTGTAATTGTGTAATTAAATGAGTGTTTACGCGTTCCTTAAAATGAAATAATTTCTTGTAATGTTATATTTATTAGGACTGAGGACTCTTAGTCTCAATCTACGGATTTTTACGATTGGGGGACATTTATCAAAATTGAAAATGTAATTAAATAATTTAAAAACTATATGTTATAATTTGAAAATAATAATAGTAGTCATCTGTACTAAACTAAATTGTGCTTTTGCCAGAACGTCTTCAAAATCTGTTTTTTTTTTTTTTTTTTTTTTTTTAAAGAAAATGAGATGAAAATTAATAATAATCAGTTTCGAAATGGCAGTATAGAATTATTTTTAAATAATTTTGAACGAAGACATAAAAAGCGAGCGGACAAAATGAAATAAAAAATAAAATAAGATTTATAAATGTACATTAATTAAGCTCGTGGACTCAATGATATAATAAGAAAAAGTGGCGACATTACTCTATAAGATGCATATCTACACAACAATACAGAAGAAAACCCGAACGCATATGAAGTATGTTTGATAGAATTTCCTGGAAAGAAATAGTTAAGGGTTACATTCAGACTGAAACATTATGATCACAAATAGGTAAAAAATCACAAATCTGGCTGTATTTCAATCCAAACGCAACATTTGTTTACAAAACTGATGGCAAATGCCGCGTTCGAGAATATATTTTTGGTTTTACCGGTAAAAGAAAATTGATGTCACCGGTAAATGCGGTTTTACCGGTTAGTGTGAACTTATCGAACGCTCCGGTTACTTTCCGTTTGTTTATGTTTTGGTTTATTTACTGTAGCTAAACTTCCTTCACACAAAAACGATTGGGCCCTCCGTGGCCGAGTGGTTATGTCACCACACTGCAAATCGCCTTCGAGCGTAGGAGAGCGGGTTCGATTCCCGCGCTGGTACTGGGTGTTTTTCCATTTCTTCGTATTGTAATTCTGTCATGTGCTATCTGTAATTATCTGGCGAAGATTTACAAGCGGACTACATGTCAAGCATACAAATCTGATGCATATGTTATCAATAAACAAACAAGAACGATTCTTTTTTTAATTATTGGAAATAAATTTCTTGCAACTATGCAAATAGTTAAATAAATAACTGCAAACAAGCAATTGCTAAATTTTTAAGATTGCAGACAAGAAAAATATAATTTTTTTTTTTAAATACAACCTGTAAAAATCGTGAGATGCTGGTCTTTCCACTAAGTTTTTTATTTATTTTTCCTGAATAGATGTGAAAATTCTGATGGATTCACACATTACTTTTAAATATTTATATGCTTTAGAATCATCATTGTTTTCATTTTATCAAGACAAGTTTGTTTTCGAGTTTAAGATTTTTCTAATAAACACCAAGTAATATTTATTTACTTTAAAATAAGTTTTAAATTAACTGTATGATTCATTAATAAACTAAAAATAAAATACTTATTATAGTTTTAGATTGCTTAAACTTCTCTTTCATCATCACCCATCATATCTATTTTATTTAATCTATTAAAAAAAATTTAAAGCATTACATACAGTGTATATGTTACCGTTAAGTATATAATTCAGTTATTACATAGAATAACTAGGTATTTCATGAAATAACTAGACAAGTCAGTTAAAGTATATAATAGATTAAAAATTTCATCTTTTAACTAGTTATTCTGTGAAATAACTAATGACAGACCGTCAAAGTATAAAATAAATAATTTCAAAATTATTTTATAAACTAATTGATCATATATTGATGTACGCAAAGCGTACAGATGTTCGAAATACTGGCTGCTGCAGTACAAAATTGTGCATATGTTTCAGATTCATGCATCTTGAGGTAGGGGTATCCAGTGATGTTTTGTTTGGTTTTCATGTACGCAAATCGTACAGACGTGCGTGATACTGGCTGCGCAGTACAAAATTTTGCATATTCTTTTAATTTCATGCATTTTAAGTAAACTTTTGTATCTCAAAAAAAAATGCATGAATCTGAAACATATGCACAATTTTGTACTGCAGCAGCTAGTATTTCGGACATCTGTACGCTTTGCGTACATGAAAAGCAAGAAAAAAATCACTGGATACCCTGTCTCAAGATGCATGAATCTGACACATATGCACAATTTTGTACTGCAGCAGCCAGTATTTCGAACGTCTGTACGCTTTGCGTTCATGAAAAAAAAAAAAAAAAAAAAAAACATCACTGGATAACCCTATTCAAGGTGCATGAATCTGAAACGTATGCACAATTTTGTACTGCAGCAGCCAGTATTTCGAACGTCTGTACGCTTTGCTTACATGAAAAAAAAAAATCATCACTGGATACCCCTATTTCAAGATGCATGAATCTGAAACATATGCACAATTTTGTACTGTAGCAGCCAGTATTTCGAACGTCTGTACGCTTTGCGTACATGAAAACCAAAAAAAAAAAAAAAAAAACATCATTGGATACCCCTATCTCAAAATGCATGAATCTGAAAAGTATCCACAAATTTGTACTGCAGTAGCCAGTATTCTGAACGTCTCTACGCTTTCCGTACATGAAAAAAAAATCACTGTGGGTACTCCTATCTCAAAGTGCATGTGCCTGAAAAATATGCAAAATTTTGAGCTGCAGCACTGCTAAAATAACCGGTAAATGTGGTAAATATGGAATAATTAATCACATCCCCCAAAATTTAGCGGGGATTATGCATAATCATTTCATACTTTAACGATCAAATAATCGTTATTCTGTAGAATGTCTAGTTAAATCGTAGTATTCAATAATATTATATACTTTAACTGACCTGTCTATTTATTTCATGAAATACCTAGTTATTCTATGAAATGACGGATTTCATGCTTTAACGGTAACATATACACATATTATAGGGAGTATTGCTTACAGTCTACTTTTCATTAATTTAAAAATCAAGTAATCATATATTTATCCAAAATAGCAGTTATTTTAATATGCTTTAATAGATTTTTCTTTTGAATTCTAGCTTGAAAAGAAACTATTTAGAATGTATTCAAATCTATATTTCTAACTTCTATAACTAAACCAAACATGTTTTAAAGTAAATTTAAAAATACTAAATATATCACATAGAATGTTTGCTAAACCTTTCAGTAAATTTTAATAAATATGTGTTTTAAAATTCATAGTTTAATTAGGATTAAAATTTGACTTCTTTTGTTCATACACTATTTATATTTCTATTCGGTCACAAATTTAATATTTATTTCCAGATTAATTGGATATTTAGACTATTTGTGTAATTTTAGCTGTCAACAATATAACCAAATTAGCGTTAATTGTGCCAATATTATGGAAGGTTATGCGTTACACTTCTAAAAGCATCTGTATGATGAATTTAGCTGTAATAGTTCAACATAATAATTTCCATTAAATTTAATGGTTATCCCTTTCGTAAAGTGGTTGAAGAGTATTAAGAAGTGATAATGATAAAAATTTTCATGTTTTTCGTTTAACTATAATGAATAAAATGTTGCATGGGTCAATTAAATTGCTATTTCAATATTGAAAACTTTTCAGGCTTATCGACAAAGGTACTAAAGATTAAATTTGTAAAAAGAAAAATAATTGTTACTAAATTGGGGTTTAAATTCTATTAATTATTTCCTTCTGGTATTTAGGAATGCTATGCTAAAATGCATAATAATTAGAAAATTATTTCCTTTAAGAAGTAATCTTTAATATAACTGCTCATCTCCTGATATATAGAGCAACTTTTACAAATTCCAAAGGACCAACAACCAAAAATTACCAACCACCGCTACTTTAGAATGTAGAAAGAAAAAGGGGGGGGGGGAGCTAAAAACTCCATAGAAATAGCATGGGAAGAAAACCAAAAAAACTCACAATGTCAAGTGTGTTAAGAAAAAAAAAAAAAAAAAAAAAAAAAAAAACAGGCTCACACCGCAGGTAATAAGAGGACAAAATTGACTAGAAAAAGACATCGAACAGCGGGAACGGGCTGGCTGGGGCATTGGCCCTATCGTCCAGGATTGATACGACTCGCCTAGTATAAATACCACATAACATTATATATAAAAATGTAAATATGCCATGAAATTGTTGCTTATAACAATATATTTCCATCATTTTAATCATTCATACTCACACGACAGTTGTTAGCAATTAAATTATTTTTGAAATATTAATATAATTTATTTTTACTGACAATAATTTCATACTACAGTTGGCAGCAAAATTATTCGAAAACTAGCAATAATTCCTATATAAAAAACAGTGTACTTAATACTGTTTTGTTAAATAAATCCTTGTCAAATCACATCCTCTGACTAACTAAGAATATGATTTGATAAGGATTTATTTAACAAAACTGTATTAAGTGGGTTTATATATATATATATATATATAGTAATTCTTCCAGTGCTCGAATAATTTTGCTGCTGACTGTGCATATAACAGAGCTGCTACGTATGTCTTTTTTGAAAGTCAAAATATTTAATAGGGTGTTTTTTATGAGAATTTTTTTTGTAAATAACAAATTTTTAAAAAAAATGTGGTATACGTAAAAGTAGCCTGTAGCGTACTTGATATAATGAAATCCTGATTATTAACAAAGGCACATCAAACAAAAAAAATTATTTTTAAATATTTGTCTTAGAGCTAAATTGCAGTAAATGTCATTTCACTTTTACTTCTTTACAAAGAGTAAATATCCATTACTAGGTAAAAAAGCAGTGAAAATTTTTATTTAAGTCTCCTTTCACTTTTTATAATTTCCCTGTCACTCGTAGCCAAAGCCTATGTTAGTCTATGGAATATTTGTTAAATTTTTCCTGATGTCACCAGCAGTCAAAGGCCATGCTGTTATAGGAAAATTTATGAGATTTACTCATTACTTACTTTAATATATATATATATATATATATATATTTTAATTCTGTTTAAACATTCAGAAAATTTTGTTCTTTTTTTAAATTTGTTTTTAAGTTGTTAATAATTTATTTTGTATGAAAAAAATAACTAAATGCATTTTTCACATTTTATTGCACAAAATAAAAATAATAATAATAAACTTGTGGGGAAAAAAATTAAGGGTTCTGAATTTTCTGAACATTAAAACAGAATTTTAAAAATTAGTTTTGCTAATGGTTTTTATGTGAGAAATTCCAAGTTGGTATTCAGCCAGGGGGGCTCAGGTGGTACAAAATCTATACAGTAAACAGAGTGAGTGGGCTTGATTCCCAGCTCTGGCATTTTGCACATAGTGATATAAAAAATCAGTGGTACACTCTAATTTCTCTAGATGAATATTCTGTGCCATGGTTAACAGGCTCATCTGTTTGCAGATACAGTGGATTTACCAACACTTATTACGTGAGAAATGCTGAGTTGGTAATCAACCAGGGTGGCTCAATTACAGAACACCCGCATGGGAAGTCGAGTGCCCAGGTTTGATTTCCAGCTCTGAAGCTTTTCACATTCTTGGTCTTAAAAAAATCAACTTTACACTTCTGTTTCTCTAGACAAATATTCAAGGTTAATGAATAATATTACTAAGTATATTTTCATTTGTATCAATAATTTTTACACAGAATATTGTTCTCAACTTGAAATAAAAACTGCCCCTCATTAAGACTGCACATCAAATAGGTTCACATTACTTCCTTCCTATATAATCATATTCCATTTCTGTTGCTACGTATTGTAAGATGTCTCATAAAAAATGATATTTTTTCTTTATTTGCTAAATTCCATTCTATGAAAATATTGCCTTTTACCACAGTGACCAGTTTCTTAAAAATTAGTTTGATTTTATTTTATAAACTTAGCTTAGAGCAGTGCCCACAGCGGTCCTATATTTTCACGTGTGTTTTATTATTTTAATACCACTATTTTTTTTATACATTTCTGTCAAGATTTTAAAACTAAAACAATAGGTAAAAGTGCAATGATTGATTAAAGTGGTGAGAAAATAGAATCCCATCACTTTGTTTATAGTTACAAGATTACACAATGAATAGACCCACTCCCCCCCTTCAATACACTTTCTTCTCTATATTTTTATATTTCCTTCTTCACTGTGTTTGAATTCTCTGCTACTGGATCTAATTTTTCCCAATTGCTTATTACTTTGTTACTGAATTTTTTTCTTCATATACATTCATTTTAGCTAAATGACTAAATAACTTGGTACAGTCGATTGAATACAACACACAAGCATCAAGCAATAACCAATTACTTAGCCTTGAATTAAAGCATTGTAGCCTGAAAGAAAAACATTGATAACATTTTTAATAGCAAAATTTTAAATGTAAAGCTTACTAACAGCTGATGTTGAATTTAAATATAATGAAATAGCTGCAGCTATTAATTATACATATGCATAATTATTTGATAAAAATATTTTTATTTTTCAAAACACAATTACAGCATTAATAGTTAGAAAATGTGGTTTGTATTTTTTCAGCTATATAGAATATCATTAATAATAAAAATAAATAAATAATTGACTAATCAGACAGTTACAATTAAATGTGATAGCGGTTATTTACAATATGAATGTTTAAGCAAATATTACCACACAAGATTGTTTAACTGAGAGTTTAACCGAATATTGTAGTTATCTCATTATTATACAATATTATGCTATTTTAAGTAATAAATAAGCAATTGCACAAGCATGATACATCATGTTTGATGTACATTAAATAATTGAGACAGACAATATACACTATAAATATACAATTTAAAACATTAAAACACAAACAAAAATTCTGTTCCGAAAATGTATCAAAATAGTCGATAAATTAATTATGACAGTAAAGAAAAACAAGAAAGAAAAATCATGCAGTACGCATTGATTAGTAACACTTTCCAACTGCAAGCAATTGTTGTATCAAATAACTTTCAATATTCTTTGCTACGTTATCACACAACAGACAGAAGGACTGAAAAACATACAGATAGACTAATTGATTTTAAAAGTACTCTTAGGCATTTTGGAAAGTGTTAAAAAGCTTAACGCAAAAGAAATGCAGCCGTTAGATTATAATTACAGCTTTTAATCTCTCTGAATATTTTACTGTAGCTCTGTAAATCTGAAAATTAATCATATAATATTCTATACAAAACAATATTTTAGAATATTAATAATACATGTCAATATTTTTATGATTTTTATAGCAGATAGTTTTTTAAATATAACTTTTAAAAAATTCTGTCCTAAAACGTAATACATTGGCTTTTTTTTATTGTTGTTGTCGTTGTTGTCCCTGTAAACAAACTAGTTGTACAGGACATATTAATGACATTTTAAATAGGGAACATTCCATAGGGAACTTGAGTGTATCATTTTTTAAAATTTCTCAAAATATTCACGGATGATAGGAGCCGGTGACAAACAGATAGAAAGGTAGACAATGGGACAGACAGATGCACAAATTGAAATCATATTCCCACTAAAATTATAAGAAAGTGTTAAAACGCTCATGTAAACAAAAGTGCAATTCCAGCAAATTTTTATTAATAGCTCTTAATATAACTGATTATTTATGTGTGGCCCTGTAAATCTAATGCTAACCATACTATATTACATAGAAGGCACTCTTTTGTGCATACGAATAATACATTTCAATTGCATTAAGCTTTGTGGAAAATAAAATTATTAACCCTTTGAAGCAGATTTCTCATCAAACATAATTTTTACACTCTTTTGATAGTTTTAAGTTATTTTAGACCTAAATAAGTGGAAAATGTTATATTTAAAATTTTAATTAATTTTGGTTCTAAAATATAGAGTGGGGCACCGGTGTTACTTTTTGCGTTAAAGGTAAATTCATCATGAGACACGGGCGTCCCATGAATAAATATTTTTACAAATTGCACTTATTTACAATTACTTAGATATAGGAGTAGCAATAATTCATTACTGATCTTTTTTAAATAATCAAATTTAATTAGAAATAAATTTTTGAAATTGGTTAATAAAAATTTTTCAAACTACTATTATTTAATATTTTTATTTTAGTAAAAAATTTACTCTGATAAGCTAATACATTTTTTATAGTAACTATTAGACTCTCTTTTATAATAAAAAACTATCATATAATAATAATATTTGTAATAAGAGCGTCAAAAAATAAATAAGCAAAAGGGACACCGGTGTCCCATCTGCGTCAAAGACTTAAAATTTGGTTTATAAAAATAACTCTGATACAACACAATGCTTTGGAATACTTTCAAGTGCCCCTGTACCCAAACTAGTTAGAAATGTACTCTATTTTAAGTAGGAAACATCCGATAGGGAATTGAATAATATATTAACATTTGATTAAAGTTTCTATACATTAAAGGTGTTAAAATATGGTTTATAGAAACTCCTCTCACAGAACACAATGCTTTTGAATACTTTCGAGTGTCCCCGTACACAAACCAGAAGAGGTATTCACTCCATTTTAATAGGGAACATCCGATAGTGAATTTGAATAAAATATATCGGTTTAAAGAAATACCATAAATATTTACGGGAATTAGAGCGCAGAAAAACAGACAGAGAGACAGACAGACGGACAGAAGAACAGTCAGACAGATACACAAATTGAAATAACATTCACACTAAAAAAATGATAGAAAATGTCAAAAACGCTTAATGTAAACGAAAGTACAATTCTCGCAATTCTTTATTAATATATATTAATATAACTGAATATTTTTGTGTCACCCTGTAAATCTAATGATAACCATGCTATATTCTATGTAAAGCATTCTTTTGTTGACATGAATAACATATTTCAATTTCATTAAGATTGTAGAAAGTTAAGTTATTAAAATTTGATTTATAGAAATATCTCTCATAGAACGCAATGCTTTAGAATACATTTGAGTGCCCCTGTATATAAATCAGTGGTGGTATTTAATTCATTTTATACAGGAAACATCCCATAGTGAAATGGCATAACGTATTTCAATTTCATTAAGATACGTGTACAGTAAATGTATGAAAATATATGAATACCTCTCATAGAACACAATGCTTTGAAATACTTTCGGATGTCCCTGTATACAAACCAGTAAAGGCATAAACTCCATTTTCAATAGGAAACATCCGATAGTGAACTTGAATAACATATATCAATTTCAAAAAATTCCATAAATATTTGCGGGAGTTAGAGCGCGGGCAGACAGACCGACGGACAGATACACAAATTGATATCATATTCACTCTTAAAAAAATGTTAGAAAGTGTTAAAAACGCTTAATGTAAACGAAAGTAGAATTCTAGCAAATTTTTATTAATAGCTCATAATATAACAGAATATTTTTGTGTCACCCTGTAAATCTAATGCTATTCATGCTATATTCTATGTAAAGCATTCTTTTGTTGACATGAATAACATATTTCAATTTCATTAAGATTGTAGAAAGTTAAGTTATTAAAATTTGATTTATAGAAATATCTCTCATAGAACGCAATGCTTTAGAATACATTTGAGTGCCCCTGTATATAAATCAGTGGTGGTATTTAATTCATTTTATACAGGAAACATCCCATAGTGAAATGGCATAACGTATTTCAATTTCATTAAGATACGTGTACAGTAAATGTATGAAAATATATGAATACCTCTCATAGAACACAATGCTTTGAAATACTTTCGGATGTCCCTGTATACAAACCAGTAAAGGCATAAACTCCATTTTCAATAGGGAACATCTGATAGTGAACTTGAATAACATATATCAGTTTCAAGAAATTCCATAAATATTTACGGGAGTTAGAGCGCGGATAGACAGACAGACAAACCAAAGTCATTAACACTTTTCAACCTTATTACTTACAAACTTTGAATAAACACCATAAAATGCAATAAACTCGCAACAACTGTTTCGGGTCGAAAAAATACACGACCCTTCATCAGGCGAACAAAGTAAGTACGAGTGCTGCAGTCAAAGCGGCAACGAGAATAATAGTCTTTCCCAAAAGTGACAATCATCTTGAACACCTGAATAGCTAGGGTGACATAAGAAGGAAAAAATGTCCCTATAAAGATACTTTGTTTGCCTTCTTTTTCCTATTTTGGGCATTATGAGAATAAGATCCGTTGGTCCGAAAAGGTCCGTTGCCGCTTTGACTGCAGCACTCGTGCTTACTTTGTTCGCCTGATGAAGGGTCGTGTATTTTTTCGACCCGAAACAATTGTTGCGAGTTTATTGCATTTTATGGTGTTTATTCAAAATTTGTAAGTAATAATTTTTACAACACCAGTTTTGTGATGCTTCTTTATTAAACTTTTCAACCTTGTTGAAAAGTGTTAAAAATTTCCCCGTATTTTTTTTTTATCAGAGCTCATATAATGCGCATAAAGTCTGCAGATTATACAGAAAGCTTCACAAAGTAATTTGGTACATTATCAGTTGTGGTGAATATTTTCAAAAAGTTTGCTCCTAAGGACATTGTGCCTAAATGCGACGGGATTTTTGGAACTTTATCGTATACTTAGAAAATTTACGATATTTTAGTAAATAAATAAATAAATATAAAAAGAAAGAGAAAATGGTTGAAAATTATACTCTTAGTTCTAAACTTGTGTTTTGTGTCATTTCTAATCAAGAAATTGAAAAATTGTCTGTAATTTATCAAAAAATATACCAGCGTTGCATTTAAGGTACTATATCCTAAATGCGATGTCCAAACACCCTAACTGCGATAATGCATTTGAAGCATGGGAGTTATTTGAATGTTATTAACACTTTCCAAAGAAGGTTGAATGTTATTGACTTCGGTTTGGGTCTGTCCGTCTGTCTGTCCATTCACTAACTCCCGTAAATAATCATGGACCTTCTTGAAACTGATATATATTATTCAAGTTCACTATAGCACGTTCTCTATTGAAAATGGAGTGTGTACCTCTACTAGTTTGTATACAGGGACACCCGAAAGTATTCCAAAGCATTGTGTTCTATGGAAGGTATTTTCATAAACCATATTTTATTACAGTTGCTTTACACATATCTTGATGAAATTGAAATATGTTATTCAACATTACTATTGGGTGTTCTCTATTGAAAATAGAGTAAATACCATCACTTGTTTGTATCCAGGAAAATCCAAAAGTGTTCTCTAAAGCATTGCGTTCTATGAGAGGTATTTCTATAAACCAAACTTCAAAAACTTTACTTTGGATCACAAATCTTAATGAAATTAAAATATGTTAGTCATATGCACAAAAGAATGCTTTCCATAGAATACAGTACGATTAGCGTTAGATTTATAGGGTCACACAAAAATATTCAGTTACACTAAGGGATATTGGAAATTGGCTGGAATTGCAGTTTCATTTATATTAAACGTTTTTATTAGTTTCTAAATGTTTTTAACACTTTCCAACAAGGTTGAAAAGTGTTAATGACTTCGGTTTATCTGTCTGTCCGTTTGTCTGTCCGCGCTCTAACTCTCGTTATTATTTATGGAATTTCTTGAAACTGATACATATTATTAAAATTCAGTATAGGATGTTTCCTATTGAAAATAAAGTGAGTACCTCTATTGGTTTGTATACAGGGACACCCGAAAGTATTCCAAAGCATTGTGTTCTATGGAAGGTATTTTCATAAACCATATTTTATTACAGTTGCTTTACACATATCTTGATGAAATTGAAATATGTTATTCAACATTACTATCGGATGTTCCCCATCGAAAATAGAGTAAATACCATCACTAGTTTGTATCCAGAGAAACCCAAAATTATTCTCTAAAGCATTGCGTTCTATGAGAGGATTTCTATAAACCAAACTTCAAAAACTTTACTTTGGACCACAAATCTTAATGAAATTAAAATATGTTAGTCATATGCACAAAAGAATGCTTTCCGTAGAATACAGTACGATTAGCGTTAGATTTACAGGGTCACACAAAAATATTCAGTTACACTAAGTGGTATTGGAAATTGGCTGGAATTGCAGTTTCATTTATATTAAACGTTTTTATTACTTTCTAAATGTTTTTAACACTTTCCAACAAGGTTGAAAAGTGTTAATGACTTCGGTTTATCTGTCTGTCCGTTTGTCTACTGTCTGTGCGTTTGTCTGTCCACGCTCTAACTTTCGTTATTATTTATGGAATTTCTTGAAACTGATACATATTATTAAAGTTCAGTATAGGATGTTTCCTATTGAAAATAAAGTGAGTACCTCTACTGGTTTATATACAGGGACACCCGAAAGTATTCCAAATCCGAATCTTTGACTTACAAGGTCAAGGCTCTAACAATTGAGCTATTCAGGCCGACAACCCGGTCAGCATTACTCACTCAGACAACCTTTAGGCAGAAACATCTCTGGTCTATCATGTACATAGCTCGACAGAAATAAGCCGCAGGAAATGGAAAACACCATTAGATAATGGGAGAAAGAAATACAATTTTTATTAAAATCACACAATGAACTGTGGAAGAAAATCATATTTATTGAAATTTTATTTTTCCGACTGAGTGAAAATAATGCCTGGACCGGGAGTCGAACCCCGGAAAAAGTCACTCAGTCGGAAAAATAAAATTTCAATAAATATGATTTTCTTCCAGAGGATTGTGTGATTTTAATAAAAATTGTATTCTATGAGAGGTATTTCTATAATCCAAACTTTAAATCTTTAGTTTGCACCACAAATCTAAACGAAATTGAAATATGTAATTCAAGTTCAGTATCGGATAATTGTTATAGAAAAGTGAGTAAATATCACCACTGGTTTGTATACAAGGACATCCGAAAGTATTCCAAAGCATTGCGCTCTATGAGAGGTATTTCTATAAACCAAATTTTAATGACTTTACTTAGCCCAAATCTTAATTATATTGAAATATGTTATTCATATGCATAAACCAATGCTTTCTACAGAATGTACTATGATTAGCATTAGATTTACAG
This sequence comes from Salticus scenicus, assembly GCA_963930645.1. Lineage (NCBI taxonomy): Eukaryota > Metazoa > Arthropoda > Arachnida > Araneae > Salticidae > Salticus > Salticus scenicus. The sequence continues at coordinate 196,725,405 of OZ005658.1, read as the reverse complement.
GGCCACACAAAAATATTCTACTACATTGAAAGCTTTTATTGGAAATTTTCTGGAATTGTATTTTCGTTTACATTAAGCGATTTAACAGTTTTAAACATTTTTTAAGGGTGGATGTGTTTTTAATTCGTGTATCTATATAACCGACTCTCCATCTGTCTATTTGTCTTTCTACCGCACTCAGCGTCCGTAAATATTTGCTGAATTTTTAAAAAATTATATATGTTGTTCATATTCGCTATTAAATGTTCCCAAATTAAAATGGCATTAATATTTCCTGTACAACTAAATTGTGTACAGGAACACGCAAAAAAAAAAAAAAAAAAAAAAAACCAGTGCATTGCATTTTAGGACACAAATTTTTATAATTTAGATTTAAAGAACTTTCTACTGTAAAAATCAAAAAGAAATTGACATTAATTGTTAATTTGCTAAAATATTGTTTTGTATAAAATATGATTTAGTTAACCTTCAAATTTACAGGGCTACACTAAAATTTTCAGATATATTAAGTGCTGCAATTACAATCGAAGGGCTCCTTTTTTTTGTGTTAAGCATTTTTAACACTTTCAAACAATGTTTAAGAATGATTAGGAATTCAATTAGTCAGGTGTATGCCTTTTAGAGCTACTGTCTATTCGTTTTGTGATAACGTAGGCACAGAATTTTGAAAGTTATGTGATACAACAATTATGTAGAGTTGGAAAGTGTTAATAATCATTGCGTAATGCGTGATTTTTCGTTCCTTTTTTAATTAGTTTATAAAATACTTAATACCACATAACTATTTGAAGATAAAGTGTTGTGTAACTCTATGTGTAACTCTGTCTTTAACAGTGTGTGTAACTCTGTGTGTAACTCTTCCTTTTTATTAACAGTGTGTGGAACTTTGTGTGGAACTCTGCTTTTTATTAACAGTGTGTAACTCTTCTTTTTTTTTAACAGTGTGTGTGTAATTCTGTGTGTATTGCTGAATTTTTCTAACAGTGTACGTAACTCTATGTGTAACTGACAGTGTGTGTGTAATTCTGTATGCAATTAATAGTATGTACCTCTTCTTTTTTATTAACAGTGTGTGTAACTCCGTGTGTAACTCTACTTTTTATTAACAGTGTGTGTAACTCTTCTTTTTTGAACATTGTGTGTGTAACACTGTGTGTATCGCTGATTTTTTGCTAACAGCATGTGTAATTAACAGTGTATGTGTAACCCTGTATGTAATTAAAAGTGTGTGTGTAACTCTGCCTTCTTATTAACTGCGTGTGTGTAACTCTTCCTTTTCAGTATGTGTAATTGAATGTTTAATTATTCTTTTTTTTAACACTGTGTGTAACTCTGCGTATATCGCTGATTTTTTCTAACAGTGTGTGTAACTATATGTGTAACAAACAGTGCGTGTGTAACCCCGTATATAACAAATAGTGTGTGTGTAACTCTGTGTGTAACCCTGCGTTCTTTTTAACTATGTGTGTGTAACTCTGCCTTTTTATTATCAGTGTATGTAACTCTGTTTATAATTTCGCCTTTTTATTAACAGTGTAACTCTGAATGTAAATCTCTCTTTTTATTTATTTATTTATTTTTGACAATGTGTGTAACTCTGTGTGTACTAGAGGTCTGAAAGGGCCGGGCTTTTGGCCCGAGCCCGAGCCCGGCTAGGCCCTCGGGCCGGGATCGGGCCGAAATTTTCAATCTGCTCTCGGGCCGAGCCGGGCTCGGGCTTAAAATTTTTTTGTAGGCTCGGGCCTGGCCGGGCTCGGGACTCAATATTTATTTAAAGTAATATTAGATGGTTTCCATTTCAAAATAATATGCATGTTACTATCAGTTTGCGAGTTTGCGTACATGGTAGATGTAACAAACAAAAGAAATTAGATACGTTACTGTATATAAGGTAGAGGTCTGCACGGGCCGGAATTTCGAGGCCCGGACCCGGCCCGGCCCGTACGAAAACTTTACTTACCCGGCCCGGCCCGTTATGAAGTCAAAAATGCGGCCCGGGCCCGGCCCGGCCCAAACAAAAAACGATAAAATCAGGCCCGACCCGGCCAACCCGATTCAAAAATATGTAAAATGACAAAAAAGAGAAAAAAAAAAAAATAGAAAGAATGCCTTTCTATAAAACAGATTTTTAGTATGTGTTTTGCAGAGGTTTTATATAACCAAACAATAGTATGTTCTTTAACAAAACTGCTGAAATTTTACAAGACAATTATATATAAACAAATATTCATTATTATAGACAATTCACAAAGACAAACAGAAAGTCAAATCGAAAATATTAGCATTCATCAAACAATATAGGAAGGTATTTAAAATGGTTAATACTACTGAAAATGCACTTTCAACCATTTCTCTTATATACAATAATGTATCCGAATCTTTCATGTGCTCCGGTAAACAAAACTTTAATGTTAATCCAACCATATTCAATAGAAAAGTTGCTTTTGCCCATAATAAAAATGATGCTACTTTCGTCCACTGGAGAAAAGGAAAAGGAGCCTTAGAGAAAAAGTTACAGCGGAAAGATTTTTATAGTCTTTATACCACCTAAACTCAACAGATCATAAGAAACAAACCCTTATACACAGTAACGTATCTGATTTCTTTTGTTATGTACATGTACGCAAACTGGTAGTGACATGCATACTATTTTGAATAGGAAACCATCTAATATTACTTTAAATAAAATATATTAATTTCGAGGCATGTTAAAAATGTTTGCGAAAAATCAGATTTCGGACAGACAGACTGATAGACAATTAAATTGACGTTACAGACACTTTTTTAACAAAATAGAACTTTATGTGACACATCAGCGTGTAAAATTACGTAAAATAAATGACTGAAGAAATATTTTATCATTTTCCTTTTTCGTTGATTAACGAGGAAACCAGAAAAAGATTCGGGCCGACACTGCACGGAGAAAATTTTATTTAGGCCCGGAGAAAATTTCATTCAGGCCCGGCCCGGCCCGACTATACACAAAAAAACTGAGCCCGAGCCCGGCCCGGCCCGAGACTGAAAGAAGTTTTTAAACCCGAGCCCCGCCCGGCCCGAGAGCAAATTCAAAAATTCGGCCCGAACCCGGCCCGAGGGCCGGGCCGGGCTCGGGCTCGGGCCGGAAGCCCGGCCCGTGCAGACCTCTAATAAGGCTTTGTTTTCTATGGTCTGTAGTGTTTAGGTGGTATGAAAGCTATAAAAATCCTTCCGCTGTAACTTTTTCTCTACTTTTTCTTTTCTCCAGGGCATTGGATGAAAGTAGCATCATTTATAGCATGTGCAAAAGCATCTTTTCTATTGAATATGGTTGGATTAGCATTAAAGTTTTATTTACCGGATCACATGAAAGATTTGGATACATTACGGTATATAACAGGAAGTGGTTGAAAGTGTATTTTTAGTACTATTAACCATTTTAAATATCTTCCTATAGTTTGAGAATGCTAATATTTTCGATTTGACTTTCTGTCTGTGTTTGTGCCTTCTGTACGTATGTAATAATGAAATACTGTTTATATATAAATATCTTGTAAACATTCAGCAGTTTTGTTAAAGAACATTCTATTGCTTAGCTATATAAAACCTCTGCAAAACACATACTAAAAATCTTTTTCATAGAAAGGCTTTTTGTCTTTTTACAAATTTTTGAATCGGGCCGGGCCATACACTAGTAAAAAAGAAACGAGCCGGGCCTGGGCCTAATTTTTTTATTTCATACCGGGCCGGGCCGGGCCGGGCCGGGTAAGCAAACCTTTCCAACGGGCCGGGCCGGGCCTGGGCCTGAAAATTTTGGCCCGTGCAGAACTCTAGTGTGTACCACTAATTTTTTGCTAACAGTGTGTATGTAGCTCTGTGTGTAACTCTGCATTTTTATTAACAGCTTTTGTGTAACTGTGTGTGTAACTTTGCTTTTTATAACAGTGTCTGTAACTCCATGTTTAACTCTTCTTTTCTGAACAGTGTATGTGTAACTCTGTGTGATTCCATGAATATTTATGGAAGATAGAGCGCGGGCAGACAAACAGACAAATTTAACTCATTAACTCTTTTCAACTTTGTTGGAAAGTGTTAAAAACATTTAGAAAGTGATAAAAACGCTTAATGTAAACGAAAATGCAATTCCAGAAAATTTCCAATAATACTCCTTAATGTAGATGAATATTTTTGTGTGGCCCTGTAAATCTAATGCTAATAATATTTTATTGAAGGCATTCTTTTGTGCAAATGAATAATATATTTTAATTTTATTAAGACTTGTGCAAAGTAAAGTTATTAAAATTTGGTTTTTAGAAATACCTCCCAGAGAACACAAGATTTTTAAATACTTTCAGGTGTCCCTGTATACAAACCAGTGATGGTATTTACTTTATTCTCAATAGAAAACATCCGACAATGGACTTCAATAACGTATTTCAATTTTCAGATTAAGCTCATTTTCATTTACTTTTGACTCATTAGGAATAAATAAAATGTACTGTAACTACACATATCAACGAGACAATTATCGATGAATTATTTTTCGATTAAAGTGTATAAAGCTACTTTCGTTACTAAGGAAATGATCAAATATCACTTGAATAAAAAAGTTTAAGTTTGGGAGAAACAATAAAGATGGGGCCCCATTATCAAATGCTACCCTGGGGCACCAAAGTCCCTAGTTACGGCTCCCTACGGCTCCCTGTACACAAACCAGTGGTAATATTTACTCCATTTTACATAGGAAACATCTGATAGTGAGCTTGGATAATATATTTCAATTTCATTAAGATTTATGTACAGTAAAGTTATTAAAATATGATTTACAGAAATACTTCTCATAGAAAGCAATAGGTTGCAGTACTTTCTGAAGTCCGTGTACATAAAGGAATTCATTCCATTTTCTATAGGGGACATCCAATAGTGAACTTGAATAACATATATTAGTTTCAAGGTATTCCATAAATATTTACCGGAGTTACAGCGCAGAAAGACAGACAAATGGGCAGAGAAACAGACAGACAGATACACAAATTGAAATTATATTCACACTTAAAAATTGTTAGAAAGTGTTATAAACGCTTAATGTAAACGAAAGTGCAATTCCAGCAAATTTTTATTAATAGCTCTTAATTTAACTGAATATTTTTGTGTGACTCTGTAACTCTAATACTAATCATATTATATTCTATAGAAAGCAACCTTTTGTGCTTTGTGCATATCTTTTGTGCATATGAATAACATATATTTCAATTTACGTTGTAGTTTCTACTGGTTTTAATTATTCATTTACTTTTGGTTTAAACTTTGAAAGATGTTTAGTAATATAATTTTGTTTTCAAAAAAAAAAAAAAAAAAAAAAAAAAAAAAAATTATGCGTAGATACAAACTGTTCAGTTTAGCATTATTTTTGAGTAGAAAAGAGGTTTTTGTTAATCTATAAATATCCAATAAAATTTTCTATCAGGAAACATTAATTTTAGCTGTTAATTTTTAATCTTAGTTGTGTTTAATGTGTTTGTTTCCTTATTTAAAAGCGACATTAATTTAGATGACATTGCATTTAAATTCATTAGTTAAATAATGGTATACAAAATTCCCTTTTCCAAGCCTCAACTTCATCTCTAAATACGTGCATTAAGTATACAATATCTATCCTGGCTGAAAGCCAAAGCCTATTTTATTATCAGTATTTATTTATTTATTTTTTGTAGAATTATTAATTACTTGATGTATTTTTCTTTTTAATTCTATTTTCACATTCTGAAAGTTTTCAAACATTAAATTTGTACTCGTGTTTCAAAAATTTGAATTTTTAATATTTTATATATGACTTTAAAACTAGTTGGCATATGGCATAGGTAAACTCTGCCAATATATATTTATTCTCATAAATTTCTACTATAGTCAAGAAAAATGAAATTTACCATCTAACCTCAGTTATATGGTGGGTAATGGGAAACATATGCTGTCGCACAAAGCCAACGTCAATCAATGGGAAATTTCGCCCCCTTATAACTCATTAACTAACACATATTTTTAAATTCCGTTTTCACATTCAGAAAACTCATTACTGTTAACCTGGTTATTGCTTTCTAAAAATTGCTTTCCTTAATTTTTAAGATTTCATTTTCTATCTAAAAAATGCAAAATTTCATGCTAAAATTCACATTTTACAACTTGAAAATGAAATCAATTTTTAGATAGCGATAACCTGTCTAAAAGTTGTGAATTTTCTGAATGTGAAAACAGAATTTAGAAATATGTATCATTTCATGAGTTACAAAGGCGCAGAATTCTTCCTAGAATAAAATTGGCTTTGGCTACCGTGACCGAGGAAAAACTGGCCCTAGAGAGAGATGGCTCATCAATCAAAGTAGACTTTTTAAAAGCTTTCTCTGTATAACTCTTAAAAATTAAAGATTGTTGAACTACAGTAGAACTTGGATAATTCGAAGTTGAAGGGACCAGAGAAAAATTCGAAATATCCAAAAATTCGAATTACATATACTATTTTCTCAAAAAGAAGAGATAAATTAAAAAATTAAAACTCTACGATCAACGACACATAAACTTTATATATAAGAATACTGCTACATTTTTTTCTTCCAGAAAATCAATATTTTTTACGAGCTTAATTATTCCACACTTTTTAAAAAATAGTCAGATATTTTTCATTTTTTCTTTAAGTACAGTCTTTGTGTCATAGCATATGACTTCAACCTATCAATTGATACAAAAATAGAATCTTCTACATTAGACATGACTTTCAATTAAAAAAAACCTCGAAGTTCATGTATGTGCACCATACCTTCTGATGCACTAGGTAGGGGGCCTCTATTTTATTTCCTTATCCTTTTTTTGAAAGAGTGTTAAAATAAATAATGCATTTTAGCTTAGAAAAATCTCGGGAACAAATTTTACTGTAATATTTTAAAGGTAATCGTATGAAAAATTCGAATTAGCCAAAATAGAATTCGAATTATCCACGATTTTTTAACATTATTTTAACCCTTTCAGGGGCGGTGGCTAGAGGGTCTATCCACCTACTTCAGAAATTTTTCTCTAAGTGTGCAGTGGCTACTTTTTTTATCCACTTTTATGAAAAGTTAATGTGTACTTCTAAAATTGAAATAGAGATGGCAGAACTACAGTAACTTTAAGCAGGATGTGCCTGTGACATTTTTAAATGGACAAGTTGTGGGAAAATTGTTCGAAGTTTCTTTTATCTATTTTTATGAAAAATAATTTTTTATTCAAAAGTATTTGGTAGTGTAAATATACTGTAATGCACCTTTTAAATACAACAGATTTACATATTATCTTAGATCATTAATTTTAGTTTGATTTTTAGGAGCATCTTTTAGGTGGATAGACACAGTGGCTAGAACGCCTAGCCACCACCCACAAAAAAATCCCCACATGCTGAATTTTTTTCTTCATCAAATATGACTTGTAGGGGATGTTTACTTTATGATATATATATATTTAAAAGGAAATTCAATCATTTTTACTTAGTGCCCCTGAAAGGGTTAATACAAAATTCAAGGGACCGAGTAAAAAATTCGAATTATCCAGAATTTCGAATTAAACAAGTTCGAATTATTCAAGTTTCACTGTATTATAGAGCTAAACAACTTGTTTCAAAATTCGGATGATTTTTGCACTCCACTATCTCATTGAAAGACCATGTTATAGACAATTTATAAGATAAAATCTTAACTCATTGTCTCGAGTTCATCGCCACTATATTAAATTCATAGCGGTGGCAACAACCATTACAAATACCGGAACATAACAATGAACTGTTATGACATGGCATAACGGGACAAATGATTTATTCATAAATTATGTAGCATACTGAGCGATGAATAAACGAATGTATAAACAAGGAAACGATAATTAAAATATTACAGTTATTGCCCGCTGATTTGAACTATTATTTTAGATAATTTAAAAGTAATTTAGATTTTGATAAATGATAATTAACCTCTAATAGTAAATTGTTATAGTGAAGATTGCTTAGCTAATGAGTTCCGTGAGTTAAATATGATTATTCTTATCGAAGCAAATATATATCTCACCGAAACGCAACAAGAAAAACTAGTATGTTGGGGTCATCACAAAATTTTTTTCTATATTTTCTTATAGAAATTCACGCAGTACAAATTATTGCAGACAATGTTCATTTTAAAAAAGTGTGACACTAAAATGTCGGAATGTCAATTTTGCTCCCTATAGGCAAATAAATAAATGAGTAAATAAATAAAAAATTCTTAAACTCTTTTTAAATTATCACAAATCTATAATTCAGTGCTTCAACTATTCGTTATGGTACTTGACAAGTTCTTTTCAAAATATTAGTACTAAAATTTTTTATCTCCCAGAAGGGATGCAGTGCTTCTACATCTACAAAAACTTTATCCTGGTTGATTATTACTATTATAAATAATCGTTTTTTAATTTCACAATGAATGGTTAAGAACACTGAGAAAAAATTCTGTAACTGACATCTTAGAATCTGCATTGTGGCTCTAAAAAAAAAAAAAAATAGTTCCATGTCATCTTTATAAATTCTAAGTCCCCTTGGAAAGCGAGTTCTAGAAGCCCTATTAGATTAGAATTTTAGAGCATTTGCCTATATTCTCGAGGGCAAAGTTATTTAAAAATCTCTGCAAATAAATGAGACTACAAGAGGCGGGTTTCAGTGATTATAATCTTGGTTTATTACCCAATTCTAGAAAATCAAGAGAGAATTTCTCGCAATATTACAAAAGATTCGGAATATTCAGAATATTGTTTCACCATCTACAAATGCGTAAACTAGAAATTCTCGATCATTTCGTCTATTCAGTTTATTGGCGGGCTTTATACCCATAGCTCGGAAATCTATATTTCTAGGTAAGAGATTTAGAAAATGGTCCCTTATTCATTCTAGAGGAAGGAGGTACATTTTTTTTCTCAGTGAATAAGCCTCATTGTGGACATTAATACGAAATTTTGACCTGTGCTGTCTCATTAAAAATTTTGAAGCGCCTGCTCAATAATATACACCATAAACTACATAAACCTATATCGAATTCTGTTCCTTGGTTCCTGTCCATAAAATTTTGGTAACACCCACACACAGACGCAGACATTTTCTAAAAATAATGAATCACCCAGGAAAAAAAAAAAAATCAGTATAAAAACTGCAGGTTTTTCGGACTTCCTATAACATTTTGCAGGTATATTAAAGGTTTCCAAAGGCATTTTGATGAAAAATAAAAACAGCAGGTTTCCTTTTCTTGAGGAAATATTCAGTTTTTTTAATTGTTCCATACCGGTTTCCCCGAAATACCCGTATAGAACTTTTAAACGATCCGAAATACCAGCAGGTTTCCTGGAGGTTACCTTTAAAATTTTTTTGCTGTTTTTTTTTACATGGGCATGCTCAAGAATTCTCAAAACGTCTAAATCCATCGAAAGCTGGAGGTCGAAAACTTTCACGAGTCTAATATTTTCTTCTTTATGCATACTCTCCAACATACTAATTAATATTCCGTAGTATTGTTAGCCCCGCCTTATTTTTCACACCAGTATCTTTCTAGAGTATTTTTCTATTTATTTAATCGCAATTGCATTTGAAGAATATTACTCTAAAAATTTATTGGTGTGAAAAATAGGACGGGGCTAACAGTAATACGGAATATTAATTAGGACGTTGGAGAGTATGCTTTATGTATTTGAAAAAAGTAAAGATGTGTGAATGGTAAACAGGGTAATACAGGTCCAAGGACATCGGTACTAGAATTTTACGAAACTATTTTATACACCATCAAAGATTACATATACCTATGTAATTTTTTTTAATGAGTTTTTAAGTTAAGGTTTTTTAAACTACATCAAAATTAGTAAAAGCTTATATATACTGCTCTACCATAAATGACCGGACACTTTCGATTTCAGACATTTTGTGAAATATCTAGAAAATTCTCGACGAATCCTGAAACTTTGGACATCTTCTATTTCAGCAAAATTTTTGTTCCGAAAAAGAAACGGGACCAGTAACAAATTAAAGAAAAAAGTAATGTTTGGCATCTCCTCTTTTGAAAATCAATGCTTGAAATGCGTACTTACTGCAGCATGTCATTATAAGGCTTCATCTAATTAGCTGCATAAAATTGTATGAGACTACCACGTATATTCATGGACATATAAAGTTTTCTTTTTAAAAAAATGCAAAAGTAATTATCCTTTTTTTAATTGTAACATGTAAAGTATTAAACCCAATGCAAAGACATTTTTTAGGAAACTTGACGTACTATATTAGACACAACTAGAGCATATTGCAATTAGAATACAAAAATATTTCATGTCTAACGAAAGATGAGCATTTTTACATTTTTTAACTACGCATGCGCGAGTATTAAAAAAAAATCATTTCCATAATTTTTTAGTGAAAAGTATTGATCTACTTCTATGAAAACCCCAAACAAATATCGTGTAAATTCAAAATTTTTTGGCGATAGAACGAACTAATATTCATATGAATATTTATTAAAACCTTGAACCGATACCTGTGATGCAAATTATTACATATTATAATTTTTTTTTTCCTCAAAAATATAAGTAAATATTCTAATTAAATTAATTAATCGTCTTTACTTATAATAAAAAAAGGTGTGTGTGTGTGTATGTGTTCATTTGTCGCTTTGTAAGCAAATAGCTTATCACAGAGCTACAGAATTTTCTCTGGAGGGGCGTTATAACAACCTCTCCTGATTCACTTCGAAGCCCGATTTCCGAATTTTTGATAAGTTTTTGTTAAATGAATTTAAAATATATAAATTTCTGAAACGGTCGATTCTGGAGATAGAAATGTGAACAAAAATGTAACAAGTCTTTCTGTGTCCCATAAGCTCAGATGGTTAGGGCATCAGGCTAATAACGCGAAGGTTACGGGTTTGATTTTCCAAGAGCCAATGTGTGACTTTTTGCAAAGAATAGGAAAGGTGTCAGTTGATAAAAGAAAATTTTGCAGTGTTTTCACAGTTCATAATCGTATGGTTGACGAGAAAGTGAAAAAAAAAAAAAAAAAAAAAAAAAATTAGAACGGAAAATTATGCAGTATACATTGATTATTAACACTTTCCAACTGTACGTACTTGTTGTATCGTACTTTCAATATTCTTTCCCTACGTTACCACACAACAGACAGAAGCACTGAAAAGTATACAGATAGACTAATTGAATTTAAAATCACTCTTAGACATTGTTGGAAAGTGTTAAAAAGTCTTAATGCAAAAGAAAATGCAGCCGTTATAGATTATAATTGCAGCCCTTAATGTATCTGAATAATTTAGCGTAGCCCTGTAAATCTGAAGATTAATCATATCATATTCCATACAAAACATTATGTTAGAATATTAACATTACTTGTAAATTTCTTTATGATTTTTAGAGTAGAAAGTTATTTAAATGTGATTTTTAAAAATGTCTGTCCTAAAACGCAATGTATTGGCATGTTTTTGGTTGTCCTTGTACATAAACTAGCTGTACAGGACCTATTAATGTCATTTTAAATAGGAAAAATTCCATAGTGAACTTGACTAATATATAACATTTTTAAAAATTCTGAAAATATTTACGGACGTTGGGGGCGGGTGACAGGCAGATAGAAAGACAGACAATCGGACAGACAGATACACAAATTGAAATCATATTCACGTTTAAAAATTGTTAAAAAGTGTTAAAAACGCTTAATGTAAACGGAAGTATAATTCCAGCAACTTTTTATTAATAGCTCTTAATGTAAATGAATATTTTTGTGTGGCCCTGTAAATCAATTGCTAATTATACTATATTCTATAGAAAACATTCTTTTTTGCATATTAATAACATATTTCAATTTCATTAAGCTTTGTGTAAAGAAAAGTTATTAAAATTTGGTTTATATTAGAAACACCTCTCACAGAACACAATGCTTTGGAATACTTTCGAGTATCCCTGTACACAAACCAGTGATAGTATTTAAACATTTTAGATAGGAAACATCCGATAGTGAACTTCAGTGACATATTTCAACTTCATTTAGATTTGTGTACAGTAAAGGTATTAAAATGCGGTTTATAGAAATGCCTCCTTTAGAACACAATATTTTGGAATACATTTTGGCGTCTCTGTATACAAAATGGCAGAGGTATTCCACTCCATTTTCAATAGGGAACATCCAGTAGTGAGCTTGAATAACATATATCAGTTTCCAGAAATTCCATAAATACTTATGGGAGTCAGAGCGCGGACAGACAGGCAGACGAACAGACAGACAGATACACAAACTGAAATCATATTCCCACTTAAAAATTATTAGAAAGTGGTAAAAAGGCTTAATGTAATTGAAAGTGCAGTTTCAGCAAATTTTTATTAACATCTCTTAAAGTAACTGAATACTTTTGTGTGGCCCTGTAAATCTAATGCTAACCATACTATATTCTATAGAATAAAGCATTCTTTTGTGCGTATGAATAACATATTTCAATTTCATTACGCTTTGTGGAAAGTAAAGTTAATAAAATTTGGCTTATAGAAATACCTCTCACAGAACGCAATGCTTTGGAATTATTTCAAGTGTCCCTGTACACAAACCAGGGCTGGTATTTACTACATTTTACATAAGAAACACCCGATAATCAACTTTAATAACATATTTCAATTTCATTAAGATTTGTGTACAGTAAAAGTACTAAAATATGGTTTATAGAAATACTTCCCATAAAACACAATGCTCTGGAAAAGTTTCGGGTGTCCCTGTACACAAACCAGCAGAGGTATTTACTCCCTTTTCAAGAGAGAACAACCAGTAGTGAACTTGAATAACATATATCAGTTTTAAGACATTCCATAAATATTTACGGGAGTTAGACCGCGGACAGACAGATGTGCAGACGAACAGACATAGACAGATACACAAATTTAAATCATATTCAAACCTAAATTGCCCGTTGCACAGCACTAGTGTGAAGTAAAACCCGACCAACCAACCATATTCACACTTAAATATTGTTAGAAAGTGTTAAAATCGCTTAATGTAAACGAAAGTGCAATCCCAGCAAATTTTTATTAATATCTCTTAAAGTAACTGAATATTTTTGTGTGGCCCTGTAAATCTAATGCTGATCATACTATATTCTATCGAAAGCATTCTTTGTGCATATGAATAACATATTTCAATTTCATTAAGATTTGTGTAAAGCAAAGTATTAAAATATGGTTTATAGAAATACCTCCCATATAACACAGTGCTTTGGAATACTTTTGGATATCCCTGTACACAAACCAGTCGAGATACTCACATTATTTTCAATAGGGAATATCCGATAGTGAACTTTAATAACATATATCAGTTTCAAGAAATTCCATAAATGTTTACGGGAGTTAGAGCGCGGACAGAGAGGCAAACCGAAGTCATTAACATTTTTCAACCTTGTTGGAAAGTGTTAAATAATAAGAAGTAATTACAAGAGAAGTATGAATCAATAAAATTCTTATTGAAACCAAACCAAGAGTGAATTAAAGAGCATGGTCGAAAACATAGGGTAAAGTGCAAATCTGGTGCAACAATAGCTGTTTCTATCAAAACCAGCGAAACAGAAGCGGATTACGAGAAAGCGTGGCACAGTGGTATAGTGTATAGCTTAAGAAATGAAAGCAGTGCGTTTGAGCCCCAGCTAGGTTTTATTATTATTACTATTATTATTATTATTTGAAGTGAAATTATTTAAATTTTTAATAAAAATATTAATTTAAACGAAAATATTTATTAAAATATTTTTATTTTATTTATTTATTTATTTATTTTTTGAGTGTACCAATTAATAAAGTATTAACCAGGAATGAAAAATATGTGCTTATTTAATTATAAAGAAGAAAATAATGTTTAAAGTTATCACACCGCACTTCAGAATGTAGAAAACGAGGGAAAAGAAGCTAAAAATCCATGGAAAAAAGCATGGGATAAAAACGAAAAAAAAAAAAAAAAAAAACTCACAATGTTAAGTGTGTGAAGAAATAAAAAGGCTAACACCGGAAAAGATAAAAGAACAAAATTGACTAGAAAAAGACATCGAAAGTTTTCATTTAGTATATGAAAATTAAAACTATTATAATATCTTTTTAATTTATATTACGGAAGAATATTTATTATTATTAAAATAATGACTAACAATATCAGATTATACTATACTGGATGTTGTATTAACAGTGTAAGTGACAATTCGAGTCAATATATGAGTAGTAATAATTGTTAGTCGCTTATTTTCGTAAGTGGAAGATTATACTTTGATAAAAACATTTGATTTAGAATAATTGTATAATAATAATAATAATGCATTACTGATAATATGAGAAAAAGGAATTTTATTGAAAAAATATATTTATACTGCTTAAAGATTTATCGTGTTAAAATGTTTTACTGTGATAATATGAAGCAATATTTATTTACTATATTTTGTAACTGTTTTGTATACAACTTAAGTTTATACATGTTAATAGATTCCAGAAATTTCATCATTATACACACACACACACACACACACACACACACACACACACACACACACACACACACATATCCTTTTAACATGTTAAGTTTTCATCTGTATTTATGTAGCTTTTGAAAATAATAGTACAGACGTAAAACTTTCTATCTTAAACGTCAGGTAATATTTTTATATAATAGAATTTTTCCTTAAACTTATTCATTCATTCATTTATTTTTTAAATAAATTTTAGAATTTTTTTTTTTTTTTTTTTTAATAATCCAAATCACTTTATAAATTTTTAGTTCACTGTTTTTTTTTTTTTTTTTTTCAGATAATAGTCATTCACAAATATTAGGTAACGTAAGACAAAAACTGATTCTTAATATTTTGTTTATGCATTCTTTATTTAAATATTTACTTTCTTCGTTTAAATTTTTCACTGAGTTGAAGTGTTTCTAAAACTTTTTTAAATTAAGTATTTGATAACATTTTATTTGTATGATATACATTGTTTCGTAAACATCTTTTCATGTTTATAAAGTAGAAATTTTTTAATACTTTTTCATAAACTTTATATATATATTTTTATTTTACTGAGAATATTATTTTACAAATGTTAGATGATGTTTTATTGTTTTACATAACAGATTTTTTCCTGAAATTGTTTTATTAAATGTTTGATCATTTTTTATTCTAAGACAAAACTTGTTTCTTAAAAATCTTTTTTATATTTACGAAGTAGAAAATTAATGTTTTCTTTATATAGTCTTTATTTAAATTTTTATTTTCTTTGTTTAAAAATTTTTACTTAGAAGAAGTTTTTTTTAAACTTTTTTTCATTAGATGTTTGATAATATTTTATTTGTATGACATACACTGTTTCTTTAACACCTTTTTATATTTAGAAAGTAGAAATTTTTTAATACTTTTTTATATAAATTTACATATTTTTTATTTAACCGATAATATTTTTTTTACAAATGTTAGGTAATATTTTATTATTTTACATAATAGAGTTTTTGCTGAAAATTTTTATTAAATGTTTGATAGTTTTTTATTCTAAGACATAAATTGTTTCTTAAAAGTCTTTTTTATATTTACAAAGTAAAAATAATAATAATAATAATAATAATAATAATAATAATATTTTCTTTATAAATTCTTTATTCAAATTCTTACTTTTTCTTAAAATTTTTTTAGTTGAAGTGTTTCTAAAACTTTTTTTTTTTTATTATTATTCTTATTAAATGTTTGATAATGTTTTATTTGTATGACATACATTGTTTCGTACACATCTTTTTATATTTACAAAGCAAATCTTTTTTAATATTTTTTCATAAACTTTATATATTTTTTATTTTATTGAGATTATATATATACACACATTTTTTTTTTTTTAACTAAAGTTAGATGATATATTATTATTTTACATAATAAAATTTTTCTTGAAAACTTTGAATTAAATGTTTGATAATTTTTTATTTGTAAGATACAAAACCATCCATCATTAAAAATTTAACAGTTATTTATCGAACCATTAACGGCCCTCTTCACTTGGAAAAAATTCCGAAGTCGGCTGAAAACAGATAAAAAGTGTCCCACGTGATTTTGACAGGAGGTGTTAACTAATTTGAGAAGATTGACTGACTCACTGACGAATCGTTGACTTTTTGGATGAATAAATCAAAAATCAGCTACCTCCTTACTTGCGGTTTCGCTCAAGCTTTGTTTTGTTTTGACTATTTCTTTCTTTTCTTATTTTTGTGTTACTTTTTTTTTTCTTTGTCATTTTCACCTGACATCAAACAACTTTCTACATTTATTTTTATCTATTTATATGTATTTTAATAACGTAGCCCGACCCGACGAAGTATTTTATTCTATATTCAGCCCGTTTTAGGCTTTCAGTAGTTGTATCGGCGAATTCTGTAACAATGAAATTTAAAAAAAGTAAATATTCTTTATAATTAAACTTGCAGTTTGATATAATTAATTTACCTAAAATATAACAAAGATATATAACATTATAACATTACTGATGTATATAGTCCAGGCAACGAAGGCCAAAATTTGACGAATAGAGGAAAAAAATCGTGTAGTTTTGAAATTTTACATACTCATAGCCGAGAGGGTCCTGAACAACATACTAAAAGTCCCCGCTCGTGGGGGGTGAGCGGGGGGCAGGGGGGGGCATTTAAGGGGGCAATTTTCAGTTTTTATTACATATCTTAAAAGCTATCGCATTTAGAGAAAAAATGTCAATTACAAAATTAATCTACGTAAAATGTCCTACAAAAATGTATATTACATTTTGTTTGTACGATCATTAGTTTAGAAGATATAGGGAGATGAAATAACACATTTTCTTGAAAAATTCTTTTTTGCGATAGTAAAATCAACTAAAGTGTGCAATTAAAAGGGTTCTTGTCAAATATTTTCTAATGTAAAAAACAAATATATACATAGGGAATATGCAAGAATAATACAGCATGTTTTGTAAGTTTTAAATAATTTTAAGGCTAGTAGGCGCAAGTGGTGGTTTGAGTAAAAATCTGGATAAGTCCAGTCAAAATAGGAAAAATAGAGAAAAAAAATCGTGTAGTTTAGAAATTGAGCGCAGTTATAAAAGTTAAGTGCCCTGAATAACATACTAAAAATCCCTAACCATGGGGGGAGGGGCATTTAAAGGGGGCACATTTCAGTTTTTATTAAGTATCTTGAAAACTATCGCATTTAGAGAAAAAAAATCTCAAAGCTGTAAGATTTTTTTAAATGTTGATCGGTTTTGGGTCTTTGTTATCTGGATTTTTACCTAAACACCACTTGCGCCTACTAACCTTTAAATTATTTAAAACGTACAAAACATGCTGTATTATCCTTACATATTCCCTATGCATATATTTGTTTTGTACATTAGAAAATATTTTATCAGAACCCTTTTAATTCCACAATTTAGTTGACTTTACTATTGCAAAAAAAAAAAAAAAAAAAGAATTTTTCAAGAAAATGTTATTTCGTTCCCCTATATCTTCTAAACTATTGATCATACAAACAAAATAGAATATACAATTTTTTTTAGGAAATTTCACGTAGATTAATTTTGCAATTGAGATTTTTTTTTTTCTCTAAATGCGATAGTTTTCAAGATACTTAATAAAAACTGAAATGTGCCCCCTTTAAATGCCCCCCTCATGGCTAGGGACTTTTAGTATGTTATTCAGGGCACTTAACTTTATAACTGTGCTCAATTTCTAAGCTACCCGATTTTTTTTTTTTTTTTTTTAATGTTGATCGGTTTTGGGTCTTCGTTATCTAAATTTTTACTCAAACCGCCACTTGCGCCTGCTAGCCTTAAAATTATTTAAAACTTACAAAACATGCTATAGTATCCTTGTATATTCCCTATGTATATATTTGTTTTTTACATTAGAAAATATTTGACAAGAACCCTTTTAATTGCACACTTTAGTTGATTTTACTATTGCAAAAAAGAATTTTTCAAGAAAATGTGTTATTTCATCCCGATATCTTCTAAACTAATGATCGTACAAACAAAATGTAATATACATTTTTGTAGGAAATTTTACGTGATAGTTTTTAAGATATTTAATAAAAACTGAAAATTGCCCCCCTTAAATGCCCCCCTGCCCCCCGCTCACCCCCCACGGGCGGGGACTTTTAGTATGTTGTTCAGGACCCCCTCGGCTATGAGTATGCAAAATTTCAAAATTACACGATTTTTTTCTTCTATTTTTCCTATTTTGACTGGACTAATATAGAGATGGGTTATCTGCACTCTGGAGCTCAGACTACTGAAGGCAGAGCTGGACAGGGTGAGAGTGTGCGACAGGTCGTGACCTTCGGGATCGTATTTCGAAGATCACAGACAGGTGCGGTCGCACAAGTCCTCGTGCTCTGTTTTCTAAAGAAAGTGTACTTGTGTTGTTATTTATATACGTGTTTCTTTATACAAGTCAAATTTTTTACAAGTAGTATAATATATAAATAGCGTTGAATTATAGTGCCTACATTTATTTAAAAATCTGGTGTGAAACCACACGACTTCCATTACCCACTATTACACGTATTATATGCATTTTTGAAGATAATGTTATCAGAAGACATGATATTGTCCTAATGAAATAGATACCTAAAAATTTTCCGGTAAGGGAAAATTAATACACGTGTAAAAACATAAAACAGAGTTTGCACAGCGATTTTTTTTTTAAGAAAAAGAAAGGGGAAGAAAATTGGTAGAGTTTATTTATTTGAAACACCAAGTTTCGAGATGTAAAACTGATCTGTCTGATCAGGATGACTATTAATTTTCCTGTGGTAACCAAGTAAAGCATGAGAAAGGATATCTAAAATGGGTTTATGTAACAATTTTCAAGAAAATCGTTAGAGCCGTTTTTGAGATACCGATTTTTACCAAAGCTTGACAAAATTAATTATCGGCCAGAAAACAACAATTATATGTAAAAGGATATTTAAAAGAGGGTCAATATGGCAAGTTTGAAAAAAAAATAATACAGCCGTTTTGACAGGAAGCATTTGCAGGACCTGAAATTCAGCTATTTGTACAGGACGCCTATCAATTTTCCTGAACTAACCAACTATATCCTTCGAAAGGATATCTAATAGAGTGTTTATACAGCAATTTTAAAGAAAATCGTTAGAGCTTTTTTGAGATATGGACTTATGGCCTCACTTCCGGTTTCAGATGTCCCACTTCCGATTTTCCAATTTTATTCACTATTAATTATTTGCGAGTAGTAAATTAAAAATTATCTTTATTCTTTCAATTTATTAAAAAAAAAAAAAAAAATTACTTCTATTACCCTACTACAGTATGTAATGGAAGTATTTGTATTCGGTCTGAAAATTCGTTATCGAGATTTCACCTGATTTACACATTTTAAGGTCCTCTGAGTCCAAAAAAGTGGTTTTTGGCAATTGGTCAGTGTGTGTGTGGGGGGGGGGGGATCTTCTGGCTATTATGTATCGGAGACTAATAAAGATAGAACTACGAAACTTTAGAATTGAAACAAGTTTGGTGTTCAGATGAATTTTCCATATTTTGGAGAAAATTGAAAAACCGGAAGTGGGACATCGGAAACCGTAAGTGGGACCATAAGTCCGTATCTCAAAAACGGCTCGAACGATTTTCTTCAAATTTGTTACATAAACACTCTATTAGATGTCCTTTCGAATGATATAGCTGGTTAGTTCAGAAAAATTGATACGTGTTCTGTATAATTAGCTCAATTTCAGGTTTCGGATGCGCGTTCCTTAAAAACCAGCTGTACGGATTTTTTTTCAAACTCGCCATATTAACTCACTTTTAAATATGCTTTTGTATGTAATTATTGTTTTCCTATCAATGATTGAGTTTTGGTAAAAGTTGGTTTCTCAAAAACTGCTCTATCGATTTTCTTGAAAATTGTTATATAAATCCATTTCTTTCTTGTGTATCACGTAATTATTAGAGGAAAATTAACAGCTACCCTGTTTAGTGTTGGGCGGATATTAACCAAAATCAGACTACCCTCCTTTTCGTGGCTCTAAAGTGACAGCTTCATGGTCGTACACTTTGAATATCAATTCGATATTCGGGCATGCGTTGTGAAATGCCCTAAAATTAATCCTAATTAAAAAAGCAAACATTAATCTGAAAAATAATATGGTTATTAATAAATAAGTTTACTCTCAAATAATACTAGATTCATATAATTTTAATTAATTTCTTTATTAAATATCCAAATTTTGAATACTAATTAAATTGATTATTCTATGATTTTACAATACAATATAAATGATATAACAATGATCTTTGATTTTGCATCAATGGTGCTAAAGATGAGTACTTAGAAAACATGCATCTAGAAATGCGTTTTTGCAAAATAAAATGAATGTTTACTGACCAAGTAACAAGAAAACTTCTCACCAGATTTACCAGATGATATGGCACAGTCAAGGCACAAATTTCTGTCTTAGCCTTTTAAAAGGCAATAAAACAGCTTTGTAGTCTTCAGTAAAACAGCTTTTGTATTTTTATATTCTTTTTCCTTTTAAATAATGCCCTTTTGTATCTTTATTATTTTGTTTTTAACAAAATGGCTGATTTTGCCCATCATTTAGGTAGGTCAGAAGCTTAGGTAGATCTCGGAAATTGGTGTTTCAAAAAATAACTCTACTACATATATATATACATTATATATATATATATATATATTTCTAATTTTTTACCTCGCTTTATGTAAGCTTCGTTTTATATGTCTCTACATGTGTATAAAGTTTATCTTACCAGAAAAATGTTAGGTTTCTACTTCTTTAGGTCACTTTTATATCTTGTGATCATATTATCTCCAAAAAATGCATATAATATGTGTAATAGTTTGTAATGGAAGTCGTGTGGTTGTTTCACACCAGATATTTTATTAATATGTTTGTATAATCAATTTGAATTTTTCAAAATAGACATGGAATAAGCAAAATTTACAATATTTAATAAATGAAATATTTGTATTTTTCTAAGGTTGGATGTAAAGGTATATTTTATATCTTGAATTTCAATCCTCCACTTTTTCCCTCCATTGTTTACAACTACATTGTCATTTCCTCTCTCATAGACACATATATCTTTTAAAAATTAGTTATTAAGCATGATGAAATTAAATGATTCACGTACCTTTCATGCAATTTTTTGCTTTCCGAAAATACATACGTAAGGAAATCATTGTAATCGTGACAAAATTCTGACTTTGCGATGTTGGCGTATCTACATGTTTTGAGGTCCCATGAGTTAATTTTTACTATTTTCATGATGATGATGATGATGATGATGTATGTGTATGTATGTGAGTGATCACAATATCATCTAAATGCTTTTTTTTCGAAGGGTAGGCAAAAAACCAGGTTTTTTTTTAGGAAAAAAAAAAACTTTTTAGGTTGATTTTTTTTAGAAATCGACCTATTGCAACCACTTCGTTTATCTATATATTTATCTGTCTATCTATAATGAAATTTGTCATTACGATAACTCTCGAAATAATACTCCAAATCGAACCAAATTTGCATTGCTAACTGATCTTATAAATATCTTGGATGAGTACGGTAACCAAATTGCTCTGACATTTTGTTTTCAAGTGGCGGCCACTTGAGAATTTCAAACCCACATTGTGAAAAGTGTATTTAAAGCCAGATTTTTTGTATTTTAATGTAAATATACATAACATAAGGGTTTCGATGAACTTTATTAATGAACTTTATCCGCCCTTTTTATTAAAATGGCGGGTATCTTAAGTTAAGCGGGGCCACTTGAAATCAAGATACCACTTGAAAATTTAAAATCATGATAACTTCCAAATAATACTCCAAATCGAATCAAACTTGGACAGTGAACTTATCTGATAAATAACTTGTGTGAGTTTGTTCAAGTTGCTCCGTCATTTTGTTTTCAAGCGAAGTCCACTTGAAAATTTCAAATTTAAATTGTAAAAAGCGTATTCAGAATTTGTTTCTATTTGGATGTATACATAGACCATAAAAGTGTCTCAATGAAGTTTATTAATGAACTTTATCTGCCATTTTTAATAAAGTGGTGGATATCTTAAGTTAAGCAGGGCCATTTGAAATCAGGCTACCATCACATGAAAATTTAAAATCACGATAACTTCCGAAATAATACTCCAAATCGAACCAAATTTGGACAGCTTCTTAACTTATTTTATGAAGATCTTGGATGAGTTTCTTAACCTAGTTGCAGCGACATTCTGCTTTCAAAAAATTTTCAAATTCGAATTGTAAAAAGCATATTCCGAATTTGTTTGAATTTTAATGTATACATAAACCAAAAAATGTCTCAATAAAATGTATTAATGAACTTCATCCGCTATTTTCACCAAAGTGGCAGATATCCATATTATCGTAAGGGAAAAACATAGATATAAAATACGAAAAAAAAATCTTCTGTCATCGGTAGAGTAATCAATCCGGGTCCCCACTGACTGCGACAGCGTACAAACCTGCACACAACGCGCATATTCGCCCACCGTTCCCGAGCCTCTTAATTGTTTTACACTTTCAAAAATATCCACAATCGTTTTATCAGGCTTTTAAACCTAATAATACTAAATCCCAACGTTCTATCTAATTTCTTATTTTTGCCCCTGCGCTGGTCCTTCCCGCCCCTCATAATAATTCTACACTTTCGTAAATATCCGCAATCGATATATCGAACCTTAAAACCTAATAATACTATTTTTGAACGTTTAAACTCTAATTTCTATATTTTTGCTCCTTCGCCCCCACCCCCTCCCTCCTTCCCGTCTATCCTAATACTTTTTCTCTTCTCTTCAGGAAATGTAATCGATTTGTAGGTCCCCTAAACCAACACGTACCAATTTTGTACGGTTTAAATCTATTTCTATTGTTTTGCCCTTCGCCCTTCCCTTCCCGGCTCTCCTAAAAAGTTTACAGATTTGAAAATCGACTTGTAAGTATCAAAAACCTCTATGTACCAATTTTGAACGATATCTAACTCTATTTTTTCCCCTCCGTCACCCCCTTCCCGCCTCTCCTAATAGCTTATTTACACTTCGAAAATATCCTCATTCGACTTGCAGGCCTCTAAAATCTATCTATACACTTTCAAAAATATCCGCAATCGTTTTCTCAGGCTTTTAACCTAATAATACTAAATTCCAACATTCTACCTAGTTTCTTTATTTTTGCCCCTGCGCTCACCCTTTCCGCCCCTCGTAATAATTCTACACTTTTGTAAATATCCGCAATCGATTTATAGGGCCTTAAAACCTAATAATACTAATTTTCAACGCTCTAAATCTTATTTCTATATTTTTACCCCTCTATCCTAATAATTCTACAAATTCGAAACTATCCGCAATCGATTTGTAGTTATCAAAAACCTCTATGTACCGATTTTGAACAATCAAACTCCGTTTTTTTTTTTTTTTTTTTTTTTTTTTTTTTTTTTTTGTCCCTCCGCCTCCCCGCCCCCTTCCCGGCCCACCTAGGACGAATTTCTAAAATTCTAGAAATTAGTTTTAGGCATTTGTGTGAGCTATATTTTAGAGCAAAAGTCTCATTCATATATATATATATATATATATATATATACATATATAAAGGATTATTTGAAATTACGTTATGACCCCCCTCCTCCCCCCAGTGCGGCTGAATTTTTAAAATTCCAGAAATTAGTTTTTGAGTATTTGTATTAGCTATATTTCAAAGCAAAAATTTTACGGATATCTCTTTTTACTTCCATTACTCTACTACCGTAGGTAATTTGTATTCTGTATTGTATTCTGTCCAAAAATTTGATATCGAGTTTTCACCTGATTTACACATTTTAAGTCCTCCTGTGTCCAAAAATGTAGTTTTGGGCAATTGGTCAGTGTGTATGTATATGTGGAATCTTCTGGCTATCATATCTCCAAAATTAATAAAGATAGAACTACGAAACTTCACAGCCGGAACAAGTCTGGTGTACAGATAAAATTTGCAAATTTTAGTAAAAATTTTAAAAACAGAAGTGGGCCATCGTAAAATGGAAATCGTAGTGTAAGTCCATATCTCAAAAACAGCTCTAACGATTTACTTAAAAATTGCTATATAAACACTCTACTAGATGTTCTTTCGACAAATATAGTTGGTTAGGTTTGGAAAATTGATAGGCGTCTTGTATAAATAGCTCAATTTAAAGTCTCGCAAGTGCGTTCCTTTAAAAACGGCTGTACGGATTTTTTTCAAACTCGCCATATTAACTCGCTTTTAAATATCCTTTTGTATGTAATTATTGTTTTCCAGTCAATAATCTAGAATATCAAGTTTTGGTAAAAGTTGGTCCTCAAAAACGGCTCTAACGATTTTCTGGAAAATTGTTTCATTGATCCATTTTAAATACTCTTTCTCATAACTCGCTATGTAAACTCTATTTTATATGTCTTTATACGTGTATCAAATTTCTCTTACTGGAAAATTCCAAAGAATGCATGTAATATGTGTAATTGTGGGTAATGGAAGTCGTGTATAGTCCGTTCAAGTTAAAGTGATACCCGAAGTAAACAAATGGGTTACAAAGGTATTCCACATTTGTGCCTTTCTCGCGGAAATGGCAACTTTTGTTATTCATGAAAAGAATGTGTTAAGATTTATCCTTTAACCAAACCCCCTCCAAACAAAAAATAGCTCGTTAAAAGATAAAACTATCCCCTACCACTTCTTTTTGTATTTTGGAGTTTACAAGACGTACAGCAATGAAAAGACCCATTAAAGTAAGAAAAAGTGTTAAGGTAACAAAAGAAGAGGTGGGAAAATTCTAACAAAAGAAGGGGAGAAATGAGTGACCTTGGCTAGCGCCAACAGTGGCAGCAACATTATCCATGTCGCCAAACAACATGTGGTTTTGTTTATTTTCGGTATCAGTTTAAGTTGAACAGACTATAGTTGTTTCGCACAAGTTCCCCCCCCCCCAAGATAATTTAAAGCGAATTCAAAAGGAAAAACGAGATTTCACACGTGTTTTTTGTCCCCCCCCCCCCCCGAGTGGTAGGGTAAAGGTGGAATTTTGTAAAATCCCGTTACAATAATGTCGGATACATATAAAAAATTTACGCGCCAAATTTAGCGACCATTAATCCCGTGGATTTCCCAAGACAAATTTAGCGCTAAAAGGGAGGGTCTCGAATTAGCTCCGTCGTAACGCCCCCCTCCCCCCCCCCCCAAAAAAAAAAAAAAAAAAAAAAAAAAATCGAAAATCTCACACACACACACACACAAAAGAAAGAAAGAAAATGTTTTTGGAAATATCCTAAATAAGACAGATAGCTTTTTTCAATACATTTGTACCATTTTAGTAGAGCTCTACTAAAAAGTCCGGGATTTCTGAAATTTCCCCCAAAAAACGATTTCTTTCCTCCCTCCTGTCAAGAATTCCAAAATCGTACATAATGTTTTATTTATACTCAAATCTAGTTTTCTCATGCGCAATTTCTTCAGCGTGAAGTAATTTGGGGCCGAGTTATGCTTACAAACTTTTTTTTTTTTGCTTCCTACCCCCCAGGGTGAAAGGGGGGATATTTCGATATATTCCGTTACTTTAGGGGTCGGATACATATATAAGCAATCCAAGCATGAAACTTTCTGACCCTGACCAAAGCTCTCATAAATTTCTCAGGACAAATTTAGCGCTAAAAGTGGTGCCTCGAATTTGCCCTTTGTAACACATACCTATCCCTCCCCCCCCCCCTAAAAATAAAAAAGAAATGCAAATCACAAAAAAAACATGTTTTGAAAATGTCCTAAAGAAGACCCATGGCTGTTTTCAACATCTTTTTTCCATTTTTGTTAAAATTTTACTAAAAATCTGGAATTTGCACAATTTCCCGCCAAAAATAGATTTCCCTCTTCCCTCCCCTTAAAAATCGAAATTTCCTAAATCGCAATGTTTTATTTATTCAATTACTTTAGGTGTCGGATACATACATATAATCCCAGCACCGAAATTCGTGACCGCAGCTTCCATAGATTTCTCAGGAGGAATTTAGCGCTAAAAGGGTTGTCTCGATTTTGACCCTTCGTAACCCCTTCTCACAAAAATATCGGAAATTAGGGGGGAAAAATGTGTGTTTTTGGAAATTTTCTAAGGAAGTCTCGTAGCTTTTTTTAACATCTTTGTTCCATTTTTTGTAGAGTTCTTTAAAAAATTCGGAAACTGCGAAATTTCTCGCCACCGGAATTTACGAACAAAATTTAAATAAAAGAAATTTTAAATTTTCAGGTAAAAAAAAAAGGGCCTTTTCTAATATGTTATAAACGTAAATTTTTGCTAAAAAGTTTCCGGGATGAGTTTTTGCACTTGAGAATTAAAATAAGGTGTTCCATCAGCGGGAACACTGTGACTGAAAGTGTTAATAATCTAAAATTCCTAAATTGCAGATAACGTTTTTTTTATACTCATGACTATTGTTTATATGTGCAATTTCTTTACAGTGAAGTAATTTTGAGCGGTGTTATGCTTACAAATATGTTTTGACTTTTGTTCCCCCCATCCCGGCGAGAACT
This sequence comes from Salticus scenicus, assembly GCA_963930645.1. Taxonomy (NCBI): domain Eukaryota; kingdom Metazoa; phylum Arthropoda; class Arachnida; order Araneae; family Salticidae; genus Salticus; species Salticus scenicus. Next base: position 196,698,817 of record OZ005658.1, on the reverse strand, counting down.
GGGGAGGGAATTTCGAAAAAGTTGGCAGATTTTAGTTGGGTAAAAGCCTAAATTTCTGCCAAGCGCCGTTGAATTCCGTCCAGCCATTCTCACGTGATACCCGGACAATAATAGCGTTACAGACATACAGACACGATGACACACACACAGACAAAATTTTCTGAAGTAATTTTCGACTTTTATGGTGTGTGGAACGTGAAGATATCGCATTTTTTTTAAAATTCTGATAAATTTACAGACAAAATTCTGATTTTATTAATATCGATACACAGCTTGATATCCAGTTACTGTAATTCTAAAAGAACGCATAGAAACAGTGTTCATGTTCAGGTACCATACTTTCAGCTGCGCTTTTATGTTAGGCGCGAAAATAAGAGCGCAAAATCTTTGAAAATAATAGTGTGATTTCGTCGTGTATAAATAATTTCATAAACATTTGACTCCCATTTCTTGCAAACTTTAAATTGTTCTAGTTTCTTCAGTTATAAAATCAACTTGCTTATGTCGTTAAAAATATTTGTTTCATTCAATTCCTAGACTTCAATATTAATACAACTTATTTTGCTCAGGAATGTAAATTAATTCTCCATACCTAAATAGTAAATAAAATATTTAGTTTAATTTGAAGTCTTTTTTTTTTTTTTTTTTTTTTTTTTTTAATAACTACGTATTTTGCGGTTCCGTGAATAATTAAACAATTTTTAACAGTTGTTCTTTGTGAGTCTGTTATCAGTGTAACTTTAAAAACTAAATACCGGCAGGGAACTCAAGTGTTATATTTTAAAGTTCATATAAAATTCATACTTGAACAGTTTGATCAATATTGATAAGTTTCAACGAGTGATACGGGTTAAAGTTGTCAATAAGCGTGATTGAAAGTTATTGTTGAACATAATTTTAAATTTAATATTAGTTGTGAATTCTATAGAAATGTAGGTATTAGTTTCAAATGTGGGTTGAGAAAGGTGGTACTCCCCTCCGCCCTTCCCACAGAAAATTATTTGTCAAATTAAATAATTCGTAAAGCTAGCTTAAATTCTTTTTACTATAGAATTTTATACAGTACTTGATATTTTATTCCTCAATCTGAATCTGTCTGTATAAAATTTAAATGTAGGGTAAGAAAAAGTCGTGTGGGTGCCACACCAGATTATATACTTTAAAATAAAATTTATTATTGAAAATCTGTTTAATTTAGTAAAAAGTTTTATATAACTTGTTAAAAAAATGTTTGTATATTGTCAATCGTGGCATTATCAGTAAAATATCAGATTTATGTACAAAGTATTCATATAATAATAGTATTACGCGCAATGAAAAACTATTGAAAATAAAATGTGATCATATATTTCCTATAAATAAGTCTCTGAACGATTGTCTTCTAAATTGTTATGTTACTCACATCCGTAATACAGGTGAAATCTATAATAAAAATAAAAACTGAATAAAAAACCACAACGCCTAGACGTATCTTCACCACAGAAATGTAAACATCTTTCCATCGAAACCACGAACGAGAGGCGTAGCCGAATAAAGGGTGTGTCAAAGAGAAAAATCGGCACAAATTTGTAAAATTTTTGGACTTTCTTTGCAAATTTAATTGATTTAAAATTTTATTAAAATACAGGATTTTTTTCCGCATTGAAATAAACTCTTTGAGATTGACGCAGCTTTTTAAATTCTGTTTTAAAAAATTGAAAGAGTTTTTTATAAGCCATTTAATGCATCAACCCAAATATTGCAATAAAACAGCTTTTTTAAAAAACAACTGTTATTCTTTCATAAAATCTACAAAAGCTGCGTCAGTTTACGAAATGAGAGTAATCCAATAAAAAAAACCGCGTCTCAATCAATTAATATGCCACTGTTTTAAGTGCAAAGAAAGTTTTCCATAAGATAACATTGGCTTTTAGAAAAGGAAATGCTGAGTGAAGAGGGCCCTTAAAAAAGAATTGATAGATAAAAACGAAACTTCCAAAACATCGTCTGCTACTTTTTAAAGTTATTCTATGGAAGTCGCTGCGATCGCCGTAATACTTTTCGTTTCGTGTCCGAAAGTAATAACAAAAAAGCGCGGCAGATCAACTGTTACAGATCGACGACTCAGGTGAAAAGGGGTGGTTGTGCTGAAAGTGTGTTTGATTATAGTTTACCTACGCGTTGACCATGTTTTAAAATTTATAAAACATTTTGTATAAGTGAAATGCTGAAAATCCCCAAACAAACATTCTCCGAACTTCAGCGTCTAGCCTTGGGCTATGCATACTAAATCGACGAATAGCATCGGATTCTACTCTACGTTCCACGCTGCTTTAAAAACAACATCCTACCTGGTACGTTAGACTTGTCTCAGGTGAGTGAATCCGCAGGTGATTTAATGAATTTCTTTTAAGGATTTCATATTAAAAACTTCTGTTTTTTTAAAGATAACTTATACAAATGCTGGTAAATCAAAAATATTATGTGCAAGCGAGAACTGGAAATGTCAAAATAGTTTTGTGACAATATTCGTGTTGTGTTTTGACCGCATTTAAATTCCCGCGAGGAACCGGTGTTGGAACTGGGCGGTGGCGCATTTCAGGTAAGAAGTAAAGCAAACATTTATTTTGTAAATTAGTTTTAAACTGCCGAATTCCTTGAAATAAAAATTTATTAGTAAATCTAAAAAGTTCGCTTTCGTTAATCTAATTTTTATTTTCGCTGCTTTAGTGTATAAAAGCTGTATTTTTAAATTATTAATCTTTTATATTTTCACAAACTTTGTTTACAAAGTTAAAAAAAAAAAAAAATTAACACGTCACGTATGATAATTGTGTAATTTAAACATGATATTTAGAAAATAAATAATTATCAAATATAGATCGAATATTTATTGTAAATGACAATAAATGATAACGTTTGTTAAAATAAATATTTTGATTTTTATTATTATAATTTTTCAAGTTAAAATTATGACGCACATATATCTGAGCTCATCGTACATTATTTATTATTTTATTTTCTTATAAGGTCTTTTATAGTATATACGTTTTTCATTGATAAAAACCACGTAAAATGGGGCATCATATGGGAGACTAAAAATTTAAAAGGCCCTGATATCGATTACTAAATATGATTGAAGTTGAAATATGATTAAAAATCTATTACTAAACCTCTGATATACTGTTGTCAATATTATTAAAAAAATAATAAATAAATAGATACTTTTAAATTATAAATAATTTTCTAGTAAAATCTAGAAGACGTTTTTACAATATTAAATTTTGTATATATGTTTTTATTGTTGATTATTTATTTACTTATTTTTTAAATTCAAAATTATCAAAAATAGATATAATTGTCGTATTTACTTCATAACATGAAAAATTTCACTATTCCGTTAAAGAGCGAAAGGTTTTTAAAGAGCATAATTTTTTCATTAAATAGAAAAAAAAAAAAAAAAAAAAAAAAGAATAAAACATAATTTGTTTTAATTGTTTTATATTAAGATTTTCATTTGCATACTTTTAGTCAGTAAGATTTATAATTTACGAACAACTGTCGATTTTTTTTTTTTTTTTTTTTTTTTTTTTTAATCTTTATCGTAATGTTTTCCGAAATACTTTCATACAAAACTGTTTTCAAGTATTGAAATTGATCGTACAATTAAAATCGTATGTGCTTTGCTTTTTAATACATTTCCACCGTAGTTGTATGATCCACACAAATAAAAATTATAAGTAAACACCGTAAATTACAAAAAATTCTCAACAATTGTTTCTAGTTGGAATAGTATAGTACAACCTTTCACCTGTTTGGTGCTGCATTAGAGCGTTTTTTCTTTTCTTTACCATCTAATGAATGTCGTGCTATTGTTTCGACTCGTAACAATTGTTGCGATTTTGTTAGAATTTTTGGTGTTTGCTTGCAATTTCTTTTCATTTATTACATTTTCACTGTTGTATTTCATTCAGTAAAATTGATTTCGTTTAATTATTGCTCACTGTTATTTTTCAAAATTTTTGAAATAAGAAATGTTAAAAAAATATAAAAAGAGAATATAAAAATACATTATTATTATTATTATCATTTAATTATAATAATGAGATTAAAAAAACCTGTTATTTAGCTTAATAATACTTTGAATAAAAATTTTAAACTGCTGTTTTTATTAATAGCTTCACGGCAATAATAATAATAATAATAATAATAATAAACGCTTTTAAATTATACTACTACGCTGTAGTACTACGACCTGGTTTGGATGCAATCTAGATACGAAAGAATCGGAATAAAAGAAATTATTTAAAGAAGAAAAAGTTTATAATTAGAAATAAATTTTCTTTAAATAAAACATGTTTCTCCTTGTCAAAAATCTGAGGCTAATGCATAATAAAATTGAGGTCGCATTTATTAATAATAAAACACAATGAATTATGATGAATTTAAATTAATATAGTGTGTAATTATGTATTATAAATAAATTTAATATGTAACAAATATATGAAATTTTTATCAAAAGAATACAATACAAAGGAATACAATTGTTTTCAATAGCCATTTGTTATTGTTTGCTTACTCTCAGATCACGTTAACCCTTAAAAAGCATCATAAACAAGAATAAAAGCCATTTAAAAAATTTTCTTATAAGAAAAATTATTGTCCCAGATGAAAAAAAGTTATATTTAAGCGCAAATTAATATTAAAATTTAATTTCAACTGTGAGTTGAATAAAGGCGACTATATTTGAAGTTTCTATTATTATTATTATTATTATTAATTTATATAATTTCTTTGATGTAAAACTTGTAAAATATAATTTTAAGCAAAAATGTCTATCCATTTCTTATTTTATGACTTTTCTTCGTTATCAAATTTACTGTTTTTAAGTAAAAATGTTGAATTATGTTAAATACAAAATACAAACCATTTGTTTATTACATTAATGATAAATAGTATTAAATTTCATTACATTTTTTATCTTAAATCAGGGGTCGATCCAAGCAAAATTTGGGTCCCTTTTGAGGCCCTTTCACAAAATTCAAATCCATGAAAAAGGACCCTTCACAAAATTCAAATCCATGAAAAGCGACCCTTCACAAAATTCAAATCCATAAAAAAGGACCCTTCGCAAAATACAAATCCATAAAAAGGGACCCTTCACAAAATTCAAATCCATAAAAAGGGACCCTTCACAAAATTCAAATTTATAAAATGAGCTTCTTTATAAGACTTTGTTTTATAAAAATGATACTTTTATAAAATGTTTCCATGTTTTCAGTGTTATTTTAAATTAATGCCTCAATTTGGCTCAACAAAACTTTATTAATTTGATATTAAACATTATATACAATGACTATAAAAATGGGAGGATTTACACGATATTTTATTTTTTCACAAAAATAAATAAAAATTTCACAAAAATATTTTGTTTTTCACAAAAAAGGGACCCAAAAATTAAAACCTGGATCGAACCCTGTAAATATATATTGTATCATGTTGGGTAACGGATTTGACAGGTACCGAATTTGATCTTCAAATAACACTGTAAAATATAGGTTCTTCAAAATAAGTATATATTGTCTCAAAATAGCTCCGAAACAACATATACTTAAATTTGAAAATCCATGTACTCATTTTCAGTACATTGACATGTCAAACATGGGGATATTGGGATTCTTATTAGTCAAACCCATTTTTGAGCATGTCAATATACTCAAAAATGAGTACACGGGTTTTCAAATTTAAGTATATATTGTTTCCGGGCTATTTTGAGACAATATATACTTATTTTTAAGAACCTATTTTTTACAGTGAAAATAAAAAGTATAATTTTAAACTTAATTAAGTTAACAATACAGTCTTGTTCTATATTTATCAAGTAAATAATATAGAAATATCTATAGTAAATAATATTGAAATATCTATCAAGTAAATAATATTGCAAATCTATCATTTTAATGCTAAAAATTATAATAATGGGTTTGACACAAAATGAGATAGATATCGTAAAGTAACATATGAAAATGCACCGTAAAATATAGGTTCTTAAAAATAAGTATGTATTGTCTCAAAATAGCTCCGAAACAATATATACTTAAATTTGAAAACCCATGTAATCATTTTTGAGTACATTGACATGTCAAACATGGGGATATTGGGATTCTTATTCGCCAAACCCATTTTTGAGCATGTCAATATACTCAAAAATGAATACATGGGTTTTCAAATTTAAGTATATATTGTTTCGGGGCTATTTTGAGACAATATATACTTATTTTTAAGAACCTATTTTTTACAGTAAAAATAAAAGTATAATTTGAAACTTAATTAAGTTAACAATACAGTTTTGTTCTAAATTTATTAAGTAAATAATATAGAAATATCTATCAAGTTCAAGTAAGTAATATTGCAAATCTATCATTTTAATGCTAAAAATTATAATAATGGGTTTGACACAAAATGAGATAGATATTGCAAAGCAACATTTCAAAATGGCCCGTAAACAAATATAGAAAGTTGAAATTCCTATAATTTCGCCTAATGCTACCATAATTATTAAGAACATTCTGTACAGAAACAGAAACAAAACTGATATAGTTTTCGCTAATATGTAATATATAAAGTTGTATAATTTCTGACATAATCTAACGCGTAAAGAATTTTTCTCAATACAAATACTACCACAACATGTTTATCATATAATATTTATTAACGATATGACCTGTTTGGTCATAGATATAGTAATATATAATAGTAACTGACTTTTAGGATGCATATAAGAGTTTTAAGTAAAAAATATTACTCTCTACGACCAAAAAAGGTGTATTCAATGGCAATTCTGAACTATTTATAATGGCAATTTTGAACTATTTAAAATGATTTTCATTTTTATTTAATACCTACATCTTAAGACAATTTTTCTGAAGCTTTATTTTTAGTAGAATTATGAATTTTGATATACTTGGTACAAATAAAACACAGATCACATATTACCTGTGTTAAAATATGATTTAAAAATAATTAAAGCTTAAAATGGGAAGAATAGAGGATAAACTATACAGAGGTATACTAAAAAGCAATAGTATAAGTTATAAGAAACACAAAACATTAATTCACTTTTTATGATTTTTTTTTTTTTTAATGATAAAGTTATGGTAGTAATATACCAGAAAATACATAGAAAACACTCTATACTTGTATACTTTAAAATTCGTGTGCATCAGTCTTTAAAAAATAACAAATGTCTATTTTTTCCTGCCTTGAAAGAAATATCGCAATATATCACTAATATCGATATTAACTTGGTGATATATCGCGATATTTAATTTCTGATATCGTCCAGCACTAATATATATAGATCTATCATCCCCCTGTTATGGAGCAAAAAATGTTGATGCCGAAAAAAAGTTCTAAAATCAGCTATTAGAGAGTATTGAAAAAAAAGAATAAAAAGAGAAATGAATTTGAAACTGTACCTGGAGTTTTTCATTCACCTTTAGTAAATAAATTATTCATAAATTTTATTTACTAAATTATCCGTGTGTATTCCTGTGTGTGATTTACTCGGGAAAAGGCAGCCTTTAGAGTGACTTTTTCCGAAAAAAAAAAGGTAATCACTTTTTCACTCTCGCTGATCAATATGTCTTATTACTATATCTATGGTTTTGGTTCAAATGTACAGTTATGGCTATGTAACTTCTAAAATAAATATGCGAAGGAAAATTACAGATTCCTCGAAATTGTTGGAATCCTATAATTCACAATTATGAATTATAGATATCGAAATTTCTGACTAAACATAATTTTTTATAGTCATATAACAGCATTTCATTTCATTTTTTCTTTTTCCTTTTTAATGCTTTTATTTATTTATTTATTTATTTTATTCAATTCCTACTATTAGTTCACACTCTCCCTATATATATCATGTACAAATCTTGCAATCGATTTTTAACTAACTTCCCGACTAGCTAGAAATTTGAAACTTTCAGGATTGCTCAGAACACGATGACAACACAATACTTCGAAGTCCGATTTTCGAATTTTTGATTGGTTTTCTTATAATTAATTAAAATATGAAAATAACAACATCCTAATAGCGTTAAAATAGCCATTAAAATATTAGCTATAATTTAATTGTTGCCAAAAAAATTTTATGAGTTCATTTCCTTTCGACATAAAAATAAATACATTTAATTAAACGTGAACATTATAAAATTATAAAAAGTTAAATTATGCATCTCACAAAAATTGACGTCATTATTAATTTAAAAAATTTATGCACATTGATAAGAGCTCTATGATTCATCAGAAACTTTAAAACATTATGGTATATAAAAAGTTTTTTTTTTTTTTTTTTTTTTTTTAATCTTATAATTATTTTTATTTCATTTTGCGCGCGTGCTTCTTATTTCCTAATTCAAAATTATTAAAAAAAAAAAAAAAAAAAAAACATTTTCGATAGTGTTTGTAAGTAGGAATTGACCTTAAAAATTTTTCTTTTATATTACTTGTTTTCTGTTAATAGTTAGGATATCTGATGTTCCAGATGAATAGTTCTAATAGCTGGCAATTTATTTTAGCAATTTATTTTTAGATTTCGTTTCGAAATTACTGTCAGAAATATTTTAACCATTATATTATTATGTTTTAACCATTATTTTATAACCATTATTTTAACTGTTATTATTATTATTATTTTGTTCTTGAAGTATTCTGCAATTTGAGTAATTACAACTTAACTTCTCTTTGTTGCAACTTCATTAATCGAGATTTCTGCCATATTAAAAAAATTACGATGATGATGGTGTGGCGGAAAAGGGCTGATAGGGTTCTACCAGGGTTCTAGACCCAACAAACTGGAATGTCCCCGTGGGAACTTTTTAAACGTTCCTATCCTGGATTCACTAGGATTCTGCCTCGGAGAAAATCACGAAAAACTGAAGAACGGTTAGATTGATGAACGTGACCGGAATTCGAACCTGGAACCTAAGTAATGGTGTTGGTGTAAAGATTAAGGCCGATTATCTACACGCAGGACAAAACCTGGGTGTGATGCCCTACGTAGGGAGTCTTTCTTAGGTGTTTTAGCCCGTATTTACGAGAGTTTCAGAGAAAACTACGCAAAACTCCGAAACACTAAGTCGACGAGCGCTATCTCGGTTTAAACCCGGCATCCCCAGTCTACTAGTTTTGAAAGCAAAACTTTTCAGCCATTCTTGAGGCTAAAGAAATGACTGCAAAAAATTTAATCCTAGTGCTAATAAAAATACTTTCCTTATATAATAATGTATGTTCAGAAAGTAATTACAGAATTAAAAAATTCTCCATTTTCTACAGGGTGTAATTTAATTTGGTTATTCTGTTTGTCTAGGTCAAATTTATCTTGCATTCAGTTTTTAACACACCTTCTCCGAACTGATAGCAGAAATCTTTACTAGCTCACGAACAAAGTTCAGTCAATCTCCGAAGTGTATTCGTTCAGAATAAGTCTCTGAATAACACTGACTCGCAGTGACTTCACTCTCTCTCAGAAGCCAACTCACTCCCGTCTGTACCCTTTGGCGACGGGGCATGGCAAAGTTTCTATCGAGAATATCATGGAAAGTTCGAGATCTAGTCTCCCGTGCATCGGAGGGCTTCGAAACTTTGTAAGCCTCAAATTTATTTTTCGCTAAATCGCCAAATTTGTCGCCAATTCTGACCTCAATGAAAGTGAATAAACTGCCCCCCCCCCTTTTTTTTTTTCACTTTGCCTGTAAAACTATTTTCACTGCAACAGAACAATCGAGGCAGGGAAAAGACTTAATCCGTTGTAACAACAAAGTACGCCAGTTATTTTAGTTACGTGAAATTTGGCAACCGGAAACAGGGAAATTGCACGAAGGAGGGAGGACGAAAAGAAAAAGGAAGCAAATAAATTTTAGAAAATGTAAGGCAAACATTTTTTGTGATGCGAAGTAAAGGTAGTTATGCATATAGTATGTTATTTTTTAAAACGTTGTTCTGATGTTCAAAAACTTTCTTGACATCCAATATCTTTTATGCGAAATTCTAACGCCTTCCATGTATATTTTTTTCTGAGGAAAAATTAAACGAAAACTATGTAACACGAAAAGTTTTTTGAACGAATTTTACAGCGAATTTCTAACCCTCTTTTTGGAAATTTGAGGAATGCATAAAAATGCAATATTCCCGCACATTTAAACTGACGTACTTGTTACCCGATGCTTGTTGAAAGACGCATTTGATGAGGATTTTTTTTTTATGTCTTTTAACTTGATGAAAAATAATAATTCCCATGGGATAGCAGAAAATAAGGTAGAATTAGGTGATTTTTTTTCCCTAATCACTCAGATGCATTTTAGTTATGATGAATTCATCACTGTCGATCAACATTAATATTTTATTTTATTTATTTTCTATTTACTTATTCTGAAATAATTTGGTCCAAAATCTTCATAATGTCCGTTCTTGAGAAATATAATTTTCTAGTGATTTTTCTGACAATACAATATTGCCATATTTAAACTGGCGTTGTTTATGTTTGTTACATGAAATTTGCTGATAGACGCATTTAAACTGGAGCTTTTACTGAAACCAGATAAAAATTGATAATTTTTATGGGATGGCAGAAAATTAACCGATTTATATAAGGTGATATTTTGTTTTCTTTCTAAGTTACTCAGATGCATTTGATTACTAGGATTATGATGAATTCATCAACAAAAATCAATATTAATGTGTTTTCCTTTTTTTTTTTTTTTTTTTTTTTTCCCCCATATTCAGGTTTTCGAAAATGATTTGTTCTAAAATCTTTATTAATACCTATCTTTGAGAAATATAATTGTCTAACAATTTTTCTGACTTTGTTTTTTAATATTTTGAAATTTTATTTTTCCGACTGAGTGAAAATAATGCCTGGAACGGGAGTCGAACCCCGGATCTTTGACTTACAAGGTCAAGGCTCTACCAATTGAGCCATCCAGGCCGACAGACCAGTTGGCATTACTCACTCAGACAACCTTTAGGCAGAAAACATCTGGTCTATCATTTAGATAGCTCAACAGAAATAAGCCGCAGGTAATGGAAAACACCATTAAACAATGGGAAAGAAATACAATTTTTATTAAAATCACACAATCAACTGATTGGAAGAAAATCATATTTTGAAATTTTATTTTTCCGACTGAGTGAAAATAATGTCTGGAGCGGGAGTCGAACCCCGGATCTTTGACTTACAAGGTCAAGGCTCTACCAATTGAGCCATCCAGGCCGACAGACCAGTTGGCATTACTCACTCAGACAACCTTTAGGCAGAAAACATCTGGTCTATCATTTAGATAGCTCAACAGAAATAAGCCGCAGGTAATGGAAAACACCATTAAACAATGGGAAAGAAATACAATTTTTATTAAAATCACACAATCAACTGATTGGAAGAAAATCATATTTTGAAATTTTATTTTTCCGACTGAGTGAAAATAATGCCTGGAGCGGGAGTCGAACCCCGAATCTTTGACTTACAAGGTCAAGGCTCTACCAATTGAGCTAGCCTAAAGGTTGTCTGAGTGAGTAATGCCGACCGGTTTGTCGACCTGGATAGCTCAATCGGTTAGAACCTTGACCTTGTAAGTCAAACATCCGGGGTTCGACTCCCGGTCCAAGCATTATTTTCACTCAGTCGGAAAAATAAAATTTCAAAATATGATTTTCTTCCAATCAGTTGATTGTGTGATTTTAATAAAAATTTGTTTTTTAAATTTTAATTCTAAAAAATCAGCAATTTTGTCAAAGGAAATTTTAATTGCTTGGCTATATAAAACCTCTGAAAACTAGATACTAAAAAATTTTTGCATGGAAATGCAAGCTTTTTTTCTTTTCTTTCTTTCTTTCTTTTTTTTTTTTTCCTTGGATGGGTTCTGGCCGAGTCTGTTCCGAAATATTGAGGCCCATGTAGATCTCTGCCCTAAACTACCCTTTTTTCGCCAAATTGGTCTCCAAGGCCGACCTTACTGGAGGCGAATGAACTCAGTGTTGCCAGATTGGGGATTTTGTCTCCAATTTGGGGACTTTTTGAGCTTTAGGGGACATTTTTGGGGACCGAATGTTTGTAGTGAACTTCGAGGGAATTTTTGAAATTTTTGGGAAGAAATCTGGGGAATTTTTCAACTATTTTGTCTTAAATTTGTCTACCTGATAAAATCGCAGCCTCTACACGTAGATACTTTTAACAGTTTTCTTTAGCATGTAGGTTATTTATTTATTTATTTATTTTTTTAAGGTATCCCTTCTTCCCACGACATCCTCAGGACATCCTGAGGATGAAATTAAATTGTACGTACATCCTCAACATGTAGGTTTAAAAATTTTCTATAACAAGTGTGTAAAAGTTTTTTTTTTTTTTTTTTTTTTTTTTTTTTTAATATGGGGACTTTTTTCAAAAATGAGCTTCATTTGGGGGAAATTTTGGGCTTAAATTTGTTATTATTCTTATTATTTTAATTTACTTTTTCAGTAGAAATTGAGTTGGAGATTTTTTTTTGCAAAACACCCCTGATTTGGGGAAATTTGAAGGCATGTTTGGGGAAATTCACTGTCGACCATCTGGCAACACTGGAATAATGAACTGTCCCTTTAGTTTCACTTTGACTGTAAAACTGCTTTCACTGCAATAGCACAATGGTTGCAGTGTAAAAGATTTAATCCTTTTAACAATACTATGTATGCAGTCCACGTTATTATCATTATTATTATTATTATTATTATTATTATTTCTTTGCATTTTAACTTTGCAAGCTTATTTAAATATCCAAAATCCAAACTAAAAGTATTTTGTGGCTAAAAATACATAAAAATATTATTATTTTTTATTATTTTGTAGGAATGTACGGAATATATTCGGTATTTGGCCATGCTACCAAATATTTGTTTTGGCTGAAACTCAAACTATTCGGCTAGCCAAATTTGCAAAAATTAAATTTTTTAAAATATTAAATTATTTGTAAAAATTCTTACATAATTTTCTACTTTTAATTGTCATTAAATTGAGATTATTCAGAATAATTAAAGAGTATATTATATTTAAGTGAAAGCAGCTTTATATATATGTCTTTTAGGTAAATATTAAAGAAAATTAATTATTAATTACATTAATCACAACAATTAATGGTATCTAATAAAAAATTGTATTTGTTATAACAATATTTTAATAAAAATAAATTACAAATAAATAAATGAAAATTCTTCGATGGTTACAAAAAATAAAGGAAGATATAATAAAAACGAAATAATACAAATAGTAATAATAATAATATGAAAGGGTAATCTCTTATATTATTTTTCTGTCATTTGATTGAGCCAAAATTAGCAAGTGTTTTAATTAATCGAACCTGGAGTATTTTTAGTAAAATTCCATGCAGACATCAATATGAATTGGCTTATTGTTACACAACTTTATTTGCATCTTTTTTGTCTTGTAACATGAAAGTTATGTGTACGTTTTTAAAGTTGAATTAACAAGGAGCGTACACAATCCATATGTTATTGCGATCTACAAAACTTTTAGTGATCAAACATAGATCATATGATGTTGTCATCTAAGAAACCTTAAGTGTTTGTTAAGAAGCCTAAATGTTAGAAATTTTCGTTGCTGTGAACGCAGCGTCGAACCATTATTTATTTATAATAATTTTTTTAAAAATAATTTTCTACATTTAATAAATTATTGTTTCTGAATCGTTATATATATATATATATATATGTATATTAATTTTTCATCATTAAGAAAAACAGGATGGCTAGCAGGGAAAAGCAAAGAATCAGGGAAAACTCAGGGAATTTGAAAATCTGGCAAAGTCATGGAATAATCAAGGAATTTCATTTAAAGTCAGGGAATTTTGACAAATTTTGGGAAAATAAGCTCTATTAATCATTAAATTATTAATAACATTTTAAATCACTCAGTTTTTTGCTAATGTCATGAAATTTTTATGAGAATTAAAGAGAAAGAGTCAGGGGAAAGTAGGGGAAGATCTCAAAAAATAGTCAGGGAATTTAGAAAAGATTAACTGCTAGCCTTGAAAAAATACTACATTTATATAGACGGTGGTATTAAAAATGTAAGGAAAAAAAAATTCACATATTAACATCTGAACTAGCCTTGAAAAAATACTACATTTATATAGACGGTGGTATTAAAAATGTAAGGAAAAAAAAATTCACATATTAACATCTGAATATCATCAGTTGGCCGAATATATGGTATTCGGACGAATAGTTACTATTCGGCTTGCTGGATATTTAGTATTTGGCCGAATAGTTAGTATTCGATTCGCTGAATATTTGGCATTCGGTATTCAGCCAAAATTGCTCTATCAATCACTACAATCCAATTAGCAGGTTTCATTTCTAAATTTTTATAATGAGATCATTTCTCCGTAGTCAAAAATTCTTCTTTGTATTAGAGGTCTGCACGGGCCGAAATTTTCAGGCCCGGGCCCGGCCCGGTATGAAATCGAAAATGTCGACCCAGGCCCGGCCTGGCCCGTTTCTTTTTTACTTGTGTACGGCCCGGCCCGGCCCGATTCAAAAATTTGTAAAATTACAAAAAAAAAAAAAAAAAAAAAAAAAAAAAAAAAATGCCTTTCTACGAGAAAGATTTTTAGTATGTGTTTTGCAGAGGTTTTATATAGCTAAGCAATAGAATGTTCTTTAACTAAACTGCTGAATGTTCACAAGATATTTATATAGAAACAGTATTTCATTATTACAGACTTAAGAAGGCACAAAGACAGACAGAAAGTCAAATCGAAAATATTAGCATTCTCAAACAATATAGGAAGATATTTAAAATGGTTAATAGTACTAAAAATACACTTTCAACCACTTCCTGTTATATACCGTAATGCATCCACAACTTTCATGAGATCCGGTAAAAAAAAAAACTTGAATGCTAATCCAACCATATTCAATAGAAAAGATGCTTTTGCACATGCTATAAATGATGCTACTTTCATCCAATGCCCTGGAAAAAAGAAAAAGAAGCCTTAGAGAAAAAGTTACAGCGGAAGGATTTTTATAGCCTTCATACCACCTAAACACTACAGACCATAGAAAACAAAGCCTTATATACAGTAACGTATCTAATTTCTTTTGTTTGTTACATGTACGTACACTGGTAGTAACATGCATATTCTTTTGAAATGGAAACCATCTAATATTACTTTAAATAAAATATATTAATTTCGAGACATGTTTAAAATATTTGCGGAAAATCAGATCACGAACAGACAAGCTGATAGACAATTAAATTGAAGTTACAGACATCTTTTAACAAAATAAAATTTTATGTGACATACGAGACTGTAAAATTATGTAAAATAAATGACTGAAAATGTTTTTTATAATTTTCCTTTTTCGTTGATTAACGAGGACTCAAAAAGATTCGGGCTCGGGCTTAAAATTTCCTCCAGGCCCGGCCCGAGCCTACAAAAAAATTTTAAGCCCGAGCCCGGCCCGGCCCGAGAGCAAATTGAAAATTTCGGCCCGAACCCGGCCCGAGGGCCGGGCCGGGCTCGGGCTCGGGCCGAAAGCCCTGCCCGTGCAGACCTCTACTTGTATAATAGTGATTTTTGCTTCCTAATGGAAATGAAGCGCCTTTACAAAGGATGTCAGGTTATGAAAAAAGTGAACTCCATTTAAAAACTAATGCTTCAAAACTAATTAAAAACAAAGAGACAGGGCAAAATGCCTGCACTTATGGTTAAAAAACAAGCGTGCCTTGATATATATATATATTTTCCCTTTTCAACCTTTCTTTCCCCCCTCCCCCGTTTTTAAACATTTGATTGATATACCAGACATACATTGAACCGTCTACAAAAATAGAGATCCAATATTGAACTTAGATTATCCTAGATATTTCCCATTGAATAAAAATCGCAATCAGCATTCCTAGATTTTATTAACGATATAAACTGTATCGCTCAAGATTTCTATCCATTTTTTTTTTTTTTTTTTTTTTTTTTTTCATTAACACGGATTCACGATTGTTCTTCTTCACGATTTCGAGAAAGGCATTGGACTATTAATTGCTACTTTTAACGCCCGTGTAAATGGCCACAAAAAAGGAAAAAAAAAGAAGGCGTGTAGTACAATTTGATGGGGTAGAGAATCTTTTTAAATTCGTGTAGAACAATCAAGCAATTGATGCGTGATGTTTTGTTAATGTGATTCATAAGATTTGTTATTAGTTTCTCTAAATAAAATAAAAAGCTACTAGATTTTGTTTGTTCGTTTTATCAGTTATATTATTTAACAGACGAATTTCTCGTGGTTTTTTTTTAATTTGCGATTTCTAAAATAGAAGCAGTTGTTTTACTTATTCATGCTAGATACGAGATAATTTGAAATATAATTAATGATGTTCTTTTATGCGTCTTGTATTGTACAGTTGTTAATCTTTTAATATTCTAAAATCTCAATCTATATCTAAGTTAAGTATTTTCTTCGAAATTTGAAAACAAAATATTGAAGAAGGCGTGTAGTACAATTTGATGGGATAGTGAATCTTGTGGTTAAATTCATGTAGAACAGGAGCAGTTGGTAGGATGATGGTTGAATGATGTGATTAATAAGATTGTTATTAGTTTCTCTAAATAAAATAAAAAGCTTTTGTTTGGCCCTGATATTATACTTTTTTTTAAGACAATAATTAATTAAAAAAAAAAAAAAAATTATTATAAAAAGTGAGAAAAATCATACTAATTAATGCATGACTAGGTACTAATTACATATATCATATATTGGGTATTATATTACATTTCTTAAGAACTATATGAATACATTTTGAATATTAATTATGTATACATTGCGTATCTTTAGTAATAAGCATACGATTTATGTCCATACAGATAGTTATTTAATAACATTAAAGATCTTTAACATTCGTCTCATTTGCTGCTTGTCTACGATTATTAAAAATTCTATTACGAATTCAATTGATTCTTTGATCAGTATTCTTCGATCTTTCCTGTGTTCCTCCATTTAAGATGCTTTCTAGGAAAAATCCGTCTTATTTGGAATGGAAAATAATGACAGGTAGAGAAATTTTGCGATTTTTAGTAAAGTGAAGACGTATAACCGATATTAGCGACGTATAAACGAAGAAATTTTGCATTAAAATGAATAGGAATGAATCGGGAATTCACTAAAAGGACGTATAAATGTAAAAGACGTATAAATGAGAGACGTATAAACGGTGCTTTACTGTATGACGATACATATCCCTACGAACTTCTCTATATATTTGCTTCTCAATACGACCGATCAAAGTAGTTCTGGGCATTTCAATGGCAAACAACTCTGTTCTATATTGAAACAATATGTCAACAGTTTGAAAAAAGTAAAAATATACTTACTTTTCTGTTGCCAGACAAACGAAAAATAAATAAGGAAAATAAATCCAGAAAATAAGCTAAAGCACAAGTCGTTGTATTGCATTAAAAAAAAAAAAAAAGACTTGCAGATTTAACAATTTTTTTGTATAGAAATGTAAATATAAAAAATTGCGCATATGAAAAGAGAAAAAAAAAGTGCAATAAAATAAAAATATTTTTGTATGCCTTCTTGGGTCTTGGTCTCATATGAGAATTTTTTCTTTTGTTTTTTTCGCCTGCAACTAACATTAACCATATCTTCCGAGCGCTACTAATTTTAAGCCTAACTTTTTATTAAAAAATAGTTTTAAAATGTACGACAAATTTCATGTTTGTTAGTACATATAGATTCGAACAATATTCTGGGAGTATTATGGTGAATAAAATGCAGAATATTTTTTATTTTTATTTATTTATTTATCTGTTGTGTATAAGCAGTTTCTTAGAAAATATTTTTGTTCGTTTTCAAGGATTCATTTGAATATATACTTTTATTTATTTATTGAATTTAATTATTATTTTTTATCTGCATCCTCGGCGCTAAAGCTGGAGCGTTAAACATGCTTAAAAACATTAATGAACACTATCTAACTATATGGCATGGATGATGGATATTGAGCAAAGATTAATTGCTCCAGAGATTTATAGATGTCTAAAACGCGAATCTGTCTAGCTTGTATAAGAAACCGGATGAGAGTTATAAATATTTTTCATATGTTATGCTCAAGCAATGATTATTTTTGTAAGTGTTTTTTCCCTTGATTTCCACATTAGTGATTTATTAAACTTTTTTTTTTTTTTTTTTTTTTTTTTGCTTATAGATTTCTTTCATGTAAATATTGCTATAAATCACATTCGCATTTACGACACGCATTGCACTTTTTATTTGGATCTCTGGATTCAATTAATCTGTGAAAGCGAAGAGAAATGAAGATATTTCTCGTGATATTTTATTTACAAAATATATTCCAAGAAAATACTTAAACAATTCTTCTGATAGTTTTAAATTTAAAGCCTATCCTCATTTATTGACGTTTAGTGTTCTAGCGAGAAAACCTCGAGATAGAAAAACTTTGAGATAACAGATTAATTTCCTATTACAGTGAAACTTGAATAATTCGAACTTGTTTAATTCGAAATTCTGGATAATTCGAATTTTTTACTCGGTTCCTTGAATTTTGTATTAAAATAATGTTAAAAAATCATGGATAATTCGAATTCTATTTTGGATAATTCGAATTTTTCATATGATTACCTTTAAAATATTACAGTAAAATTTGTTTCCGAGATTTTTCTCAGCTGAAGTGCATTATTTTTTTTTAACAGTCTTTCAAAAGAAGGATAAGGAAATACAAGCGTATTTCCTACCTAGTGCACCAGAAGAAGATATGGTTCATATACATGAACTTCGAGGGTTTTTTAATTGAAAGTCATGTCTAATGTAGAAGATTCTGTTTTTGTATCAGTTGATAGGTGGAAGTCATATGCTATTATGACACAAAGATTGTACTTAAAGAAGCAAACAAAATTATCTGACTATTTTTTAAAAAGTGTTGAATAATTAAGCTCGTAAAAAAATATTGATTTAATTGGAGGGGGGGGGGTGAGGGGGGGTGAATGTAGCAATATTCTTATATATAAAGTTTATGCGTTAAATCTTTGATCATACAGTTTTTTTTTTTTTTTTTTTTTAATCTCTTCTTTTTGACAAAATACTACATGTAATTCGAATTTTTGATATTTCGAATTTTTCTCTGGTCCCTTCAACTTCGAATTACCCAAGTTCTACTGCATATGTTAACAAAGATCTCGAAAGTAAAATATTGTAATATATATTATTATTCAACTTGATTTAAGTTAGTATACCTGCGCAAAAAGCAAATATATGTGCGACGAATGAAAAATCATAAAATGAAAATCCAAATTATGAAATTATAATTAATAGAAGGCACATAAAGCTTTCATGAATCCAAAGTTGGCAGGTTTTTGACACGTGACAGTTTTTGACGGTTTAAACCATGGTTAAAACCGTCATGTCAAAAACCACCTTGTCAAAAATGTCAAAAACTGTCAAAAACCTATATTTATAATTTAATTGTCGTATGAAAAATTAGCTTAATAAAATATCGTTCATATGGATTTTTTGAAAAGTAAATAGAATGATGTTCTTTGAAAAACACATTGTTACAACATTTTGATTAATATAAAAAACAAAACTTTAGGCTTTTAAAATTTTACTATGAATTATTTCTAAGTTCATTCAAAAATTATGTTTCTGTGATACTTTTATATATTATTATGAAATTTATTTATAACTATGCTTGATATAGCACATGTTAAACTTAGTTATGCGATACTTTAAAAATATAGTTGTTTTCAATAAGATATTATTTATCAGTATGTTTTAAAAGGTAAACATAATACATATTAATGTTTTAGGAGAAACATTATTATAACATTTTGATTAATATAAAAACAAAACTTTAGGCTTCTGAAAATTTATGATTCATATATCATTGATAGATCATTTTGATTGACAAATCATTTTATTTGCAATACAACATTGTATAGTTCAATTTTTTTAGTATTGTGCTTTTAGTGTTATGTATTTAACCAGTAAAATAAAAATGCATAGCCTAATATTTTGTATTTAAATATTTTATAGAAAAATATAACTTTTTTTTTTTTTTCTTCTTAATGACTGCTGATATTGCAAGTTTTTAAGAAAAAGTAATAATTCTGAATGTTAAAAAAGCTTGAATTGTGTCTGAAATTCATATAATTACCGTGAAACATGAGAAATATGAATGCTTTCTGGACATGTATAAATTGTAATAAAATAATATTTACCAGTACAGATTTTTAAAAAAATTATTAGTCTGAGCTGTAGGGCCCACCAGCAGCCAAGTGGTACTACGCTCAAAGCTGGCAAACGTGAGGTGTAGGGTTTGATCCCAGGGCGCACTTGTTGGCCTAGCCATTCAGTTTTTCATGTTTTTCTCCGAAACTTGTATAAATACGGACTAGGACCCTGTAGACAGACCCACACGGAAGGCAATACCCCTTAGGCTTAAGATACTAGAGTAGTCAATCAGCCTTACTCCCAAAACACCGAACACCAATATGTCCAAGCTATAAACTGGTACAAATATTTATGCAATCAATAATAATAATAAACAGATAAAAATTCATTAATAAATGATAAGTATAATAAATGTAGATTATAAATATAATTATTTTCAAATTCATATTAATTTACTGCCCACATATATTATGTTTTACTTAAAGAAAAAAAAAAAATCCAGTATTCCTGTGTTTTCATGTCTTATGTGAAAATTCATAAGTAACTTCGGAATTTTAGAATTTCATAATATTAATATAAATATAAATAAACATAAACATACAAAATATAACTGTATGCATGCTTTGTATATATTTCTTAGATTATAAACCAGTATATTTACCTAATTTTTTTATAAATTATCTACAAATTGTTTTCAGATTTCTTAATTTATAAACAGCATAATATTTAGATATTCACTTGTATATGGCAAATATTACTAAATCCTATTTCTAACCAGATTTTAGCTCATTTATAGATGTTGAATTTTGACAATACAGGTTTTTGACGGTATAGAGGTTTATGACAGGTTTTTGACGGTTTAAACCATGTTTAAACCTTTGTCATGTCAAAAACCACTTTTTGACGTCAAAAACCCAACCCTGCAGGAATCATTTAGAGTGACGCTATAAACTTTCTCTAAAAATCGAAAATCATTCCAAGAAACCCCCAAAAATATACGTGCCATTTTATTAGCTGTCCTCAAATGAGGACACTGGACGCTAACGGGTTAATGATTTTTATTTTAAGCAGTTTATTAGAAAATTATCCACATTCGCTGTCAATGTTTCATCTAAATACGTACAAAAACTTTTTTTAAATGCGTTTCTTTTATATGAAAAGCAGATTCTCAATTCTCAAGCTGCAAGAGCAAATTCAATAAAGAAAAAAAAAAAAAAAAGAGAAGAAAGAAACTTTACTGCTATGCACATCGCAGTGAAAGTTATATGTAACCTACTTATGAAAATTCTAGAAATGAAAAATCATAATCATTTGAAACAAAACGATGAATAATTTGAAAAATCTTTTCAAAAGTTATTACAAAATTTCAAAAATTATTAATATTTGTAATACATGATTCCCCCCCCCCCCCAAATATGTCTGTCAATAAAAGTTTTTCTTTGTATTATTGTACTAAATTAATAAAATAAATTTAGTAGGTGATTCCAACGTTTATTTTAAAATTACAAAATCTCATTTTATAAAGCAGTTATTTAAAATATTTATAAATTTCATTAAAAGAGAAAACGTGAATTTCAAAACATACTAGTATCTAGTAAAATAGGCGTAGATTACATTCCCAGTGAATGACGTAACATTCATTCCACCACCTGCCTTGAATAAATGTCGGTGTTCAAAAACCTGAGTTGGGTTAAAAAAACAAAAAAAAAAAAAAAAAAAAAATACACCGTCTCATTTCAACTACGAGTTTTTTTTTTTTTGTGAATGTTGTCATTGGAAATTCGTTACTTGACTCTTGAACGTTACTTCTATTTCTTTGTGTGTGTGTCTATAGGAACGAAGTATAAAAACTTGTAAAACGTGAGGGTGTAAACTTTATACCGGAAATCGTCTGTTCCTCTTATTAGTCATTTACAGTAGTGGTATACCGCTTATTATTTTTACTTTCTTCTATATGTAAAGTAGAGAAAGTATTATATTTGCGAAAATTTTCGACCTCCGTTTTTTGATGGATTTACACGTTTTGGGATGTCCAGAACACGAATTGACAGTTTTTAGAAAATGTCTGTCTGTCTTTATCACTTTTTTGTGGACGCTGTATCTCACGAACCAAGGAATGAAATTTAACCAAACTTGGTATTTAGTTGCACCCTGACATAAACTGGTGCTGATTAGATTTGGGGATTAATCTCTCAACAGGTGGCGCAGTTATCGCACTTTTTGTAAACTTTTAACATGGCGGTATAGGACAAAATTTCGTATAAATGTGCATAATGAGAGTTATATTAAACGTGTGACTATAAAATTAATATGAATTATTGATAATAGTAGTAGTTAACTAGGAAAAAAATTTTGTGCATGTGGGGGCATCGGTTCCCTCCTGGGGGGAAGTATCCCCCCCTGTGGGGGGTAAAGTTTCAAGATGGGTATCTTTCGAAAGGTCTCGTCAATACCTTTAGAAGGAATGGTTGAACTATAAATCTGTAACAAAGTTATCGATTTTTTTTACTTTTCATTTTTTTCCTCTTTTAAAATTACAGTTCCAAGGAAGAATTTTAGAAATGATATCTGATTGTTGTTTTTTTCTGAATTCGTTAGAATATTCGATATTGTTTGTAGTTAGTATTCTAAATTCCTTATTATTCACTCTTTTAAGTTATAGTTATTAAAATTTTAAATTCCTTTCATTTATCTTCTTTTAATCCATGGGGTATATTTTAATGTGCATGACTAACATAGATATAGTAATAATATATAGATTGATCATTGGGGAGAATAAAGTGATTCCTTTTCACCTGGGAAAAGACGGCGATTTTACCAAAATATGGCTGTCTTTCCCCGAATGAATACACGCGGGAATACACACGGATAATTTAGTAAATAAAATTTACGAATAATTTATTTACTAAAGGTGAATGAAATTAATTAATGGTTGATTCCAAAGCTTTTTTTTTTCGGCATCAAAAATCTTTACACGATAACATGGGGATGATAGATCTATATATATATTACTATATCTATGATGACTAATGATATTCAAGTTCTTTGAATACGGAAAACTCATTGAGTAGCTAAGCATAGCTAACACCATATTCAGTGTAGGAAAAGTATGCTCGATGCCAAATATATTCATTTTTGTTAAAAGTAATTTTACTTTTAATTGCGTATTTTTAAGAAAATAAATGAAAATTTATTTGTATAAATAAAAATATTCGAAGTAAACCAATCGTTTTTGTGTAAAATTCGTAAGTTTTTCGAACTGTTGTCACATATTACAATAAAGCACAGGAATTTAGTTTGGCACTCACAGCTCACACTATCTTATTTTGCCCAACTTTAATAAATAAATCTGTACTGATAAGTATAAAGGATTTAAGTCCATATTCTTGATTTTTCAGGAGACAAAAAATAAAATTTAACTAGCTAAAAACAAATCAGAAGAATCGATTAGGAAAAGGGTATTTCGTTGATTTATACCCTTTATACCATTCAGTGGTTGTCAACCTTCATTTAATAACGGGAAAAATTGAATTAAATATTTTATACCATACATGAATGGTAAATTTCTGAATTGGTCCTTTTTTTACCAATGGATTTTCTCAAAGACTAAATGACATAGAATTAAATCCTTTATACCAATCGATAGAGAATTTTTTTCTGAATCTGACTATGTACTTAACTCAAAATCGACATTTTTGGACTTAAATCCTTTATACTTATCAGTACAGAAATATTATAACAGTTCAGTGTTTGACCTAAAAAAAATTCTGTAGCATCGCACTTTAAATAATGTGGGCTTATAGGCCATAATGATAAAGAATTTTTCTTTGTGTCCCAGTAAAAATATATAAGTGCTAGATTCACTAAAATCTATGGAGTTCGTGCGATAGTAACCTATGACATGTATACAGTTGAACCTCGTTAGCGTGAATTATATATTATTATTCAACTTGATTTAAGTTAGTATACCTGCGCAAAAAGCAAATATATGTGCGACAAATGAAAAATCATAAAATGACTATCCAAATTATGAAATAATAATTAATAGTAGGCACATAAAACTTTCAGAGATCATTTAGAGTGACGCTATAAACTGTCACTAAAAAGCAGAAAACATTCCAAGAAACCGCAAAAATATACGGGCCATTTTATTAGCTGTCCTCAAATGAGGACACTGGACGCTAACGGGTTAAAAAACAATGACGATAAATCCGATTTAAAAGTTTTAAAATATTAGGAAGTATATGGAATTTTTTTTTCTTTTTAATTTAAAAATGAATATGCAGACATGCCAAGTCTTTGCTTGTTTTTCTATGCTCCTGATTTTCCACTCATTTCTCCTGCTTTTCTGATGTAATTTTTATCTATCCCTCTTAGCATAATCTATGCTTACAATTTGTGGGATTGGGTAAAAAATTTTGAAAGAAAATTGAAATTTATCTTGCCCTGCAATTTATCAAGTTCAGTTTGAATGTGAATTACTATACAATGCTTTGAAACTAATTTTTGCTAAGAATAAATTTTTAACTTTCATTTTTGCATAATGAAAAATGTCTTATCAAAAGATTTTTTTTTTTTTTTTTTTTTTTTTTTTAATACCATAACTATTGAAAACTTAAAGAATTCAAATTTCTTTAGAATATAGCTGATATTTTCATTTCTTTATTACCTTTTCTTTTACAAAGATAATTAAGATTCTTATTGTTTTATATTAGGAGCAGAATGATCAAATCTGTCTATTTTGACTTAAATTTTAAACAACTGTATGGCTGAGTTTTTTTTTTTTTTTTTTTTTTTTGATAGTTTGTTTTACTGCAAGAAACATATTATTCATTTAATTTTAATACTGATGCTTTGTAAATACCTCCTAAGCTTATAAAGCTTTACTTATAATTAAATTTGCATTATTTTACTTATTTTTCTTACAAACTTTCTTGTTGGAAAAAGTCTCGTGATTTCTGTTAAAAAATCTCCTGCTTTTTTGTCATTAGAAGTTGGCATCTCTGAATGTGCATTTTTGGGAAAAATATACTGATTAACGTTTATAATTAAAAAAAAAAATAGAATTGGGTGAAAACAAATTCGGGTGGAGCCATTATAAGTAATAAGTAACTGATTATTCCCGAAATTTGGAACCCAAGAAAAATAAATTTAAAGTTTAAAATTTTGTAAAAATTTTTAATGATATTATTTTATATATATCTACATATATTTGTTAATGACTGTCTCATTTATTTAATTGTATCAGTTTTAACAATTTTCACATCGTTTATTCTCTTAATCATAGCTACCAACTTTTACGCTTTTTTGGCTACAAGAAATTTTTAATGGAATTTGTTTCATATATATATATATTTCTGTGACCGTTTTCACTGATTAAATAACATAAAATATTCTATTAAAATTTTCTGGTGCCCAAAAAAGCGTAAAAGATGGTAACTAACTATACTTGCCTTTAATAACAGGAGACTTGGCGTTGGAATATTAAAACCCGAATAAACTACTACATCAGAAACGCCAAAGAAAAATATTTGAGATGCATACAGCTGTTTCGGTAGCCTTAAGCGTACCGTCTTCAGTGCAACAAGAATTCTGAATCTGGAGAAGTGCTTGTATATATAGGAGAGGGACCGAATTTAGTTTAACCAATAGGATTACGGGAAAGGTGGGGAGAGTCGCCATAGGAATTTAGGAATGTTAGCTGCGTAAACAGTAAAAAAATTAAGAAAATGTGGACTGAATGTAAAATTTCCAATAATCAGACAAATAGGGAACAGAGAAATCACAATTTACAAGGTTTCTTTGAAGCTTTTCATGTTTATAAAAATTTTAATCAATCGCTCTGCCCCAAATCTAATCAGCACCAGTTTATGTCAGGGTGTAACTAAACACCAAGTTTGGTTAAATTTCATTCATTGGTTCGTAAGATACAGTGTCCACAAAATTCGTGATACACACACACACAGACAGACATTTTCTAAAAACTATCAATTCGTGTTCAGGACATCCCAAAACGTGTAAATCCATCAAAAAACGGAGGTCGAAAATGTTCACGAATCCAATACTTTCTCTATATATACATATAGAAGAAAGTAATAATTGTGGACAAATATTTTGGCTAATTTAATATATTGCTTAATAAACTTTCAGTATAAAATTGTGTATTTTTATATTAAAAAAATATTGAGGGATTTCTTAAAAAATAGAAATAGTAAAAATAATTAAAAAACACCCTACCCCTACAGTAGTAAAATCTCCTCACCTGTAGATATTTGAGGTTTGTTATTAAATAATAACTTATTTTTAAAAATAATATTTTTAATATTAATTAAATAATAGAGTTTAGATTTGATATTATATTATGTTTTCAGTTTAATTCTTTTATATAGGTAATTAATATATTTTAATCTTGAACATCTGTTTTATGTTCTGTTGGTTTCTTCCTGTTTTTTCCATTTCTTCCACTTTCTTCCATTGTCCTGAAAGAAACTAGTTTTTTCCGGAAGAAACCCAACCTTGCTTTCTGATAGACCTAATATTACGTTTGACCTAATGTTACGTGTTTTTGAATTAATAAAATGACACCAGAAATTTTTGTCTAATAATACTTAACCAAATCTTAATTTACCTTCTTAAAAGTTATATACCTTTAAATCTTATAAAATTATTACCTTTAAATCTTCTTAAAAGTTACATCAATGTTGCCCAGGAAAAATTTCGGTGTCAGTTTTTTAATTCAAAAGTACAAAATTTCTAGCACACCTAATAAATGATCTAAATTATACCTCTGGAGGTCAACGAAGCGGAGGAGCTCTCCCTTCTGTGGGGCAATGGGGGATCAAAATTGTGATGGTATGTCTCCGGACCATCCTTAGGAGTATGTTCCAGATCGTCGCCAATACCCATTACGCAGTACAAGTGCAACGTTAAACACAACCAACTAACCAATCCATCTAATAAATAATTTTTTTCCAGTAGCTTAAAATTCTGTTGACAAATTCCTGGATGAATTCTTACAGTTAGGAATTCAAATTAGGTGGTAAGTAAATATATAACCCCACCACCTGTGAAAGGGTTAATTTTTATTGCTGGCGTGATTCCTACATCTCAATTTTAAGAAAATTTTCATTAGTTTTCATTCATTAGTTAACATAATCTTAATGTTTTACTCCAGAAATTACATTATTTTGTAAAGAAAAATCTCTAATAAGAATTTATTTCATGCTAGTTAATATTGCACAAAATTGGATGTTTGAACGTTAAAGGGTTTGTTCTCCCATAAAGGAAGAAAATAAAGCATTATTAGTGAAACATTATTTTAATTAAATATTGTAGCAATATGTGCTAAATGATTCTAAAGAATGGAATTGACCAGCGATTATTATGTAAACCAATTAAAAGGTTGCTAATTAAAGATAAAGTGTCGCTACATGAAATGTATTGCTTTTGAGGTTAAATGCTAATAATAGTTTCGTGGGAAAATAATTACGTTTGATGTTGTGCCTGTAAAATTCTTTGGAAATCGTTAAATAATAAATAAGATATATACGTATAATGCGGAAACAATAAAACTGTGTTTTGATTGCATAAGGAATATTTTAGGATATAATGAACGTTATAATTTTTTTCCTTTAATTTTTGTAATTAATATTCTGTCTTAGAGTTCTGAAAATTTACATACCTATGCATTGAAATATAATAATATTAAAAATTATTAAGCATATTAATATTTCTCAAGAAAAAAAAAAAAAAATAAATAAATCACAAATTTAAATTGCTTCAAAATAATTTTTAAAGTGCTTTTTGTTAATTAATTTTAAATCGCCATACCGTCTTCCCCCCCCTCCCCTCCGAAAAAAAAAAAAAAAAAAAAAAAAATATATTATTACTTTCCGAACACTATAGTGAGGAATGTATTGTAATCATGTCAAAATGCCGAATTTGAGATTTTAATGTTTCTATACGTTTCGAGGTCCACTGAGTCCGTTTTCACTATTTTTACGATGATATATGTATGTGTGTATGTATGTCTGTGAGTGAACACGCTAGCGTCTAAACGCTTTGCTGGAATACGCTGAAAGTTGGTACGTATATTGTAAGTCACCATAGTACGAACCCTATTGATTTTGGTTAATCTAGCACTTATAGTTTTTTTACAGGGACACCAGGGAAAGTTCTTTATCATTATGGCCTAAGGGGCCAAATTTTTAAAAGTGCGATAGCGTCTAAACGCTTTATTAATCTGAGCGAAAAATTTGTACACATGTTATAGGTCACAGTTGCACCAACTGTATGGATTTTGGCGAATTTAGCACTTACAGTTTTTTTTACAGAGACACAAAGAAAAATTCTTTATCATTATGGCCTATGAGACCTAATTTTTAAAAGTGCGATAGCATCTAAATGCCTTATTCAATTGAGCTGAAAATTTATATCAATATTATAAATCACTTTTGCACTAACCATAAGCATTTTGATGAATCTAGCATTTATAGGTTTCTACAGGGACACAACGAAAAATTCTTTATCATTATGATCTATGGGCTCAAAGTTCAGTAGCGTTAAATAAAACATCGTGTACTATATGGAGAAAAATACTCAAACACTCTATTATGGTTTTCTCTCTTTTGTTTGTTTAACAACTCCTCTTTCTTTACTTTATCTACAAAACTGTTAATTACTCAATGTTCGGAAAGTCGAGTGGAGTCACTCCAGATTTTTATTATACTTTAGCAATACGTTCTAAACATATATGGGTATTACTTTGGGAGCTGATTGGTAAGCTAATTCCTTAAAAAAATCTTTATGTTTCAATGTTGAAATTTAATGCAAAATTTTCACATTCAAACATAAAAATATTTAAAAAAAAAATTAATTTAACAATCAGAAAGTAATATACAAATATGTTTGAAGTATATGTATTGTTAAAAGCATAATAATAATAATAATAATAATAATTCTGTTATTAATATATATATACAGTATATATAATAAATTATTCAGGGAATTGCCTTACACAAAACTTTTTCATATTCATTCAACAAATTTTGAATAGCCTTGTATATTATTTATAAGTTATGTACGCAACAAACAGTGTACTTAAATTTCTTGAGATAAGTTGATAACAGACACATACCTAGACATAGGCACACATAGAGAACAGCTTCTAAAAATATGATTTTCTGTTTCAGGGGACCTCAAAACCGAAAATTCGACCTTTAAAACAATACTTTCTCTACCATTACGTGGGTAAGAGAAAAGGAAAAAGAAAGTACATATATTATTAGAATAAATACCGCTATGTGAATAGCTAAATCATTTTTAAGCGAAACATTGATTTGATTACTTTTATTATCTTCCATATCCATTGTTCAACGGAGTACTTGATGTAAATAAACTCAACATTAAATATACATTTTCTAAATACAGCCCGACACTAACTGAGATTGATTACACCGATTATCGCGCAGAGTGAAAAATTGTTTTTCATTTGGGTGTTCTGTTTTTCATATTTAGTTGCTTAAAACGGTGCGATTAATCACAATTTTATCACGATTAATTAAGTTTATTAATTATAAAGCTTTTAGTAAATATGAAGTAAAATTTGTGTTTAGGTAAACAAAAGTCACTTAAAAGTGACAAATGCATTTGGCAAATTTTCAAAACTAATAAAGGAATGAAAATCTCATCAGTAACATCTTTCAGCTTTGAATGTTCTCAGGGAAATTTTGGCATTATTCGTAACTTACTTTTTCAAATTAATTATACTCAAATTAGGAGCAGAAAAAAGAAAGAAAAAAGGAACTTTTTTCTTTCTTTTTTATCAGTATTGATGATCGTAATTATTCGAGAATATCCAGTTTTACTAACTCATATAAATACTATTTGTCATTTTTAAGTATAGGAAAAAAATCTGTAGTTAATTCTTCGAATCTCTTCTTTTAGAACATTTAGAGTAGTGCGTTTAAACAAGTTTGAATCGGTGAGTAATTCAGTAAATAAGTAAAAGTTGAAAATTAGAGATGTTTTATTGTAGTTTTTCTCTTTATGTTTGTGTTTTCGTACACATAGAACATAGTAAATATAGTATGAAAACCTTTTCAAACATTGCACAAGATGAAACGAAGTATCACATGAAGAACTGGAAAGAACATGAATAAAGATTTCTGAAAAATCATTAAGAATCCTTTTAATGAAGGCATGCAACATGCAATAGTTTTTCAAGGGCTGTGATTGAATGTTGCAAGCAAAATAGGTATTGTTTCTGTCATACTGTATGCAATTTGCTAAAAATTATACACACACACACACACACACACATATATATATGATAGGTATCGTAATAAAATTTAATATTAAAATTTAGCAATTAATAGGTACACAACAAAACCAACACACAAAATAATAGAACTGATTTTAACTTAGAGGAAAGACTGACACAAAATTGTTGCGATTTAGATTAAGAACCAATAAGAGACAAATATAACTTAAATTATTTTACGCCGACATGGATAATAATAAAAAAAGGGCCAATAAACTTAATGATAGAGAAAACAAAAAAATAACCACAGAAATAATTGGAGAAAATTGCTTAAAATTAGAAGTAAAATACTCGTCAGGGGGCATGTACTTCATAAAGCTGTGAAAGCTGCATCGATTTCGTAAAACAATATAGCTAATCATAGCAATTTATATCGTTTCAGCCCCGATCGAAGCAGCAAAACTATATAGAATGAGAAATTAAATGAAATATTAAATAAAATCAAATATTAAATAAAATCAACATGGGTACTAGATAGAAAACTAGAAAAAAGCATAGTAGCCACATGTAAAACATTTAACACAAACTGGAGAATAGGATGATGCCAACAAAAAATGATATATACATAATTGTGAAAACCAGTTTTATTTTATTAATTGGTTCTGTAGTGTAGATTTATCTTGTCATTTTAAGAACTATTTTGTACAGTTAATTAAACCAACTTGATTCGATTGACCAAAAGAATTTTGTTGAAAGAACAGTCACTCTCTTTGGACAGTGGGATAACCTACGTCAAAGTTCTCTTTGTAAACAACTAATGAGCGAGTGATATGCTTCTCTCGATTTAGGTAACAAAATCGTTGAATGTATATTTACAAAAATATTTTTGAAAATTTAGCAAAATTTTTGTTGTTCCAATAAAACTTTTTTTTTTTTTTTTTGGTGTTTGTGTGTGCGTGTGTGCGTGTGTGTGGGGGGGGGGGGGGGCGCACAATGGAATGTAATATATCCGAATTTTTTCACGGGGTATTGTGAAAGAAATATCGTTTTGGGGATTCTCCTCTTGACGGGATTTGGAAGATTAAATAAATACATAAAATCTATATGATGTTTACTGTGCAGCTTTTTTTTGAATTTATCAAAATCGTTGATTTTATAAAGCAAACATTGGCATCCCCAAACCATATGTTATTGACGCTCGTAAAATTCTTACGATTTTAATGACAAGTTTTCCCATGTCCAATTTTTAAGAATAGAAACTTTGTAAAGTAGTACCATAAATTATAAAGAACGTAATAATTGTCTCGGGCCGATATATGTAAGCACGATCCTTCATTGAACATTGTGTGTATAAGCAGCTTGAGGAATTGCGTTTCTACTTTTATACTGTACTTGTGCTTCCGTTTTTTCGCCTGGTGAAGAATCTTGCTTTATTGTAATGACCAGAAACTATTGTTGTACTTATTATTATTTTTTTTAATGTAATTATGTTTGTTTACAAAGGTCTTATACTTCATTTTTTAACACCAGTCTTTCTTTCTTTTTTTTCGCCAATCTCGAAATCTATCAATTCCACTATGAAATAATATATTGTCATACATATAACATACTTTAGAGAAGTACATAATTAATTTTAGCTTGCCGTTGTTGGATAAGATTATCCAAGCCGTCCTTCATTTTGCCTCGACTTATCAAAGAAACACATTTTTATAATTATATTTATGTGAGAGCAAGTGATGCAAAAGAAAGTAAATTAAATAAAATTACTATCATCACAGCTTACAGATTTTTTCTTGGTCACATACACAGATATTTATCTCGATTTTTTCTTATTTCTTTCGTTTTATAAATTGTTTAACACATTCGTTTAAAGTAATTTTTACAAAAGAAATCGTGACACAGAAACTTTTATCACATTTTACAAAAGAGATTTTTTTATTTTTTTTTATTACTCTTTGACTGAAAGCCTGCCATTTAGTTTAACTACTCTATCATTAGAGTAAGGGCAAAACTGCCTATCTTGATAGGACAGATGGCGTCAATTATGCCAACTTTTACAGAATTGCTATTAAGTAAATACTGTTTTGTCATTTGTTTGGAGCACTTCAGAGTTACAAAAGATGGGAATCAACTGGGAATTATGCCAGCACGCAAGCTCTTTATTCACCATACACGAGTATGAATCTGACAGTTGAATTGAAAGGATATCATGTGTAATATTTAATTACTTGCTAAATTTAGCAAGTAAATGATCAGAAGATTTTTTTTTTTTTTAATTATTAATTAGCCAAAATTTATTCTTTGATTTTTGCACAGTTATGCAATAATTGATTGTATGCTTATTAAGAGAGATGAGGTGTTTAATTTTTAATTATGCTATATTTAGTACTGACTCTAGAATAAAAGAGCGCCACGGGGAATTCAATAAAAGGATTAACCGGTTTTCAAAAAAGACATTATTTGCATAATTTGTTGTTCTTTATTTTTTGAATTTTGTACAAGACATTTAATTTACATTAAGCTTAAATGCTACAGGTTTTATAGCGCTAAACAAGATGTTCTTGTTTTCAATCACATACACACACACTAAAAAAAAACACATACACACACTCTTTTACTATAAGATATAGCATATTTTGAATTAAGATTGATTGATTACTACCTTAAGCTCTTTTGACTTAATTGTTTGATTTGGGATTCATTTTAAGTAATTTTTACAAAAGGAACTAACTTTTATCATTTTTAGGAGAACGGGACACAGTGGACATAGGGGCACAGTGGACCACCCCCTATTTAAATCTATTAATTCTCTTTTATTTCATATGGATACTCATGTGTGGCAGCATGGTACTTATAGTTGTATGTAGCCAAAAAAAAAAACAAAAAAACATGGGAAATATCAAGGTAACCATTTTGAGCAGTTTTTATGCTTTGAGCTGCGTAAAGTAATTTTTCCACATTGAAGTTTTTTAAATTTTATGAAGATTGAACTAGTGACTATAAATACTATATAGCTGTTAAAGGGAAGCAAGCTATTGCTGTTTTTAAATTCCTAAACATTATTAGCATATTTGTAGTCTATATATTATTTTATTATTATTATTTGTTTTACTCTGGCCCGGGGCACAGTAGACCGCCTCTACATGGGGCACAGGGGACCACATTCCAATGTGCCTAAAACTCCAAATTAGATTTAATTCTTATATTTGTTTTAGTTTAATTTATAGATACAAATGTAATGTAAAGTATTAATATCTCAAAATAATAAATATTTGTATGTTATAATAAAATAAATAAAAATAATAATAAACTTTGGAAAGTAATAAATATTTGAATGGTAATATAATAATTATTAATATCTAAATATATTAACTATTTGATTTATATAGCATTAATAAAAGAAAAAATAGCTGATAAATAATAGGAATAATTTATTATTGTTGTTGTTTTTAGAGATGATATGTGAAAAGCAAAAGAAGTAGCTTAATATATTTTAGTTAAATTTATCCTACAAACATAATGTAAATTAATTATATCTCAAAATAATTTTAAAAATATTAAATATTTGAATAGTAGTATAATATTTATTAATACCTGAATTACAAAAAATATTTGATTTATATAATATTAATAAAAGAATAAAAAACAATATCTATTTTAACTTAATAAATTTTCTTACTGAGATTTGATTTCTTATTTGTTTATTTTTATTTCATTTTGGTTATTTTATTTCATGAAAATGCTTGAATTATGTTCTTTAGACTAAAATGGTATAAGAAACTAATTTTAGAGAGAGAAAAAAAAGTATTAATTTAATATAAATAATAGAGGCTGGTCCACTGTGAACCGGTGATGGGGCACAGTGGACCACTTTGTGAGTGCTCACAATTTATTTTTTCATTCATAACGTATTGGAAATATTGTTATAAAAAATTTAAGACATGTCAAGAAGGGTTTAGAGATTGTTTGCTATTTTTTCAAGTACATTGCTTTTCTGTCTTTTGTGAAAAAAAAATAAAGAGTGTAAAAGTGGTCTACTGTGCCCCGGTCTCCCCTACACTAAAACGTTTTTCACTGAAACTTTTATCAATTACATTTTACGAAAGAGACTTTGTATTATTTTTTGTCTGAAAGTCAACTATTTAGATTTTAACTACTCTATCATTAAGGTAAGGGAAAAAGTTGCCACTCTTGATAGGACAGATGGCGTCAATTATGCCAACTTTTAAAAAATCGCTATGAGGTAAATACTGTTTTGTCATTCCTTTGGAACACTTCAGAATATGAGATAGGAACCAACTGGGAATTATACCAGCACGCGAGCGTTTGATTTACCACACCCAAGGTTTTGAATCTGACTGTTGAAATGCTGTCACAGGTATATTGAACTAGTTGCATAATTAAGCAGCTAATAGACCAGAAGTTTTTTTCATTAAAGATTTAGAATTTCTTCTTTGATTTTTTTTTTTTTTTTTCATTGATAAGTAAAAATTGTTTTCCTGCATATCAATTTCGGAATGATAATATGTTTTCTATTTGTTTTCTTTCCTTCAAAATTTTGGATTTTGGATTTTGGATTTATCACCTTATGCTTTCTTTCCTTTTTTACTTTCTTCTATATGTAATATGGAGAAAGTATTGGATTCGTGAAAATTTTCGACCTCCGTTTTTTGATGGATTTACACGTTTTGGGATGTCCTGAACACGAATTGATAGTTTTTAGAAAATGTCTGTCTGTCTGTCTCTGTGTGTGTATCACGAATTTTGTGTCCACTGTATCTCACGAACCAATGAAGGAAATTTAACTAAACTTGGTATTTAGTTGCACCCTGAAATAAACTGGTGATTACATTAGGGGATCAATCGCTCAACAGGTGGCGCTGTGATCTCATTTTTTCTAAATTTTTAGCATGGTAGTATAGGACAAAATTTCGTATAAATGTACATAATGAGAGTTACTTTTAACTTGTGATTGTAAAATTAATATGAATTATTGATAATAGTAGTAGTTAACTAGGAAAAAAATTCTGTGCATGTGGGGGCATCAGTTCCCCCCCGGGGGATAAATTTTCAAGATGGGTGTCTTTCGAAAGGTCTCGTCAATACCTTTAAAAGGAAGGATTGAACTATAAATCTGTGATAATTTAAATCAAAGTTACCGACTTTTTTAACTTTTAAGGGAATTTTTTTTTTTTTTTTTTTTTTTTTTTTTTTTTTTATAAACCAAACATGGTATTTAGTTGGTCCCTGAAATAAACTGGTGCTGATTACATTTTTGGATCAATCGCTCAACAGGTGGCGCTGTGATCGCATTTTTTTTCTAAATTTTTAACATCGCAGTATAGGACAAAATTTCGTATAATTTTCAACATGGGTATCTTTCGAAAGGTCTCGTCAATACCTGTAAAACGAATGGTTGAACTATAAATCTGTGATAATTCAAAACAAAGTTATCGATTATTTAAATATTGTTACTGAGTTAATTTGTATAGGAAAATATAGAAGAAAGTCTTGTTGTGGCCACAAAATACTAGTTTCTTTCTTCTATATGTATAAGAAGAAAGTATTGGATTCGGGAAAATTTTGAACTCCAGTTTTCGATGGATTTCGATGATTTGAGATGTCCTGAACACGATTTGACTCCTTTTAAAAAATGTCTGTCTGTGTGTGTGTGTATCACAAATTTTGTGGACGCTGTATTTCACGAACTAATGAACGAAATTTAACCAAACTTGGTATTTAGTTGGACCTTGAGCTAAACTGGTACTTGATTTGAATGTCAATCGCTCAACAGGTGGCACTTTAAAATAATTTTTTCTAAATATTTAACATGGCAATATTGGACAAAATTTCGTATATATGTACACAATGAGAGTTATTTTTAACATGTGATTGTAAAATTAATATGAATTATTGATAATAGTAATAGTAAACTAGGAAAAAAAGTTTGTGCATGTAGAAGCATTGCTCCCCCCTTCCCCCCCCCCTGGGGAAAGTAACCCCCGAGGGGTTGTAAATTTTCAATATAGGTATTTAGAAAGAACTCGTCAATACGTTTAAAATGAATGGTTGAACCATAGATCTGTGATAGTTTAAAACAAAGTTATCGATATTTTTCATTTTAACGAAATTTTTTTTTTTTTTTTCTTCTGATTTTTGGCACAAAATTAACTTTCTTTCGGCATTTAGAATTATAAATTCTGTGAGATAAAAATCGTCTCCATTCATCATGGAAAATATTTTTAATAAATAATAACTTAATACATAAATTATACTGCCTGAATTTGTGTAAAATTACGTAGAAGAAAGTCTCATGGTGGCCACAACATACTAGTTTGAGTTAGTTTAAGGGTTATAGACTATTTAGCATGAGAGTAGATATTGTTTTTTAATTATCGAAAATTTAGCTTTTTACTCTGGGATTTATATACTT
The DNA here is from genome assembly GCA_963930645.1 of Salticus scenicus. Lineage (NCBI taxonomy): Eukaryota > Metazoa > Arthropoda > Arachnida > Araneae > Salticidae > Salticus > Salticus scenicus. The sequence continues at coordinate 196,661,900 of OZ005658.1, read as the reverse complement.
TTTTAGCATTAGGAAAGTTGATTTTAATTTTTAAAGTTAAAAATGGTTTTATATTTGTGGGGGAAAAGTTTCAGTTGTTTAAAGAAAGGGGGATGGGAAGGCACCGATTATGTAGATGGATTTATTAAATTAATTACAAAATTAAGCAGCTAAATAATCAGAAGATTTCTTGTTTATGAGCCAAAATTCATTCTTTTGTTTCATAGATAAGCAAAAAAAAAAAAAAATTATTGTTTATTAATTCAAGAGTAATAAGTTTTTTTTTTTTTTTGTTTTTTTTTTTTTTTAATTAATAAGATTTTTTTAGTTTTAACCATCTAATAACCCTTTAAGCAAAATTGATAATTTTAAGCTTTATTAATTTTAAGAGTTGAAGACATCACCAGAGAAGTTATTGTTTTTCATCATTGAAAGATTATGAATATGTAAAATTTTATTAATTTTTAACTTTTATTTTAAATCTTAACATCTATTTATGAAAAAGAATATACAAAATAGCTTTCAGCATATCAATCTTAAAAACTTTAATAAATTTTATTTTATTTCCAACGTTTCGGTTAAATTCCTTCATTAACCTTCTTCAGGGAAGAAACGATGTTTAAAAAACTTAAACATAGATAATTTAGGTTATTCCTTGATATAACAAATACAACTTTCCTTTTTCCTTGAAGTTGTATTTGTTATATCAAGGAATAACCTAAATTATCTATGTTTAAGTTTTTTAAACATCGTTTCTTCCCTGAAGAAGGTTAATGAAGGAATTTAACCGAAACTTTGGAAATAAAATAAAATTTATTAAAGTTTTTAAGATTGATATGCTGAAAATTATTTTGTATATTCTTTTTCATAATTATTAAAACAGCATATATAAAAAAGTGGAATAAATATTTCTGGATCTTAACATCTGTCTTGCATAAATAAAAGCTGATATCAGGTCTTTTATTTCTCTCCTCTTACGATTTAAACATCTTTCCTTTAATGTTGTATTTATAGTAACATCTTTAACACTAATTTGTATTTATATTATCACATAAGCTTTCTCTTTTTTGCCCCCTCAGATTTCAAGTCCTGCCATTACCATAAAAAGTTGAAATTGCTTCTAACGTTTACACTTCGAATGAAGAATTGTCCAAATACTTACTGAAATATGGAGAGAAAGGTTGTGTTACACCAGAAACTTTCTGTTGTAAATGTTTACGAGCACTTAAAAATTCTTTTTGCTCTAAACATACTTCTAGAATTGCTCAAGAATTTAACTTCAACTGTAACTTCACTGCTCGGTAATGAGTGTAAATTTTATAACAGCAGAGACTACGTTAACTTTTAAAAACTTTGTACACGCTTTGATTTTATTATGTTTCATTAAAAAAAAAAAAAAAAAACTAAAAATATAAGAATAAAATAAAATAGAGTAATTTGTAAACGCAAAATATGTTATATTATTCTTAACTTTATCTAAAGCAAAATTTTAGCTTTACTTTTTTGCAACCCCCCCTCCCCCCCCCCCCCCCCCCCACACACACACACACACAGAGAAAATAACGTAACGTATTTGCCAAAGTTTTTTAAAGACGAAATATTTCTTTATGTAAAAACCTTTTTAACAATTTTCAACTAAGTTTAAAAGTTTTTACATGCTCTGTTCATTTGTTTGTCTATTCATACGAGCTGTAATTTTCAGAAATGTTTTATTAAAGTTTTTTTTTTGCATTCTTTTTTAAAAATGTTATGCGTATCTTTGTCGTCTTTTTTGTAAAGTCACACCAAAGAATTGGGATACATGTTATATATATATATATAAAGTATAGTCAATTCTCTCTCCCCCCCACCCCCTCCTTTAATCTATTTATTTATTTTATTATTATTTTTTTTTTTCTTGTGCGACGTAAAAGGAGTGTTATGATCAGAACGTACGTTAATTTTTGCATAATTCAAAAATGGTTAACCCTAAATCATTGAAATTTTATACTTACAAGGGAAGTATGAATGAGTAAAATTCCGATTTAAACAAAACGGAGCTTAAATTAAAGAGCATGGTCGAAAACATACGGTAGCGTACAAATTTGCTGCAACAACCCCCCAATGTTTAAAACGAAAATAGCGAAGCCTATTGCGAACAAAATTAAAGATTACAAACAAATCACATTACAAAGTAAAAATAGAAAAGAGATGCCATTGATTACATTGGATATAGACATCGAAGCTTAAATAATTAGAATTTCAATCACTTCAATAAAGGAATTTATTAAATGGAACATACATTTAAATTTGTTAACATTGCCACAGTTCACATTGCAACTTTTAATATTACATAATGTTGATTAATATTAAAGTGTATTACAAAAGCTGGATAAAAAACAAAAAAAAAGGTATCACTATATCACCTTTACTTCAATTTCATATAAACCGTAACTCTAATAAATAATATTGCAAGATAAAAATTTGCGGGCCACAATGCCTTGCTATGGTAGAGTTGAGGATTGTTTTCGGAAAACAGCTGATTTCCTATAGTCTCGAACCCACAGGAGGAATATTGTCCATTAGCTCAAATAATTGTTAACTGAAGACGATTAAAAAAAAAAAATAATAATAATAATAATACAACTTCTATTTAACATGGTGAATTAACTCCTTTATTTTAAGAGAGAATAAACTGAATAGACAAAATGACCGAGAATTTCTAGATCACACTTTTCTTGACAGCAGAACAATATTATGAATATTTTAATTACTTTTTATTGCAAGAAATTTTCGCTTGACTTCCTAGAATTGGAATTGGGTCATAAACTCAAATTATAGTTACTAAATCTCGCCTCTTCTGTTCCCATGTACTTGCAGAGATTTTTAAATGAGATTGACTACCATAATATAGGAAAACGTACTAGAATTCTAATAGGGCTTTTTACCACGTTTTTATTAACTCGCTTTCTTGTTTGTTTGTCCAGTACAAATCTTGTAATCGATTTTTAACTAACTTCCCGAGTAGCTAGACATTTGAAACTTTCAGAATAGCTCAGAACACGATGACAATGCATTCTTTCAACACTTCTATTCAATTAATAAATGTTTAAAAATTTCTTATAATTGCTCTGTTTGTTACGCATTCGAACATTTTCTTTCAAATTGATGGGATAATTCATCAAAAAAAAAAAAAAAAAAAAAAAAAACGTATTTATTAATACATAGTCAAGTTTATATGATTCAACAGAAAATTTAAAAACGTGGTATATAAAAAGTTCTTTTTATATTGTAATTATTAGAGCTCGCCTTCAAAGGGTGCCAGAATTTATAACGATGACGTGGAACTATTGTTACGAAAGTCACATTTATTTTCTATATGTAAGTCACAGAATTTTTTTTCAGCGTAAGATAATGAAACCTTTTACCATGGTTTGATGCTTGATTTTATGTGTGGTCAATTATATGCAATAATTTATTATAAATTCAAACTAAGCAGATTTAGTAAAATTTGTTATTGTAGATATATAATTAAATGTAACAAAAAAAAAAAAAAAAAATAATAATAATAATCTGGAGTGACTCCACTCGACTTTCCGAACATTGAGTACTTAACAGTTTTGTAGATAAAGTAAAGAAAGAGGAGTTGTTAAACAAACAAAAGAGAGAAAACCATAATAGAGTGTTTGAGTATTTTTCTCCATATATTACACGATGTTTTATTTAACGCTACTGAACTTTGAGCCCATAGATCATAATGATAAAGATTTTTCGTTGTGTCCATGTAAAAACCTATAAATGCTAGATTCAACAAAATGCTTATACTTAGTGCAATAGTGATTTATAATATTCATATAAATTTTCCGCTCAATTGAATAAGGCGTTTAGATGCTATCGCACTTTTAAAAATTTGGTCCCATAGGCCATAATGATAAAGAATTTTTCTTTGTGTCCCTGTAAAAAAACTGTAAGTGCTAGATTCACCAAAATCTATACAGTTGGTGCACCTGTGACCTATAATATGTGTACAAATTTTTTGCTCAATTGAATAAGGCGTTTAGATGCTATTGCACTTTTAAGATTTTGGTCCCATAGGCAGGGTTGGCAAGTTTCTTCCAAGGTGGAAAAAACCGCGGAAAAAACCATGGAAAAAACCGGCCGGAAGAAATAGGTTTCTTCCAAGTGGAAGAAATGGAAGAAACTGTTTTTCTTAAAAATTTATTCTATAAATTGCAGATTTGTAAGATACAATGGATGCATTGATCTTATAAACAACTTTAAGTAACTTTAAATATACCTATACAAATTTAATAACATATTTAGTTAATAATTATGAGTTTTTTTTATCAAAATGAGCTAATGAGCCTCGGTATGTGATGATCAAGTTCCAAAATACTCAAAATCCAGTAAAAAAATCAATTTCTATTTAAACAGTATAAAGTTTTATAATTTAGACAATTTTATTTCTTTAACAGGTAATAAATGATAATTTGGATCACTTGCTTATACTTTCTGATAAAACAGCTCTTAATGTAATCGAGTTAATTAAAAGAACCAGTATGCAATAATTACTATTTACTGTATTACAAAATATCATCAAAAACTTTATTTTCCTTATAGTCACATACAGTACAGTCAACTCCCTCTAATCTGCAGATTTATAATCTGCAGATAATCTTCTAATCCGTAATTGATTTTTAATCTAAAAGAAATTTACATCTCATATTTCAAAAAAATTCACATTTCTCACATTTTATTACCATGTTTTTATTAACTTCGATTCTTGTTTGTTTGTTTGTCTGGTACAAATCTTGCAATCTACTTTTAACTAATTTCCCTACTAGCTAGACATTTGAAACTTTCACAGTAACTCAGAACCCAGTGACAACACAATAGTTCGAAGTCAGATTTTCGTATAGTTTTCTTTTAATTAATTAAAATATGAAAATAATAAGCTCTTAATAGCAATAAAATAGCCATTAAAAAATTAGCTATAATTTAATTGTTGCCAAAAAAAAAAAAAAAAAAAAAAAAAAAAAAATTACGAGTTCATTTTCTTTTGTCATAAAAATAAATACATTTAATTCAACAACGTGAATGTGAAAAAATTATAAAAAGTTAAATAATGCATTTCACAAAAATTGACGTCATTATCAATTTTAAAATTTTATACACATTGATAAGTGCTAATATACGTTGTTCTAAAAGGAGAAAAATTTTATTTTTAAAACCAACTTTTTTTTTCACTATTATTATTATTTCACTGAACTGATTCCGCATGCTTAAATATTATTTTTTAGCCTCGCGTATTTTATTAATGACTCATCAGAAAATTTAAAAACATGATATATAAAAAGTTTTTTTCTTAAATCTTATAATTATTTATCAAACTTTTAGCATAATCCTTATTTTGAAACACAAATGGGGAAGGGGGGGGGGTCGAGGGAGTAACATTCTTATATTTATTATCCTGCAATTCATACAGACTAGCGCAGAAAATAAACCACTATTACATGAATGTTTAACAAAATTAATCAGCGATGAATATTATTTCCAGACTTTCAAAAATATTTTGTTTCGTATTTTTGAAATATGTTGTTTACATTTTATAGGTACCTATTATTTAAATATCCTTAAATTATTTACCATCATATGTGAATGTGATAGATTAGTTTTATTAATATTGAAGAAATATTTATTCTAAAATTTATTAAAAATTCTCTTTCCGTTTTGATGTCTATTTAATAACTGACTTTGTATCTGCAAAAGAAAACTGTTAACAAAGGCAATGATCTCTAATTTGCAAATTCCTATTATCTGCATAACCTCTGGACAAAACTTTTGAGGGATTTGACTGAAAAACAAATGAAAAGTTTTTTCGTAGCTCAATACTTCACTTTATTTTTCAACTTAAAATAGATAAATACAAACTATGGATTTTTTTTTTTTTTTTTTTTTTTATCCTAGAGAGCTTGCAGGACAGCTTAAAAGTAGGTATCTTACTTATTGATACAGTTCATTGGGTACCAGCTTTGAGTTTATACAAAAAATTGTATCCTTAAAAAAAAAAAAGTGCAAATATTATGGCTAAAAATTCCATAATTATTATCACTTGTACTGTTTGAAGGTATAATAATATTATGAGATAGTATCTATGCAAAAAGTTCTAAAAATATTAGCATTGAAAAGTAAAAACCCATCACCTGTATATACTTAGTGTTTGTTATCAAATAACTTATTTTTCTAAAGATATTTTTAATATTAATTGAATTATAGTTTAGATTTGGCATTATATTTATACTTTGAGTTTATATAGTTCATAAATTTTAATTTTGAACATCTGTTTTGTCTTTTGGTTCGTTTCTTCCATTTCTTCCGGTTTCTTCCATTTCTTCCAGTTTCTTCCGGTTTTTTCCAGTTTCTTCCACTGTCCTGGAAGAAACTAGTTTCTTCCGGAAGAAACCCAACCCTGCCCATAGGCCATAATGATAAAGAATTTTTCTTTGTGTCCCTGTAAAAATTCTGTTAGTGCTAGATTCACCAAAATCAATAGGGTTCGTACTATGGTGACTTACAATATACGTACCAACTTTCAGCTTATTCGAACAAAGCGTTTAAACGCTAGCGTGTTCACTCACACACATACATATATCATCGCAAAAATAGTGAAAACGGACTCATTGGACCTCGAAACGTATAGAAACATCAAAATCACAAATTCGGATTTTTGACATGATTACAATATTTTCCTCGCTATAGTGTTCGGAAAGTAAAAAAAAAAAAAAAAAAACTTTTCTAGGTGATAAAATGTAACACGGTAAGTTATTCGAGAGAAATTTAAAGCACTTAATGTTTTTTTTTTTTTTTTTTTTTTTTAAGAAATAATTTTTTACTTTATCGATATTTAAATTGGAATTACATTAGATTTCCAAAGATTAATTTCAAATTAAGTTATTTCTAAATGAAAATTGTCGATGTATTTATTCATAATTATTTGCCTAGTAATTAACTTATTACATTAAAGGAATCTACGTTAATGTTATTATTATTTAATTATTTTTCTAACTGTAAATGTACGATGAGATAAAAGATTTCATTGGCGAATTATCGTTAGTTTACTGCGTTTGGTTATCATATCTCATTAAAAAGATGGTTCCCAGGGATAGTAATTATCATGTCAATATTTATATGTATTTAATGGCTCTAAAATGCGTTTTCAAATAAACTATCAAAGTTTAATGTACCGAAGTTCGTGTTTTAATGAGGTTTTAAACTGTTTAATTCTATTTGATTTTTGCTATCTTCTTTTGATGCTAAATGCAAGCTAATTTAAAAATTTAGGGTAATTACGTTTTTTTTTTTTTTTTTTTTTTTTTTTTGCAAGTGTGATAGGAGGTAGCATTGGAAACAACACCAATATATATATATATATATAAGTCATTATTGCTTTTAACATATATAGGATGATATTACACTAATTTGAGAAACGAAGAAAAAAAAAAAAAATGCATTTTTAGAGTTATATTTTAGTTTTTCAGTTATGTAATTTGTGCAAAAGTATTTACTTGAAAATATTTTTTATTAGATAGTTAAACTAAATTGCACTTTAATGTAGATTTATATTTAAAAAAAAAAAAAAAAAAAAAAAAAAATCTCTCTCTTTTCTGGGAAATAAAACTTCGGAGTTTTGGAAAAGCATTTTTAGTATTAATTAAATATTTTTTGCTATATTTTTTTAAATTATAGTTTGTGGAGTGTGATAAGTTGCTGTTATGTTCTCTTAATTATATTATGATGAAGAAACACGAATAAAAAAATATTTCCTTGAAAATGATTTTATATTTAATAATCTAAATTTAACTGCACTTTAATGTGCTATGTTTTATTTATATTTAAATAAAATTTTCTATTTTTACTTTCCGAACACTATAGTGAGGAAAGTATTGTAATCATATCAAAAATCCGAATTTGAGATTTTGATGTTTCTATACGTTTCGAGGTTCAATGAGTCCGTTTTCACTATTTTTGCGATGATATATGTATGTATGTGTTTATGTGTGTGAGTGAACACGCTAGCGCCTAAACGCTTTGTTCGAATAACCTGAAGGGCCTATGGGACCAAAATCTTAAAAGTGCGATAGCATCTAAACGAATTATTCAATTGAGCAAAAAAATTATACACATATTATAAGCCACAGATACTCAATCAGTATAGATTTTCGATAATCTAGCACATATAGTTTTTTTTACAGGGACACAAAGAAAAATTCTTTATCATTATGGCCTATGGGGCCAAATTTTTAAAAGTATGATAGCGTCTAAACCACATGTTATAGGTCACAGTTGCACCAACTGTATAGATTTTGGTGAATCTAGAACTTACAGTTTTTTTACAGGGACACAAAGAAAAATTCTTTATCATTATGACCTATGGGACTAAATTTTTAAAAGTGCGATGGCATCTAAATGCCTTATTCAATTGAGCTGAAAATTTATATGAATATTATAAATCACTGTTGCACTAAACTAACTATAAACATTTTGTTAAATTTAGCATTTATAGGTTTTTACAGGGACACAACGAAAAATTCTTTATCATTAATCATTATGATCTATGGGCTCAAAGTTCAGTAGCTTTAAACAAAACATCGTGTAATAGATAGAGAAAAATACTCAAACAGTCTATTATGGTTTTCTCTCTTTTGTTTGTTTAACAACTCCTCTTTCTTTACTTTATCTACAAAACTGTTAATTACTCAATGTTCAGAAAGTCGAGTGGAGTCACTCCAGATTTTTTTCCTTTTATTTCAATATAAGTTTCGAAATTTTTATGACTTCTTTTAATAGAGAAATTATAGATTATGTAAAAGGCATAAGTTGCTGTAAGTTCTCTTATTACTGGGTTGATCCAAGTTTTAATTGTTGGAGGCCATTTTTGAGAAATTTTTACTTACTTTTGTAAAAAAAAAAAAAAAAAAAAAAAAAAAAATCGTAGAAACCAACCTTTTAATTATTCTATATAAAAGTGTAATATCAAGTTAAAAGAGTTTTGTTTAACAAAATATTGGCATTAATAAAAAATAATATTAAAAACATGGAAAGAATTACAAAGGATTATTTCTTATACAACAAGAATATTTGAAGGGGCCGTTTTCATGAATTTGAATTTTGTGAAGGAGTCCTTTTTTATAATATGGAATTTTGTAAAGGAGCAGCAAAAGGGCCTCAGTTTTTGCGTGGTTCGATCCCTGAATTATAACTATGGAAACATTTGATGGTGTTATCTTTAAAATTTTAAATTGTGTTAGATTTAGTGCAATTTAAATATTTTCATTTTCTTTATTATATAAAATAATAATAATAGTAATAATAATAACAATAATAAGAATGCTGTGATGAGACAATTAATTTTTATGAGTTACTAGCAGTTTCGCCCGCTATGCTGGTGACCTACATGGAAAAAAAAAAAAAAAAAAAAAAAAAAAAAAAAAAAATCATTTGAAATTGGTCATTTAAATCTCCATAAACAAATAAGAAACTATTTCGCTAGCCGGCGATACTTTTTTTGAGTATTATATTTATTTAATAATAATAATTATTATTATTACATTTATTTGGCAAATTGAATTTTATGAATAATTATGTAATATCCTTGACTTTTCTTTTACTTTTTCAAGTATATTTATTTCGATTGCTTCAATCACAGGTGTAAGAATCCAAAGAAATATTAAATTTAACTCAGAAAATCGTGAAGTTAAAAGGTATAGGTACACCAAAATAAAAATTTGACAGAGCTTATTCGGAGCCTTCGAAATAATGTCGCTAGTTGTAGGTTTGGGTACGAATTTGGATTAGACATAGGTCCGAGGAAACGTTTATTTGAATCTAATCGCTCTAACTGTCGCCTAATATGTAACGCAAATATAACATTTAAGGGCCCGCTTCACTCACCGCCGCCGGAAGCCAAAGCTAATGTTATTCTATGGGAAAATTTTCTTTACAAATAACTTATTAACTAATATATGTTTTTAAATTCTGTTTTCACAATCTGAAAATTCCCAGCTGTTAAATTGACGGACCTTTTTTAAAAAAAATATTTTTTCAATTTTTTATATTTTATTTTGAAGCTGCAAAATACAGGGATGAAACTTTTCAGGGGCTACCCCTGAATTCAGGGTTTTTGAAATTTTTACTGTCTTTGAATTTCATGTTAAAATACTTTGTTTTTACAGAAATTTCTCATTTTGAATGTTTAATTTGCCCTACAATGCATTATGAAGTCTACAAATACCACTTAATATAGGTAGCCATATGATGTATCATTAATAAATATCCCCTCTCTGCATGCAAGGAACAGTTTTCAGGATTTTTTCAAGCTAGGTAGTTTCACCCCTGAAAATACGAATTTTCAACATGTGAATTTTTTTCATTTTGCAATTTCAAAATAAAATATTAAAAATTAAAAAAGTACATTTTTAAAAAAGGTCCGTCAATTTAACAGTTGGGAATTTTCTAAATGTGAAAACAGAATTTAAAAATATGTATTAGTTAATAAGTTATTTGTAAAGAATATTTCCCCATAGAATAACATTGTCTCGGGCTTCCGGCGACGGTAAGTGAAGAGGGCCGTTAACACCTTATAAAAACCTTTTACTTCATCCTTTAATAATAATAATAATAATAATAATAATGATTAATTATACTTAAAAAATAATAATAAAATAATTTTAATAAATAATTTCTACTACGTGAATTTGTATAGGAAAATATAAAAGGAAGATTTGTTGTGGCCATAACATACTAGTTTATATTAATCCTGAATATATATGTCAGTATTTATGAAATGTAATCTTCATAAATATATATCCGTCCTCTTTTTGACCGTTAAATATGTGCTATACATAAGTAATTTACTATCTCGCAGACAGAAATTATTTATTACATATATATTTTCTGCGATGGAATCCGAAAGTTTCTTTTTTATTATTTATGCTGGTATTAAAGTATTTACCGTGTATGGCATTACCTACTTTTTTTCGACAGACATTGATAAGACGATAAGACATTGATGTATATAAGGGTGAATTAATGTATACTTTTTTTAATAGTTGGGCGTGGTATATATCACGTATAAGCTAACAGATAACATTAAGAGTAAGCTGGGTTTTTTTTATGGATAAGTATACTTGAATAACGAGAGAGATGGGTTTTAAATAATTACACAGAAATATTTTCCTAATTGCTATGGTGGCCATTGTTTTCAAAATATTCAACATTTTTATTATATTTTCTTGCTATTTTGGTTTCATTAGCTGATGTATTCTGCCTGAATGTTCTTAAACTTTTACTCTGATGTCGTTCATTTACATTAATATTCGGAATGCGAATCAAATTATGTAATTATTTAGTGAACTTTGAGCCGTTAATATTTTAGTTTTATATAGTAAATCATGGATCAATCTAGCTAAAAATTAAGGCGTTAAGTATACATTTTGATAATAAACGTAAAATATAGGGAATACTATAGTTAGAAAGTTTACACGATATTTTGTTTTTTGCAAAAATTAAAAGACATGTCTTCCCCCACCCCCCATTCCTACATTATGTGAATTATTTAACGCTTATCAGTTTAAACTTACTGTTTTGTAAAACATTCACAAAATTGTTTTTGTTGGTAAGAGTGTGATTTTGTATATTTAGGATTATCTGTTTTTTATATTTCAGCACTACGAATCATAAGTGATCTTTTGGACCACTAAATCTAAATTTTCATTGCTGGCAAAAACCAACGTTGCCAACTGTAAGTATTTGGTACTATGTGTAGAAACATTTAGCAGTTTTCTTCAGCATATAAGGACGGAGTAGGTTTTTTTTTTTTTTTTTTTTTTTTTTTTTTTAAGGTACGCTTTTTCCTCAGGACATCCTCGGGGAATCTTGAGGATAAAGTACATCTTACGGGCCTCCTCAGCACTAAAGTAGGTATTTTAATTATCAATGTAGGGACATTCTGAGCTGCCCGTAGGGACATGGAAAAATTTGAGTTGGCAATACTGGTGTGAACTCTAAAAATGAGAGAACTGTGAGTCTGTGGGACTGCAGCTTTTAAACAAATAGACCGATTGTAATACTTTCTTTTTTTTCTTTTTTTTTCAATTAGAACGCTCATTTAATCGGGATGGTTCTTAGCTATACTTCAAGGAGTCTGATAGATTTACGTGTTTTTTCAAGCTACTTCGTATTGATATTTAAAAATTTGAGAGCTGCCAATTTTCCTACTTTCAAATTGTGTTACATAAAATATGTAAACTGTCAATTTTCCTACTTTTAAATTATGTTACATATAATTTACGAGCTGTCAATCTTGCAACTTCCAACATGTGTTACATGATAAGCAGGATTGGGAAAAATCCTGGTTTTTTTTTTTTTTTTCAGAAAAAAACCAGCCCAGTGGCTTTTTTCGGGTTTTATCAAGGTTTTTTGGGGTTTAATCAGGGTTTTTCCAGAGTATTTTTGGAATTTTATCAGAGTTTTCAGGAATATTTTCTTTTTTCCCTTTTTTTTAACATTAAGTATATTTATCATCATTCATAATAGGATAATTAAAAAAAATTAAATATTCATTATTCATTAAAATCAAAAATTTTATTTTAAAATTTCTAAAGTCTTTTCATGATTAAGTTATAACGAAATTTTTTAAAATTAAATAATACTTTAAATATTCTAAAATTTTGTTTATCTGCCCTTTACAACAAAAAATTGAATTTTAATAACTATTTAGTGTTGCTTTATTAAATGTTTCGTAGTCAGTAGATTTTCATAAAATATCTTTAATTATTGTCCCTCTACATTACGTAACAGTGCTGCACTATTAAATTTTTAGAATTTTTTTAAAATTTGATTTTTGTTTATATTTTACATTCCTCCAGTCCTACAGTTATATTGACAAACAACTCTCTTTTTTCTTGTTTTTTTATTTTTTTAGCATAATTTTTTATTCCGTTTTTAATAAGACAATTATACATATTTTTTTTTTTTTTCTATAGAGAAGTTTGAGACATTTCCAATATTTCTAAAAATTCTTTGTTCATGTTCTAATAATGTATATAATATGTTTTATAAATATACGTTTATTGTAAGTTAGATAAAAGTACAATTTCAAACAAGGATTTTGAAAAAAAAAACCTACTTGGGCTTTTTCTTGGGTTTTTTCAAGTGGGTTTTATTGAAAAAAAAAAAAAAAAAAAACACGCGGGTTTTTTCGGGTCTGGCAAAATCTAGCTAACCCTGATGATAAGCCATGTTTTTTTTTTTTTTGGATTAGAGTATTAAAATAATAATTATTATTATTATTCCGAACTTTTAAACTATTTCGATAAAATTTTTAAATCGGCCGAAATAGTAATTATAATTTTACAGTTAAGAAAAAAAAAAAAAAAAAAAAAAAAAAAGACAAAATTAAGTTGAAAATTAGATTTTCTAAAGATAAATAATATTATTTAAATTTAAGGCCAGTACTGCATTGACATTTTATAAATCGCGAGCTAGTGTTTTTCCAATCGAAAATTACAGATTTTATAGATAAACAATATTTAATAATTTAATTCACGGTCGGAAATTTTTTAAAAGCCTTTATATTTGTAAGTCTCACAAACTGATATATTTAAGTTTTAAGTTAGTTTTGCATTTCTCGAAAATCATAATTTTCTATCTAGTTTCTAAAATTAAAAAATGCTAATCTAAGATGCAGCATAACCCAATTTTAATTATATTTTGCGACCTTGATAAAAATTAAGAGTTGTATTAGTTATTTTTTTCTCACCTAACTTAAAATATTGTGACATAGCATAACATGTTAAAACATCGTCATAAAAAATGCCGTTTTTATTATTTATCGCTATACTGTACTGAAATGTTGACGATAACTCTCTACCTTTTTCCTTTTGTGTAGTACGTATGTAAAAAATCATAAAACTCAGTATGAGAGCTAATAATGATTTATTATTTTTGTCATTACGCCCTTTTTTGCGTAAGTTAATGGATCAAGCTTTTTTTCTTCTTTTTTGCCTGAACAATGCTTCTATCATTTTTATGCTGACAAGTCGATTCTTCTCCTTTTTTTCTTTTCTATTTTTTTTTTAAACATAAGTCAGAAAGAACATTTAAGACAAAATCGAAATTGCACTGTCATAGTCTTAATATTTTCTCGAAGAAAACCGGAACGGTTATGCTTTCATGAGCATAAATTAAACCAGACAGCTTCTGAGTTGATTCGTTTGGATATTCATAGGTGATCATTAACACTAATTTACCTTCGCTAATGGCAATGGAATTTTGACTTGAGCTTTATGACATTACAAAAACAATCGAGGTTTTTTTTTTTTTTTTTTTTAACCCTCTGCAGTTACTCTAGGCCTACGGCAAAAGATGTGGTGTATAGCTATAGCTTAACGTCGCTGAAGAGATACGCACTGGACAATTGGCGACAGTGTGGGATTTACTCCTAGGTGTGGTCTGGAGACTTGCCTCCATAATTTCGTTCCTGTATGGAAGGGATGGTTTTCCCGCTTCAGTAACCCCCGAGAGGTATAATTGTAAACGTGAAGGATATTTTCAGCCACGACGGATTTTTCGTGCACACGTCGGTCTTCAGCTAGCTCTAGTATTGAACTCACAATCTTCCAATTGTGAGCTTGACGCTCTACAAACTAGTTTGACCATTTTTAGAAAATATCTGTCTGTCTGTGTGTGTGAGAGAGAGACAAAATTTTGTGGCAACTGTATCTCAGGAACTACTGCACAGAATTTTATACAAATTGGTATGCAGTTATACCTTGACATAAATTAGTGCGTATCAACTTTTGGCAAACGTTGTCTTACAGGTTGCGTTGCCATTCCGCTTTTTCTAAAATTTTAACATGGTGGTACAGGACAAAATTTTGTATAACTGTGCATAAAGTGAATTATTTTTTAATAATCATATGAAATGTATAAAAATTATTTATAATAGAGATAGTCAACTGGAAAAAAAAATTGTATATGTAGGAGCATCGCCTCCTCCCCCCCCCCCCCCTCGAAGGGAATAAATTTTCATGATGGGTATCTTTTAAAAGGAATGGTTGAACCATCGATCTGCGATAATTTAAAATAAAGTTATCGATTTTTTTTTTTCATTAAAAAGATAAAAAAAATTATTAATATCGAGAATAAAATGAACTTTTTTTGGATATTTAGTGTTATACTACTTCTCTAGTATGGAAATCGTATTGCATTATCATGGAAGATAATCTTATTAAATAATGATTTTAATAAATTATTTTTACTGAGTGAATTTGCATAGGAAAATATAGAAGAAAGTCACGTGGTGGCCACATTATTCTAGTTTTAAAGGTGGAAAGGAAAAAAAAAAAAAGTCATTTTTTGGCGCGTTATGAGATTCTTTTTACGCAAATTAAATAGCATTTTATTTATTTATTTATTTATTTATTTATTTTTATTTATTTATTTATTTTTTTTTTTCATGTAAGACTGAGTAGTGTAGGTTTATAAGATAATGCGTTATTTCCATTAGGTTATGTATAAAATAAAAATGAATAACTTGAAATATTTAATACTAAATAATTATTAAACAATCAGTGCAAAATAAATGCGGCTTTTGAATTCATAGGTTCTTTTTTTTTTTTTTTTTTTTTTTAACCAAGCCACCTGTATTAGGATTAATTCTTGAAGATACTAACAAAATGAGGTGTTTTAGGTGCACATCAGTCAATCTTAAAAAATATTTTGATTTTATTATCTCCATAATAGAAAACATTTGATCGCAGACATACGTTGATCCAAATCTACAACAATACCTGACAGCCAAATCGTGCAATATTGGAAAATTGCTTGTTGGTACAAGTTTCCAAAATTCAATATAATTTGGATCACTTACAACTGAAATAAGTTCCTTATATTTGCTTTTCAATGTGATATAGGACTGTAGGTCAATAATTTCAATTTTGATTTCAGGTGAGTAACAATTAACGTTTTGCAGAGAAATTGGGGAAAAAAAAAAAGTGAAAAGATCAGCTTTTTGTTTTTACCAATCTTGAAAATCATAATTGAATCCTGCAAAATGGATATTAATTCTTTAAGTAAATCATATTTCAGAGTGTAATTGACTTTGGTATAGCTAGTTCCTGCATTAAAGGGAAACATGTTAATATCCCCCCCCCCCCCCCCCCCCCCCCAAAATCGAGAGAAAACAGCAACTTGTCTGGAAGACAGAGGACTCTTAAAACTGAAAATCCAGGTAATAAATAATTTCATGGAAGCCCTTGGAACAGTTCCGGTACTGGAATTTATTTCCAGGAAATGAGTGGGAATTTGGATAGGTTTATATTTTGCCAAATCATGATTGTTTGGGTTTAATATTGACAAATCCTTCACCGCTGTCTAAAATTGTTTTTAGAGGAATCAACTTCATCACGAAATTCTTTGCGTTTGTAAACAAAAATCAAGATAAGTTGATATTTGGGCGTATTTCTCTATTACGCCTACTTGTAGAATTTAAGTGTTGAAGGAAATTCGTGAATGAAAATTTATTCCCTTGTGGATTTAAAGGTATTGTAGAATTTCGTGGGTAGAGGTGTAAAATTATGGCAAAATAATCTTTTAGAGATTTTTTTTTTTTTTTTTAATATTAATAGCAAATTAAAGTATTGTATGATGTAAAAAGAGTTAAAAAAAAATAATAATAATAAAAATCTTTTTAATAATAAAAGTCCAAGTTACCCGAAACTAACATTTCGGTGTTTTGTGCTCAAAATCTTTTTTTAAATGTCGTTAAAATTGTGAATATGATATCAACACACAGTTTTAGTAATGTTACTGTTATTACATTAGTACTAGTCGGCCTTCAATTGCCTAGCGGTCGATATTTACAAATTTTCAAATTCGCTAAATCAAAAACAGTGGTCAGATGTTGGGATAAAAGCCGATAATGGAAAATCAATGATTTTTTACTTTCTTCTATAAGTATAAGTAATATAGAGAAAGTATTGGGTTCGTGAAAATTTTCGACCTCCGCTTTTTGATGGATTTAAAAGTTTTGAGATGCCCTGAACACGAATTGATAGTTTTTTGAAAATGTCTGTCTGTCTGTCTGTGTGTGTGTATCACGAATTTTGTGTCCACTATATCTAACGAACCAATGAATGAAATTCAACCAAACTTGGTATTTAGTTGCACCCTGACATAAACTGGTGCTGATTAGATTTGGGGATTGATCGTTCAACAGGTGGCGCTGTGATCGCATTTTTTGTAAACTTTTAACATGGCAGTATAGGACAAAATTTCGTATAAATGTGCATAATGAGAGTTATTTTAAACTTGTGATTATAAAATTAATGTAAATTATTGATAATAGTAGTAGTTAACTAGGGAAAAATTTTTGTACCCTGGGGGGGGGGGGAATTTTCAAGACGGGTATTTTTCGAAAGGTCTCGTCAATATCTTTAAAACGAATGGTTGAACTATAAATATGTGATAATTTAAAACAAAGTTATCGATTTTTTTTTTTTTTTTTTTTTTTTTTTTTACTTTTAACGGAAAAAAAAAGAATAAAAAAATAATAATAATAATAATTTTTTTTTTTTTTTTAAATATTGTTACTGAGTGAATTTGTATAGGAAAATATAGAAGAAAATCTTGTAGTGGCCACAACATACCAGTTTTTTTTTTTTAATCAAAATGACGAAACTCGAGTAATGACATATAATTTAAATTTATTTATTATTGAAAATTAACTTCATCGTAAATTTATCAAAATCGTCGTTAGTTTCTTTGTCAAAATGATAATATACTTAAATACCTCAAATTTATTAATATATATTTTTTTTTAAACTCTATTTGAATCCGATCTCGATAACAGAAAAGTACCGTAATTGTTATCAGTTTGAATTTATTATAACTTATTTTGTTTTTAATATTATTAATATTGTTAAATTTTTTATTCGTTATTATTTTTTAAATCATTTTAATTATTTGTTTCCTCTAATTTAACGAAATGTTTTGGCCATAATTCGACGATTTACATATAATAGCGGAGACTGAGAAAGAGAATCGCGAAATCGCCAATTTTTGTTTTTTACCATAACGTAGCTTTACATCTATTCTTTCAAATTAACATTTAGACTTATTTTGTTTGTTTCAAATCACGGGTAAAATTTATTTATTTATTTATCATCTATTTTTTTTTTAAGGCATTGTGGTAATTGTGATGCCTTTTTTAATGCTAAAACATCCTTGAACCATTATTTGATTCATTCCTCCGAACCAAGGATAAAAATTTATTTTCTTTATTTTAGTATATTTTTGTAGCTATGACGTTACTTTCGAGTGTTATTCCCAGGAAAACTTGGGCTTTTATTATTAAGAATATATGTTATTACAGTAAAACGGAAAAATAATAATAATAACAATAATAATAACAACAACAACAACGGGAATAACTGAAAGGCTAGAGTAAATTATGAACATACGGATTTATTTAGACTTTTTGTTTTTTTCCTTTCTTTAATCTGTATGACACAGCTTCAGCGATTAAGAAACCTTACATTGTTTCTTAACCGTGATTATTTAGTATAAAAAATTAAAACTTCCTTTAAAAATTATTTACTTGATGCTTAAAGACATCTGTGAATCTGTACAGATTTATTTGTGAGAACAAGTTGAAGTAATTGGATTTAATGCCATTGACCAGGCCGCGCATTTGTGTTTACAAGATTATTCAAAATAATATGTTAATGATTTTAAGAAGCTTAATATTTTCACTACTTTAAAAACGTTGTTTATGTAGTATTTTGTTTATCTTTTTAACACGCTTTTATTAGCTTCACCTGTATGTATGTTTGTATATATAATGTATGTTTGTAACCGCTCTGGGAGCAAATAAAAAATCTACATTGTAAAAAAAGACTTTCCCTACGTGAACGTTGTGGCTGTGAGGTAAAGCTCCGCGCTACGAACCTAAAGGTCTAGCGTTCGAGCCCAGTCAGGGGAAATTTTTTTAAAAATAGTTTTTGTTTAATTCTAAATTATTTTAATTAAAGATTTAAATGTATGTAAATATTATGGCGTGTCACTCACACGATTTCTCTTACCCTGCATTTTAATACTAAGATAGATATTTTGTGCTTTTTTAGTTCACATTTTTATAAAAGCGTGTTCTTTAATTTTTTAAAACTATATAATATTATTTGTATATAAATTTAGTAAATACTTGCTATAATTACACTTTTTTACACTTGCTATAATTATACTTAAATCTTTTTTAGCGTTTGGTCTGTGTGTATATTGTCTTTGAGTCTGCTATGAGCTCAATTCCAAAACAGTTAAATTGCAGTAAACATAATGCAATTAAAATACACTCATAAAAAGCACGTTTCGTATGCATATGGAAAAAATCTGGTGTGAAACAACCACACGACTTCCATTACCCACAATTACACGTATTATATGCATTTTTTGAAGATATTTTCCAGTAAGAGAAACTTGATACGTTAAGGCATATAAAACAAAGTTTACATAGCGAGTTAAAAAAGAAGAAAAAAAAAAATCTAAAACTGACCTCCCTACGCAGGGTGACTGTTAATTTTCTTGTAATAACCACGTAATACAGGAGAAAGAATACCTAAAATGGATTTATGTATCAATTTTCAAGAAAATCTTTAGAGCCGTTTTTGAAATACCAACTTTTACCAAAACTTAGCTTACTCAATTATTGACCGGTAAACAATAATTACATACAAAAGGATATTTAAAAGGGAGTTAATATGGCGAGTTTGAAAAAAATCCGTACTGCCGTTTTTAAAGGACGCGAGATCTGAAGTTGAGCTATTTATACAGGACGCCTGTCAATTTTCCTGAACTGACTAACTATGTAATTCGAAAGGGCATCTAATAGACTGTTTTTATAGCAACCTTGAAGAAAATCGTTAGAGCCGTTTTTGAGATACGGACTTACGATCCCACTTCCGATGGAATGTCTCACTTCCGGTTTTTCAATTTTCACCGAAATTTTGAAAATTCATGTGTACACCAGACCTGTCACAATTCTGAAGTTTCGTAGTTCTATCTTTATTAGTTTCAGAGATATGATAGCCAGAAGATTCCCCCCCCCACACACACTGACCAGTTGCCAGAAATTACCTTTTTGGACTCAGGAGACCTTAAAACATGTAAATTAGGTGAAAACTCGATATCGAATTTTTGGACCAAATACCTACATTCCGTTCCTACCTTCCATTACCTACGGTGGTTGGTGATGGAAGTAAAAGTTTAGTTTTCATTTTCAGGCCCACACAAAAGAATTCGGATATATTAAGGCTGTAGTTGGTAATTGCTTTGAAGTACATTTCAAATCGTATTATGTATTTGTCATACTGTGCTAAATTTAAGTACAACTATGCGATGTATATACAATTTACTGTCAATATATAATGCTACACAAAATAAAATTATCCGGATCAGTTTCAAAGTGAGTTGTAAGTGAAACTTGTCTGAATAAATTGAAAAATATTGTTTAATTTACCGACAACACTTTTTATGAATGCAGATACAATAATGAATTGGGGAGTTCTCTACCTCGCACAAAAATGTATGTCCAATAGAATTGTTTCTAATACAATTTTCAGCTGGTACTTTGGAAATATTCAAATAGAACACCTTAAACTGTAATAGTTTGGTTTTATACAAATGAAGAAAAAAAAAAAAGAAAGAAAAAAAGAAAGAAAGAAACTAGTGTGCTACTCCAGATTATTGTTATTTTCAAAATGACCTAAATTTCACCAAAGAAAAACTCAATCTGATACCGTACTTGAATATTGTGTATTTTATTTTTAAGAAAATTTATTTTAAATGATTAACAGGAATTCATTTTTTGAAAAAAAATACGAGAAATTAATTTTAAATTCGCAAATTTAAACGTTTATTTATTTATTTACTAGCAGGCTACTCCCGCTTCGCTGGTAACTATATTTAAATGAATTTTGAAAAGAATTGGACAAGTATTTATTTTTTAACTCACATTATAAATAAAAACTATATATATATATATATATATATATATATATATATATATATATATATTGAAATTGCTGAAAATATCACTTCGGGTACCCGCTGCCTACAGTAGCCCTTTTTCCGTCCGCACTGCATCAAGCCCAAGTTACCACTTCCAGCAGAAAGGTCTTTCCCGGGCACTTCAGTTTGGGTATTTATCGACGACAGGTGGATCTGCTATTATTTAAGAACTACGATTTTAAAGATGACTGTATCTCAGTATCTATTAAATATTTTAGTTTTTTAATCATATATTTTATAGCCCCCGCTATTTACACTATATTATGATTTGATTCCGACCAATATAATAAAATAAAATAAAAAGTAGATTTTCCTTTAAAAGGAATTAAATACATAAAAAAAAAATAATAATCGGTTTAATCCTTTTTACTATATACCATCATGTTTTCCCAATAAACATTATAAATAAATAAATAAATAAATCAAATCAAATAAAAATAAAAGATAAAAAGTTGCTATGTTATAAAAATTTTACATAAACATAACTGTTGTAAATACGTTTTTAAATTTTAAATTTAATATATTTAATTTTTTCTGCTGCATTCCCATTTTATTTACAATAAATATAATAAATTGAAAAAAGAAAAAATGTTTTCGCCTTCAAATGAATGTATCAAATAAAAAGTAAATAGCTTAATAGCCATTTCTAAAATACGCAGACGATTACAGTGAAAGAATAAATTTATGAAAAATGAAACATAGAAACCAATATTTAAAATCGAAAAAAAAAAAATAATTTAAACAATTCAAATTTGAATTTCGAAAAAATCTCGATAAGGTGCACACCTGCAGCGCCCCAGGTACCCATCTGCCAAGTTTTGTAGCTCTACGATCGGTAGTGTAAGTTAAGCTAATATTAATTTTAAAAACGCTGTTAAAATTTTTGCAGATAGTTATGTCAATATAAAGTTTTTTGCACTTTTAAAAAAATATATTTAAAACCAAATATATATAGCTTTTCAGTTTCAAGTATCAAAGGGAGTCGCGTCTCCTTTAAGAATGCAAAAGGACTGTAAGCTGGTTTCAAAACTAAAGCAAAGTAATAACGTTTTTTTTTTTTTTTTTTTTTTTTTTAAATACCCGCCCCTTTACTTTTGTGAGTAATTATCATAGAAACGAATATATGATCATGGAATTTGGATGACATGTTTGTTACCAGACCATTAATCGAATATTACATTACTTTGACTTCGGGAATAATTTGTAAAATAATATTAACCCACTTTTTCTTAAATATTCGTTTTTGAACAAAGAAAAAACTATTAATGATTTCAGAAAATAAAATTATAGGAAAGATGGTACTGAGAAAGTATAAAATTTAGGCAAAGATATATATATATATATGATATATTTCACATATATATATGAAATTAAAATCTGAAAATCAATTAGAAAAAACCTGAAACTAAGTATTTATAAACCAATGCGTAAAATGCAACAAAAGGAAATATAATACAAATAAATTGATAATAAATCGATAACAAATGAAAAGTAACCCCAAAACACGTGAGGAATTTTCTTCAGGAGAAACCCCCACCCCCTCTTGCAGGGATAGGAAAATATTTATACATACATATAAAATATATATACATATCTAAAATATATTTGAAATCCAAATTTTACTTTCGTATGTATGCGTTTAGCGTTTTAAAAATTATTTGCATACGAGTAAAGAAAAGAAAATTAATAAAGATTTAATATTTGAAAATAAGTCTATCTTTTCCTACCTGTAATACATCTTTAACAGAATCTTTAATTTAGTTTTCTTTCTAAATTCATTTAAAATTTTCTTTTTCCTGAAAAAACATACTATTGAGCGGTAATAAATAAATAAATAAATAAATAATAATAAAAGTAAGAGTTTGCAAGTTTTTTCCAAAATTAAAATAATATAAAGTTAAAAATTTAAACTTTATATTATTTTTTATATTATTTTAATTTGGGGAATAATTTGCAAACTGATGCTATTATTATTATTATTATTTTTCCACGAAATTAAAATATTGATTTGCAAACGATAACGAAAATGTCATCCAAATTTCGTTCATGTTTTAGGAATTATGAAAAAAAAAAAAAAAAAAAGAAGGGTGGTGGTAGAGGTGTTGCTTAACTTTTGGAAACCAGTATAGGATATACAGTTCCCGCCGCTTATTAAAATCACATTCGTTCTGAGCCAAAGTGATTTTATTAAGCGGCTGATTTTTATATCCGACGGACGTTCCTGCCCTCAAGGAAAAGGTATTACTTCCTGAATTTCGAAAGGAAGTTTAAAGAGTAATGAATAATGGAATTAGTAAACAATATTAATATATATATATATTTGTATATATTTGTGTATGCATAAATGATATTTTTGGCTGCTGAGAAGATATTTTTTGAGTTTATTAACCGGTGATGCTTATTTTATTACGCGGCGGCTTTAAAAGTTGTTTGTATTAATTTGATTCCGGTCCTGCTGATTTGATCAGATTAAGCGGCTGATTTTATTAACCAGTGATTTTATTACGCGGCGATTACTGTAATCTGAATGTATTTTCCTAATTCTCCCGTATCAGAAAATCTTTTTAAAAATTTATATTTTCGCAATATTTTCTGGGAAGATGTGCTCTGAAAAAGCAACGCGTACTTAGAAGAAATGACAAAGTTTTTTTCGGTTCATTTTAATTCTTGAATATTTGAAATTGTATACTCACGTATAACTAGATAACAATGATGACTTAAGTGTGCCTTGAATAATCAGTGACTTTGAATTTTACCTGAAGCAATATGAAATTCTAAACCTCTCATTTTCTTTATTCTTTCTTTTATTTTTATTTGATTGCAAGCCTTTCTAACTCCATTATATCACATCCAAGGAGTCATAAACAACAACGTCCACACTTGCTGGCACGCGCTGGATATGGATATGCAAAAATAAAAAAAAAATATCGTTAAAACAGAGAAAATAAAAATCTTGTTCGTCAAGTTAATTTTAGATTCCCAGCAGTGAAAGCGATTGATAAAGAAAAAATGGGCAAAAGTAAAAACGGATGTAATCATCTCTGCACTATTTATTCCCTAGGGGGCAGCAGCTTATAACCTTGAACTGTTGGACAAGTGAAGCAGAACCGGCCTTTATTTTTTTTGCTGATTTCTCTTTTGATTCTGGTGACAGTACCATTATCAGTTCGCTTTAAATCGGCCATAGTTACAGTGATGCCAGATTTGGAATTTTTTCCCCATTTTGGGGGGATTTTTGAGGCTTCTGGAGACAATTTTGGGGACCAAATGTTTGTGGGAACTTTTTTGGGGAATTCTAAAGTTTTGGGGACAGATCTGGGGAGTTCTTCAACTTTCTGTCAATGTTGGCAACGTAATGGTTTATCCCTACGACTAGAGACTTTCAATAGCTTAATTGTTATTTGGGGATTTTTTTCAAAAATTGCCTTCATCATTTGGGGAAAAATCTGAGCTCAAATAAAAAAAATCTGCTTGATATATATATATATATATATATATTTTTTTTTTTTTGAAATTTTTTTAATTTTCCCTTTTTAGTAGAAATCAAGTTGGGGATTTTTTTCGAAAAAAAACCCTGATTTGGGGAAATTTTAAGACCTATTTGGGGAAATAATTTTCAACCATCTGGCATCACTGCATAGTTATGAGCAGTATTTCTGTCCAATTACTGCAGCTGTATGTTGCTCTGAATAGCAGATGTCTTATTTCTCATTAATGTGCGGGCCAGGAGATTATTTATTTTATTACTTAAATTTGACTTTTAGTATGTTTAAATCAAAATGGACGTCTTTAATTAATGTGTCCGAGGCAAATTGTAAATTTACTTTGTCAGATCAAGATTGGAAAGGGGGGGAGGGGGAGATATCGCTCTGAAAGATTTATAGCTTTTTAAGAGAGGTTTTATTAATGGAAAGTCTCATAGAAATTTTAAATGTCCGAACTAATGCTTAACTTACTCATAAAAAAAAAAGCATATAAATCATGTGAAATGGTCGTTGCCATTAGAGAAAGTTTTAACGTCTTTATCTTTCTTAACTTAATTTATTTGGAACAGCTCTTGAACTTTATTCTCTTTCTCTTTCTTCTTTTTAAGACTAAATTCGAATTTGTTATATTCGAATTTACCAGGTCTCAGAAATTTCCGAATATTTTCGAAGATAAAAGTTTTTGATTTCTATAGCTGAATGAGAAACTAAAAACAAAAAAATAAAAAATAAAATAAAATAGATAGGGTGTTGAAATCACACCACTTTCTTTCTTTACATTACTATAGGTATGTTACAGCTTAAGGTGTAACATACGCTGTACTATATCTCAACATATGCAGTGCATTTTAAACAACAATTCAAAACGTTCTATTTTAAAAGTTTCTAAGTAGTGAAGGGCGCTACCGCCATCTCAATCACCTCTCCCCCCTAAGACTTACGTTAAATTTTTAAATTTATTTTAAATTATTCAGAGAATTGAAAATTAATTTGAATTTGCCGACCAAACCACTCTCCGAAGCTTATTGGACTAATTTTAAATATCCTTGTATATTATCCATAAATTATATATGGACCAAATAATGTACTTAAACTTAATGCAGCACAAGATAAATAAACAAAACAAAGTGAATAAGAAAATGCATGGCGCAATTAGAAATGCACTTCGAATCGGAATTTTTTTGTGTCGTCCTGTAAACGAAGCATAAATATTTTTTATGTCATCCTGTAAACGAAGCTTAAATATTTTTTATACCATAATTTATGTGAAACTTGCTTTTATACATATAGAGCATGTAAGTTAATTTTATTTAGTTTAGTGCATTATAAATACAGTCGGCCCCGCTTAAACGAATATCTACCGTTCCATCTATATTAATTCGATTAAGCGGGGTATTCAGTTTTATATGCGGGGAAGACTAGAAACGCAATTGCATGTATAACTATAATGGTTTTATGCTTACATGAAAAGATAAATGATCGATACCACTTTCTTATTTAAATATTTAACAAAACTTTTACTGTAATTTAGAATATTATAGTAATTTATAAATGCAATTAATGCTGGAATAAATATAAAATTAAAATGTACTTACAATTTCACTTAAAAAAAAAAAAACAGTTATGATTGATTATTTTAACATTGACTTAACTAAACATTTTTCGATTTCTTTTTCTAAAGCACATAAATGGATTATAATCGCTTCTATATGAGACTCAAAATGACGATGAATAATGTTAAAGGATTTTGCAACTTTTCAATCATCTGAAAACTTTCAAAATTTGTGATTTCTAATTCCTGGAGATATTTGTATTTTAATTTCTAATTTTCTCATCAACTGCTGATTTTATAAATTTGGCTTTTGCAAAACAATTTTTATCACCTCGGCAGGAATACCGTCACATGTTTAAAGAGCATGCATTAGTTATGCAAGGTTTTTAAATGAAGAACGGAATTTTTTTTTTGAGAATGAGAGGCAAAATTTGCCTAGAAATAGAGGAATTTTATTTAAGAAACTTTGAGTGTTTATGCGATTAAACGGGGTGGCGTTGTAAAAAATATTTCTTTAAACGAGGAAATGTAACATTATTTCTATGGGGAAGAAATTGGTTCTATAACTTTATATCCTTATAAGTGGGGTATTCGATTATCTGTTACCCGATTAAGTGGGGACGACTGTATGTGAAACTATACCTACAAGAAATTTTGCCATAGCCGTAGTAATGTATTTGAATTTTTTTTTTAATACTTATACACGAACTATTTGTCTAATATCAATAAAAAGTTTTAAATGGCATTACCAAATGATCTATATATTAGGAATACTGAGCTTAGACTTCTGCAAATATTTGTTTTTGAGTTATGCCTATTAACAGACACATAACAGACCGGCCACTAATGGCCTGATTTTCGGATTCAGGAAGCCTTAAAACGTAAATATGACAAAATCTCAACTTCGAAAATTTGACTGAAAAGCAATACTGTCTCTACCATTAAATGGTTTAAGAGAAAGTAAAAAATATAGTAAAAAAAAAAGAATGTCTACTATTTGAATGTGACATGTAAGTTTAATTAAAAATTAATATCTCGGATATTAATTTAAATTTTAAGAGCTTTTGATACATTCTCAGCTTTTTATAAATTATTAATTATCCACTTCAACTTTCAATCACAATATCGTAGAGGAAGTAGATGTGTAATACACAGACATATATACTGTCAAATTTTATTACACAAGATATTTATTGCTATTTTTTTATTATCATACTTCTATTATATTCAAATAACCAGAATCGCAGCTTTCCTGACAACTTGAAGCGTGATTGTGCAAAATGAATAAAAATAAGAATTTAAAGTCAGATAACCTTGTACAATCAATGTCAACAATCAACGTTCATTTAAATAATTTTTGTAAAACCTTTAACGATATTATTTTGATTTAATAAATCAAGATTGATTATTAATTTTTTATGACTAATTTTTATAGAAAATTAAATGTCTATTCATTTTCAAAAGTTCAAAATTTTATTTATTCTATTTAGAAGCTAGAGGAGAGGCCTATTTTAGTCTGTTATCGTTGTTATAATTTTGCATACCAAACAACGTTTTTACCATTCTGTAAAAACCAAGATTCAGCCTTTTTGTGCAAAGAAATATATCTGACAATTTTTAGTAGAAAAAAAAACCGAAAAAATTAGATTTCATTCTTAACCCATTCTCATAGTTGCAGACTCTTCCCGTTTTTAAACACCACTTTTATTTACTGAAATTTATATGTGTGTATATATATATATATATATATATATATATATATATATATATATTTATTTATTTAAAGACTTAAATTCTACAATTAAATAAAACAAAGCTAACTTTTCTAAAATAGGGAAAATTGACATCCATGCATTTTTTTTTTTTTTTTACGTGGAAATAAATAAATAAAAAACAGTGAATTAATGACTTGGTAATTTAGGTGAAAATCAAGGATATGAGATATTTTTGTGCTTGGAAATCGATCTGGCATGTTGTTATAGCTAACATAAATATTTTTCACTGATAACTGGCTCTTTCCTAGAAGAAAATATAAGCAGGGCCCGACTTAGCCTAATTGGGGCCCGTGGCAAAAACTTCTTTGGGGGGGCCCCCTCTGCTTCACTACTTCAGTAATGAAGAACCGAACTTTATGGAGGTATTTAAATTTTTCACCTCATTATAGATACTACAAGAAAATTGACTAGAACCTAAAATAGCTGTAACCCCCCCCTCCACCCCTCCAATGGTCAGACGAAATATAGTTCTATCCATTTTATTTCTGATTGTTAACTTTGTCATCTAGCTGTGAAAAATTCATATCCTTGCTGACATTAGGGCGGAATTCAGCTAAATTTTCGCAATTACGATGGCTCAATTAAGCCAGATTTTACACAGACGGATTTTACACTGTACTGATATTTTGTTTAAAAAAGTTCATTAAAGAAGGAAACGTAAAATAAACTTTCTATTCGATTTGGGGGGCCCCCCTCTCATGTGGGGGCCCAGGGCAACTGGCCCGTATGCCCCTGCCTTAGTCAGGCTCCTCTGAATATAAAAGGAAGTAAACGGCGTTAACTGTTTTTTTTTTTTTTTTTTTTTTTTTTTAAACATACACGAACGATTTTTAGTATTAGAAATTAATCTCACAAATTATCGTTTCCAGGAAATAATTTTTCTTTGACAACCCGCTCCTCACTCGAGAGGTAAAGTACAGAAAGTGAACGTTTTCTACTGATTTTATAAGAATGTAATCAAAATGAAAGTTTATTGGTTTAATGGGATAAGAAATTGGTTTAAAATGGTGTTAATATGCAGGGAAATTATTATTTATATTACTTTTTTACTGGTAACTTGCTCCTCGCTCAAAGGAAAAATTACACGAAGCAAACGGATTTAATGAAATGTTTAGATGTTCTTCCAAGAATCGGAAAAATCATCCGTTTTATTAGGAAAAACTGTAGGTTCCTGGTACTAAAATATAGCCTGTCATTGACGTATTTTTTAAAAGCATAAAGAAAAGAAAAAAAAGGAAAAGAAAAGAAAGAGAAAAAACATTTTTATTTCTAGCTGTTTCTGCTTCCCCTTTCTTTTTCTTATCCCCTTTCCTCTTAAAATCAAGAAATGGCAAATATATTCCAGTTATCACTCAATGTGTTACGTATGTGGCCCTTTTTTATAGGCTTTGTCGGCGAAAAATCTTCTTAAATTCATATTAATGGCAATTGCAGAATATTTGTTTCAGCATTTTCAAAGTTTTAAAAGAATTCTTAATGAATTACTTTTCCAAACTTCCGTGTTGGAAGTATGCCAGAAGTGCCATTTTCATTTTTAAATATTCACTATAAATTTAGGAAAATAATAACTCTAGAGAAAGAATAAAATATTCCTCAAGGCATAATGAAATAAGTACTTTTGAACGCAACGCAGTGTTTTTTAAAACAAATCAATAATCGAATCTTCGCTTTCGAAGATTAGGCATTAGAAAGAATTTATTTATCATTATCGATGGATTGAATTTATTTATTCTTATTTATTTATTTATTATTATTATATGTACAGATTTTTAAATCTAGGAGCTTTGCCCCCTGTTTGCTCCGCTCACCAACCCCCTGATGGAGGCTTCACTTCGCCCTCTACTCGCTTCATAACCCCTGCACATATCTGCCTGCCTATTCGCTGCATTATCTTTCACTGAATAGGAATATTAATAATGCATAACACATGACGAAAGCAGAAAAGTGTTATAGAAATACCCATATTCAATGTCAAATTAAAATACATAATATATATATATATATATATATTTTTCCAGAATAGTAAAAAATTCGTAATATGTAGATCATTTTGCGTTACAGCTTCAATATATGATCCCCTTGGCGACTTTTAAATCTTTGTCACTATTTGGCAATGAATTTTTTCGTATAATTGCTTTAAAAATATATATATATAAAATCAGTATCTATTTTTTCCAATGCTTATACTTTATACTATTGAATTTTTTAGTTAATTTAATGCAGTATATAATAATCTCTCTAAAAATTTAATGTACAGTTAGATATTAATTTTACACATTCGAAAATATCTGAAAAGAAAAAAAAAAGTTTGCTATTATTATTATTATTATTTTAATTTGAAAAATCTCCTACAGCTTCAATTTTTAATTCTCTGCTACCTACTTCTTAATATAATGAAGGATAAAATTTACTTGATTCTTTATAAGAGTTTTAGGTGATGAGTTTTTTTTCTTGCCATTATTAGAAATATGAAACATATCATAGAAATGTCTAATTCTGTAATGTTAAAAAAATATTAATGCTAAATTAGAAGATGTTGTCATTTATAATTGAGTTTGAATTTGAATCTAAAATATTTATGCCAAAATATATACGAAATATTTTAAAATATGCTTTTAAATAAAAAAAGATAAATACACTTTAAAGACAAAAAGAAATGCTGTCAATTATACAGACACAGCATTATTTCATTATTCACAAATATACAAGGTGTTCCAAAAGCCCCCCCCCTCCCCCCCTCCAAACTCAAAAATGAGTCGGAATTTTAAAAAATGGCGAAACATATGTTCAATGAATTCGAGAGGGACCTCTTTTGGTGAAAAAAGTTTGGGCCCGGAGGGGCTAGGGGGGCCGTTAGGGAGGGCAACTTTAAAATTTTAAATAGGAAGGTATATCTTGTGATACATCCCTGGAAACGTCTCTTCAAAACAATGAATTTGATATAAATAGTTCCACCCTACGATGATTATTAAAGGAGGTACGAGAGTTTTTAGACTTTTGAAATGTGGATTTTATACTTATTTATCCCCTTTAATAATCATTGCAGGACAAAACTATATCAAATTCATTGTTTTGAAGAGATATTTCCAGGGATGTATTACAAGACATATACTTTGCCCAAAATTGTTTAGGGCCGGGCAAGGGGATGGTAGAAGTGCCGCTAGGGAGGGCAACTTTAAAATTTCAAGCAGGAAAGTATGTCATGTGATGATTCCTGGAAACGTCACTTTAAGACAATGAATTGCAGAAAGTAAACAGGTTTGATCAGATATTTTGATTTTTTTTAATCCTTTTTTCTAAGAATCGGTATCGTAATATGAAAAGTTGAAGTTTTGGTATCTGGATGTTGGTTAAGTGTACGTAATATCCACTTTGATAGGATATAGCGGAATTCCTAACTTTACCCCTGGGTAAGGAGGGTGGACACTTCCGAAGGCAGTACGGAGTACGGACACGGATTCGGCAAGTTGTAGGCGGGGAAACCATTACCGAAGGCAACGGGTGTTTTAATTTAGGTTTCGACTTATTTCATTGTTTTTTTTTTTTATCGTTTATTTTTTGAGATTTTTTATAAATAATGGTATGGAGTTTTGAGAATCCATTTAAATATAGTGACGTCAATAAAATGCATGATTTATTTCAAACTTTTGTTCTTAAATGAAAAGCAGAAAACAGAGGTTTATATAAAAATAGCGTTATTTCAAAACCGAAGGTGTCACATGTATCAGATTTTCGATTTAAAATATTGGTTACTAGTCATGGAAAGTCAGGGAACTATGGAAAAGTCGGGGAATTTAAGTGAGTCTGGAAATAGTCAGGGAATTTCATGTGAAGTGGGTGAATTTTGAAAAATCTAGTGGAAATAAGCCATATTTGAAAGTTCGTGAGTATAAATTGCTAAATTATTCGCTAATTTAATGGGAAATAAACCGCGTAAATCAGGGAAAAGTAGGGGAAAATGATGAAAAATAGTCATGGAAAAGTCAAGGAATTTAGAAAAATTCTGATGTTAGCCACCCTGTATAATCTGCTAAATAGTATTAACTTGTTTGGTGTAGCCACTATAAAAGATTCTTCTGTATTTTCTTACACAAATTCACGCAGTATATATTATTTATTAAAATTATTTTCCGTGATGAATGAACATGTAGGCAATATTTTTCACCAGGGAACACTAAATGTCCGAAAGGAAATCAATTTTATGTTAATACAGAAAATGTCTTAAGATTTTTTTTTTTAACAATAACTTTGTTTTAAATTATCACAGATACAGGGTGTAACCATTCGTTTTAAAAGTGTTGCCGTGTTCTTTTGAAAATAGCTTATATGTAAGGAATGATAAAATGGGATGACAGTATTACCTGTTGAACGATTGGTCCCCAATAGAGCTGTACCGAGTACTCCGTATATACTCGGTACTCGGTCTACTCTGCCAGTTTGACGAGTACCCGGTACTCGGCGAAATTTGGACTAAGTATTCGGCCAATACCGAGTAGTTGTAAGAATTTCATTATTTTTATGCATTATTGAAAGAAATGTATTCGCAAGAGTTGTTTATCAATAACAAAACTAAAAAAATTATGAAAATATAAATATAGAGTCATTAAACTTTTGCTGCAAACAGCTTTCTGCAGTTAAAACTGGCGAGTAGATTGCCACCAAACTCGGTATAGAGACGATTCATGATATGAACTTATCCATTTTAGTTACAAGAATTTAATTATAACCATCTTGTATGTTTGTAATATGCACAATTTTTTATAAAAACTTAGTACATAAAACTGTCTCTATAAAACAGAAAAAAGTAAAATATTTTAGAATAAAGAACCCTTATATAATACTAATATAGTAGATAAAACTTTAGTTACATATTTGTGCAAATGAAAGTAAGACACTTTTAAAACTGTAAGAAAAGATTGATTTTTAATTTAAAAAATAATAATTATGAAAAAGGTAAATACACTAAAATGTTATTAAAAATATATTTTAATAATCAAATTTATTGTTTTGCAAACTATGGCCCAAAACCACCTCTCTTTTTTATTCTGCTAGAATTTGAAGATTAATGAAGTCTATCATGTTTCAAAAGGATAAAATATTTATTTTAATGTTCTCATTTCATATGTAAATTTCATGCATCTTAAATTAAGCCTGAGTGTATAGGAACTTTTATATTCTCTAAGAATTATCTGGGAATGATCCACATCTGAGAAAGACTATATAATAAAGAATGAAGTTATCAGTTATTATGGTTTTAATAATCCACTAAGCTGGAAGCATCAAATATAACAATGAACCTAATTGTGTATATACACTACAAAAGTTCTGAAATATTTCATGAAAACATGCAGTTTGCCATTTAACTTAATTTTGTATTCAAAAGGCCTTTTTATAATTTCAAGATACACAAAATTCTTCATATGTACATCAATTATTCTTTCTTACAACTACTCGGTATTCGGTACTCAGTTACTCGGCCAAAGTGCTACTCGGTACAGCCCTAGTCCCCAAATATAATCAACACCAGTTTAGATAAAAATCTAACTAAATACAAAGTTTCGTTAATTTCTTTTATTGGTTTGTGAGATATAATAATATATTGGTACTCAAATAAAATTAATACCGTGACTAATTTTAATCGAAATAAATCTCGATTAAAATTTATTTTATGTTGGTATCTTCATCTATCTTTTGTCTGCTGAGTGTTACAATGGTACTAAACAATTCAAATTATATATATATATATATATATATATATATATATATATATAATACACACTCAGACACTTTCTAAAGATGGTCAAATCGTGTACAGGAAATCTCAAAACGTATAAACACATGAAAAACCGATGGTTAAAACTTCACAAGTCCAGGACATTTTTCTTATGTACCTAGAATAGCAAAGTAATATTATTTGTTATTACTAGTAACCTGAATTTAACATGTAGCATAATTATTCCAGTTATAATAAAAAAATTCTATGTGTGTGGCCATTTTTTTAGGAGCTTTGTCGGTAAAAACATTTCATTAAATTAATATTAACAGGGATGGGAATTTGGCGAAGAATTCGTATACCAATATTTATAAAAACAAATTTTCTTCTTGTTCAAACTATAATATATTACGAATTTTTTTTTGCCCCTTTCATAAGTAGTTCTACGAAATCAGTGCCAAATTTCCATCCTTCTATTAATGGCATTTGTAGAATATTTGTTTCAGCAATTTTAAAAGTTAAAGTTGTAAAAGAATTTTTAAGAGGGGACAATACTTATAAATTATTATTATTATTATTATTATTAATTTTTTTTTTTTTTTGTAAACTCGAGGACAGCCGTGGCCAATGTATTCGATGTGAAAATTTGTTTCAACAATTACTCATTATCTAATGTATATTTTTAAATTCTGTTTTCACAGTCAGAAAATTCATAACCGTTAACTGAGTCCTTATTTTCATAAAATTCTTTTTTTTTTTTTTTTTTTTTTTACATATTAATTTTGAGTTCAAAAATGCAATTTTTCACAAAATACATTCTTTTTCATTTTCTAGTCGCAAAACGAAATACTAAAAATTAAAAAAAAAAAATTCCACTTTTGGAAAACAAGTACTTATTTAACACTTATAAATTTTCCAAATGTGAAAACAGATTTGAAAAATATTCATTAGGTAATGAGTAATTATGGAAACAAATAACATGGGCCACGGCTGTCGGCTAGATTAGGTATTGTCTGCTCTTAATAAATTACTTTCTCAAACTTCCGTGTTGGAGACATGTTGTGTCATTTTCATTTTTAAGTGCTAGAATATTTATTCACAGCGAGTTTTGTAAAGCACTAAAGTATTTCTTAAGTGAGAATGAAATACATATTTTGGAATGCGGTATCTTTTAAAACGAGTTAATAATCAGAACATTGCTTTGAAAATTAATGAATTTGAAATAGTTGAGAAAAATTTAAACTGTTTATTATTACCATTTTTTTTTTTTTTTTTCTTGTCGAAATATTCATTTTTAATGTAAAAGCAACAAATATGGATTGTTTCTTAAATCAATGCTATTTGAAATATTATCTATGATGGAGTCTCATGGAATATGGTGTGTTTAACCTTTTTCGGTATACTTTTCAGAAGTAAAGTAAGTTAAAATTTAGTTTTATTAAATTTTCTTAGGGTTAAATTTATTTATTAGGTAAAAATTGGAGTCTGGAGTTAAATACGTTTATTTATTTCTTGTTTTTTTCCACTTATTCTTTGAAATTATTTTCGTGTCTTTTAGGTGACCTCGGGCATTGAATGCTGTAAATTTTTGGCAATTTGCATGCAGCATGACAGAAAGATCACCTAATTTGCATACAAAATTCATTCAATGCCCTTGAAAAAGTAATGAATTTGTGCGTTTCTATATCAGGCTGCTTTTTTTTTCTTTTCGTCTCATATTTTTTACTGGGATACTTCATGTGATACTTGGTTTCATATAATGCAATGTTTGAAAAGGTTTTCAATATATATATATATATATATATATATATATATATCGATTTAAAAGGTTATAATCTGCGAAAAAAATATTACTATTATTATTATTATTTTACCGGTAACTCGCTAATTGCTGGGGGGCATAGATATAGTAATAAGACATAGATTGATCAGCGTAAGAGGGAAAAAGTGATACCTTTTTTTTCGGGAAAAATTACTCTAATGGCTGCCTTTCCCCGAGTAAATCACACACAGGAATACACACGGATAATTTAGTATATAAAATTTATGAATAATTTATTTACTAAAGGTGAATGAAAAACTCCAGATGCAGTTTCAAATTCATTTTTATTTTTATTCTTTTTTTTTCAATACTCTCTAATGGCTGATTTTAGAACTTTTTTTCGGCATCAAAATTTTTTGCTCGATAACATGGGGATGATAGATATATTACTATATCTATGCATAGATATATTAGCATAGATATATTACTATATCTATGCTGGGGGGAGGGGGATGCCATTTCTACTTCCTAGAGTTCACAGATGGAATCGTGATATGAAAATCTTGTAAGATTCCTGGCATTAAAATAAAACTTGCATATTATTATTAGATTTTTTTTTTTTTTTAAGTATGAAACAAACAAAAATTGTCTAGTGTTATTTTATTTATTTATTTTATTTTATTGTCCCCCCCCCCCCTTGTCCCTAAAAACAAACAAATACAATAATTATTCCCGTTATCGTTTTAAATGTTATGTGTGTGGCCATTTTCTATGGGTTTTGGGGGGTGAAATATTCTTTTAATTTCATGTTAATGGCAACTGCAGAATATTTGATTCAGCAATTTCAAAGTTTTAAAAGATTTCTTAAAGAATTAATTTTCAAAACATCTGTGTTGGAAGCATGCCAGAAGTGTCATTTTCATTTTTAAGTGCGAGAATGTTTATTCACGGTAAGTTTTGGAAAAAAAAAAAAAAACTTTGAGGAAAGAATACTAAAATATTCCTTGAAAGATAATGAAATAAATATTTTAGAATGCAGTATTATATTTTAAAACAAGTTTTATAATCGGAAATTTTCTTTAAAACTGATGCATTTGAAAGAACTGTAAAAAATCCAAATTATTTATCATAACCAATAAAATGAATGATTTATTTCAAACAATTTGTATTTATCAGTATATTGTTAAAATATTTGTCAGGCCTCTTCTTGAAATTTAAAGAAGTTTTCGTGTCTCTATGTATATTTATGTATCACGATGGCACTCACAAAAATAATTATCCGAATGAGGTGAAAATTGATAAAAATCTTTATGTTTGCCCTTAATAAAGATATAGTTTTTTTTTTTTTTTTTGGGGGGGGGGGGAGGGGTAAGGTCTTAGTTTTTAAAGTTATTTTTCTACATTTATGAACTTTTTAATAAGTTTTACGCTGTATAAAACTTCACTTTCATATGTAATTGTTTATTAATTAATTAATTCAAGTCTTCCTGGTGTTTGATGATTATAATGTCGAATTATTATTATTAATAGTATTATTATTATTACATATATGTAGCAGGGGTGATTGTGTTCAGGTAATTTACTTGATTCCTGGTATTTATTTCACTTTCAGTACCAGAATTCTAATTTTTCTAGTTGTTAAATTAAAAAAAAAAAAAAAAAAAAAAAGACTAAAATATCACATTTATATGACTTACTAAACCTAATTAAAACTAACATTTTCGATAATGAGAGGATTGAATTTTCTTGCAGTAAATTACATTTTTTCTACCCATACAAAAACTCTTTCTCGTTAAAATTTCAGGTATTTTTTTCATGAATTCACAATCACTCCTATTGCAGAGAGTGAGAATATAGAGTAAATAGAAAATAGCTGTTCATTAATGCTCATTAATTGCTTATAATTACAAAAAAGATTGAGGCTACTTATCTATAGATCTACTAGTTACTTTCTCTTACCCATAAAGTAGAGAAAGTATTGTTTTTAGGTCAAATTTTCGAACGCGAGTTTTTGTTATATTTACATGTTCTGAAATCCCCTGAATACGAAAATCATGTTTTTAGTAAATGGTCTGTCTGTATGTCTGTGTGTGTGTGTGTGTCTGTTATCAGCATATCTCAAAAACAAATTATGGCAGAAAATTCAAACTCGGTATTCTAAATGTGTATCATATAGGGATGCTACACGAAACTTTTCGTTATGATCAAGCAAATGGTTCGTGTACAGGGACACCCAAGAGAATTCAAATACATTACGTCTATGGGGGAAATTGCAAGTAAGTAGAGTTTAACATCTATAGACTGCAATAAACCAAATGAAACGAATATATATTTTTTGTAATAAAGATAGTCAACAAGGGAAAAAAAAATTGTGTATGTAGGACCCTCGCCTCCCCCCTCCAGGGGAGTAAATTTTCATGATGGGTATCTTTCAAAAGAGCTCACCAATACCTTTAAAACGTATGGTTGAACCATCGATCTGCGATAATTTAAAACAAAGTTATCAATTTTTTTTTACTTTTAACGAAAAAAAAAAAAAAAATTTTTTAAATATTGAGAATAAAATGGACTTTTTTTTTGGGATATTTAGTGTTATACTACTTCTCTAATATGGAAATCGTCTGCATTATGATAAAATATAATTTTTTTAAATAATAATTTTAATAAATTATTTTTTAAAAACAGAATTATTTTTTAATAGCCGTATTAAATTCTATATAAATCTAGGTGCATTAATGAAACGGAGAGTTGAGGGGGGCGCTAGGCCCCCTCACACAGAACTGATTATCATATAAAACTCTTCCGAAGCCTAATTTTAATTGTTTAACACAGGTTTACATAACAGTACTCGTTATCTTACCTCTTAATCTGCAACCTGTATTTATAATATTAAATTTCAGGGTAAGAGAAAGTCGTGTGTGTGACACACCAGATTATTTTTAAATGGCAAAGTAAGAAACAAATAATGTTTGTTTCTTTAAAAATTAGAGTTCTCTACAGAGTCTCGTGATAGAGTAGCTTTGGAGATTTCACTTTTCTTTTTTATTTATTTATTTATTTTTTTCTCTCTGTGCGTGTGTGTGTTCTTTCTATACATAAATTCAATATATTTATTAAATTTTTACTTTATTATACGCTGTATAAAATCAATACTCTCAACGTGAAGTTTGATTTGTTACCATACAAGATTGTTTTCTCTAAGCTCTTTAATTCTTTTTGGAACATCAAAATATTTAGAAAACATTTCATTTTGATTTCCTCGCCTCTTCCAGCTCGTTTGCGTCAGTCTGCCGGCGCTCTGACGTTAGTGAATATTAATAGTTAAAGTTTTGAAAGCAAATTAAGGACGACAAATGTTATTGTTCTTTTTATTGGGTTTAACCAGTTTTGTTTGGTTAGCCAATATTGCAGTTTTAGCTTATTTATCAATCGATATCTTTCATAGCTTATTTAAAATGCTATGCTTGCAAATATACATGAAGCGATGCGAATTTATTAAAATAGTGCGTTATAATTAGTATTTTATTTATTTCTTATTTTAAATTTAAAATGTATTAAAGGTTCGATAGAAACAAGTGTAAAGCTAGCTTTATAAAACCCCTCGATCTTAATTTTAATTAAATATTATTATTTTCTTCAAAAATCTCTTAATCTTCAGTTGGCTAGCTCGCCAATTACAAAACGCATGCGGCTGTCCTTGAATTTAAATTAAATATTATTTTTGTATAAAATCCTTAATTTTTAATTGAATTTAGAGATTTTTGGGGTTATTCGTAATTACTCATTCTAATTTTGTCGAAATTTCTTAAAAATTCGTGAGGAAAAATAGGAAAAAAGAGCTTTTTATACTCAATTAGGGGGGAAAAAAAATGTCTGACATGAGTTAGAGGTTGGAATATTGCTAACTCGAAAATTTTAAAATATCAATGCAAAGTAGTCAAACAAACAAAAAAAACAAACAAAAAAAAAAAGATCACCTTTTAATAAATAATAATAATAATAATAATAATAATAATAATAATAAAATCCACAAAAAAGATTTTTTCATCTAACGTTGCTCAAAATCATTCCGATTAAATTAACGTTCTACTATAAAATACCGCATTAAAATCTATCTATTTGATTGGAAGATACAGCACCGCAAACATTCATGCACACACACATAAATAAAGAAAGGCTTCAAACTTATAACACTTATTTTTGAAACAGTATTTGAAAATAACATAAGAAAGAAAATTCGTGAGGTGCACTTACTTTGTAAAACGTTTTCCAACGGTATTTTACATTGCAATGTGCCTTTATTACTTCAATGGAGGTTTTTCACGTACTTCTTCATAACTTAAAGATAATAATAGATATTCGTTAAATTCTTCAAAATAAAACATTCACGAATACAAAAAAAAAAAAAAAAAAAAATCAATTTTAGGAATTCACCCTCCTAAGGAAAAGATGGGTAAAATATGTTTTTCACACATATTAGGTCTTTGCATAAATTCGTGCGATTTTTTATTGCTTCATTTCATAAAAATACATCAAATCAAATGACAATTTTTAATCAAAATACTCGCCATTACTTTCTACAATCTTTGCCCATTTTTCGGGTAACAGATGTAATACCACGGAGATAGAAGCTTTCATCTTTGGAGGCAATAAAATGATCCGCGTCCGCACGAACTTTTGCAACGACCTAATATTTTAATGTTTTAAAGAGGAAGAAGAAGAAGAGGGGGGGGGGGGGGGGGAGCGATATTCATAAGATTGTTGCTTTAATACAGCGCAGCAAAGCAGCGTTAAATGTTCGGTAATTTGCACGAAAAGTTGCATTAGATCATATCAAGGTGAACTAAATATAAATTTTCATGAAACTGTTCATTAGCTCATTAATTCGAACTGATACAAAATTTTAATTGCACACACATGCAGGAAAATATTTTCTAAAAACAAAAAGGGTTAAATCGCGTTCAAGATATCTCAATTCGTGTAAACTCACCAAAAACTGGAACTGGAAAATTTTTTTACGTATCCATTACCGTTTTCGATAAATGAATGTAGAAGAAAGTAAAAATAAATAAATAAAAGATGAAAACGGCAAAGCAATTCTGCAGTAAAATACTTAAACAAAACGGCATTAAATAAAAATTTTGTATGCTAACACCATACATTATAAAAAATCGCAACAGTAATTTCACTTCGAAATAATACTACGACCCTTCATCAGGCGAAAAAAGTAGGCACAAAAGTAGCTGCACTTAACAACTTTTATGTTACATTCGCGCCTACTTCGCCTGATGAATGGTCGTGCTATTATTTTATCCGAAACAATTGTTGCTATTTTTTCCCTCCCAAATTATGGTATTGGATTATCAATTTTTTTATTTATTATCTAAGTAATATGAATAACTAATCAATCTAACTCAACTAAATTATATTTTTAATCTCTTTAAGGTGTTTTACTAATCTTTTCACTGAGGAAAAAAAAAAAAAAAAAAAAAAATATATATATATATATATATATATATATATATAGCGCCTCCATGACCCAATAAATAGTCTTTTTCTGAATCCCTAAACCAGAAATATAGATTTACGAGCGATGCGTATAAGGTAAACAAATAACATAGATAGACAAAATGATCGAGAATTTCTAGTCTATACTTTTCTAGATGACGAAACAATATTATGTATAATATAATAAATCCTTTGTACTGCGAGAAATTCTCGCTTGATTTTCTAGAATTGGGAAATAATAATCCAAGATTATAGTTACTAAAACTTGCCTCTTGAGTTCGCATTTATTTGCAGAGATTTTTAAGTAAGTTTGACCCCACAATAATATAGGAAAACGATCTAGAATTCTAATAGGCAGACATGAAAGTTTTCAGACTTTAGTCTGAAATCCTCCCTTTTGAAGGCCATATTGGCTGTTTCTGAGATCAATATAAATCCAAAGAGAAACCATAACCAAAATTTATGTGGGGGGGGGGTAGCAAATTATGTTAACTTCCCAAAGTATGTGATTATTTTGCTGAAAAGTCAACAAAATTACTGCTTTAATTTTTAAAATTTTTATACTGTAGCAAATTCCTGAGATAACAAGATTATTTTGCTGTTAATTTTAACAAAATTTTATACTATTTTCAAAGTTGATTCCAGAAATAAAAGATTATTTTAGTGTAAAACAAAATTCCTGCTTTTTTGGTCACAAATTCTTGAGATATGCAGTATTTTCGCAGTTGATTGGGGAATTATGGATTTATTTCACTGCTATAAAAATAAATAAACAAAAAATAAAATACATTACAGCTAAATGCTGAAATTAGGGATAATTTTTGCTGTCAATTTCCAAAATAATGAATATTTTGGCACTACCTGGAATAAAACATTTTTTTCCCCAGTGTGTGTGTATCTGAGATATGTAATTATTTCATTAAAATTTCTGCTTTTTTTAAATGTACGATTAACAAATGTGCAAAAATTGCTGATTCTTTTTTAATTTTTTCTGCCTTCAATGAATTCACTAATTAAATTAGTTTACTGTAAATTAATAATTGTACATTTTTGTGTTTTAATTTCCAAAATACATATTTCTGCATTATATTGTGATAAATTTGTATCGTGCACAAGTTCAGACTTTTCGGCGGATTGCCACTTTCATGCCTGAATAGGGGTTTTTAGAATTCTCTGGCAAAAGGGAACTAGAATTTATAAACATGACATGGAACTTGAGTTTGCATTTATTTGCAGAGATTTTTAAATAAGTTTGACCCTACGATAATATAGGAAAACGATCTAGAATTCTAATAAGGGTTTTTAGAATTCTCTGGCAAAGGGAACTAGAATTTATAAAAATGACATGGAACGAGTTCGCATTTATTTGCAGAGATTTTTAAGTAAGTTTGACCCCACAATAATATAGGAAAACTATCTAGAATTCTAATAAGGGTTTTTAGAATTCTCTGGCAAAGGGAACTAGAATTTATAAAAATGACATGGAACGAGTTCGCATTTATTTACAGAGATTTTTAAGTAAGTTTGACCCCACAATAATATAGGAAAACGATCTAAAATTCTAATAAGGGTTTTTAGAATTCTCTGGCATAGGGAACTAGAATTTATAAAAATGACGTGGAACCAGTTCGCATTTATTTGCAGAGATTTGTAAGTTTCACCCCACGATAATATAGGAAAACGATCTAGAATTCTAATAAGGGTTTTTAGAATTCTCTGGCAAAGGGAACTAGAATTTATAAAAATGACATGGAACTATTTTTACCAGAGGTACAATTTAGTTTTTAGTTGTCAGTTGACAGTTAAAGAATCTTTTTTTCAGTGTTCTTTTATATATATCTCATATCGTCAAGAAAAGTGGCACACATTAAAACATGGCAATTATGAGTTTATGTCATTGAAAAATGTCTATAAAGTGTCTCGAAGTGCAAAGAAAGTGTCACATCTCTATCTCTCAATTTATAGTCCTGAGGGGCACTTGTGTCAGTTTTATTATAGAGTCAATGTTTTAGTGTTTTCTTTAAGTTGATTTTTCTCAAACACTGCACTGCTTAATTGTATTACTTTTTTTTTTTTTTTTTTTTTTTTTTTGCTGGTGTGCGATATACAGTAGGAGTAGAACTTCGATTATCCGAAATAATTGAGACCGATCATTTTTCAGAAAATGGAAATATGTGGATAATCGATAATGCTTCTATTTTAAGATTAAGGCAAATATATATGATATTTCTTATTATGGTAACAAATGCTTAATAAAAATTTAAGCAATAGCAAAATAGAAACAGAAATAATTTACCTGAATTTTAATTTTTAAATGAAATACCATTTACATATTTCTAGGGTTAGAAACAAAATTTTGTTTGTCGCGCACAAAGAATATCTGCGAACTTTGCTTACGAAAAAAATGTAATAATAATAATAAACTTTAAAATAAAATGGATTTCGGTTATATGAAGTAAAAATCTAAAAAAAATTAATTTAATAATAAGAAAAGTATTCAAGAAATGTGCAAATCAGTGAAAAGTAATTTAATATAAAAAGAAGAAATAATTTTTAGTGTAATTCAAAATATTTATATTATAATGAGAAAAAAATTATAAAACTGCTAAAACATACTCAGACATCGTTATATTAAATAAATAAATAAATATAAATAACCTGCAGTAATAGCTGAAGGTGAAAAATAAAATAAAATAAAATATATTTATGTAACCTCCAACTTCCGCCCTGTGCTTTGATCTCGCCCGCTGTTTTCGAAAATGTACGTTATAGCTAATTATTCTGCGCTCGGCGAATTCGATATGGTCATAGAGCAAAAAACATTCTTTATCCGAAAAACCCTCTGCTTTAACTGTTTTTTTTTTTTTTTTTTTTTTTTTTTTCTGTCTACGCATACTTTCTGAATGAATTGGGAGTTGTGTTTTGACAACAGGTGACCGTTAAAAATAGTTCTGTGACTTGGTCTTGCATCATATTTCAGATTCAAATAATATGATATGTGAATGTGAACTAAAAAACAGCTTGTATATATGTTTTTTTGCTTTATTGTATTTATGTGAACTTGGTTCTTGTATTTCGTGAGGTAATAGCAGGGG
Source organism: Salticus scenicus (assembly GCA_963930645.1). Taxonomy (NCBI): domain Eukaryota; kingdom Metazoa; phylum Arthropoda; class Arachnida; order Araneae; family Salticidae; genus Salticus; species Salticus scenicus. The sequence continues at coordinate 196,617,929 of OZ005658.1, read as the reverse complement.
TTGATCCAGGTTTTAATTTTTCGGGACCATTTTTGTGAAAAACAAATTATTTTTGTGAAATTTTTATTTATGTTTGTGAAAATCAAAATATTTTTGTGAAAATTTATTTCTTTTTGTGAAAAAAAGAACTGTCACTAGAAATCTTTCATTTTAGTAGTTACTCTATCTAATGTTTAATATCAAGTTAATAGCATTTTATTAAACAAAAGTATAGACACCCATTAAAAATAATACAGTAAACATGGACAGATTTTACAAAAGTATTAATTTTATACTACAAAATTTTGTAAAAGGGCTGTTTTTGTAAATCTGAATTCTGTGAAGGAACCCCATTTTCTGAATTTGAATTTTGTAAAGGGAGTCATTTTATGGATTTGAATTTTGTGAAGGGGCTCATTTTAGAGTTTTAAATTTTGTGAAGGAACATTATTTTCTGAATTTGAATTTTGTGAAGGGACCCATTTTATGGATTTGAATTTTGTGAAGGGACCCATTTTAGAGTTTTGAATTTTGTGAAGGGGCCCATTTGAGAGTTTTCAATTTTGTGAAGGGGCAGCAAAAGGGTCCCAATTTTTGCCTGGATCGACCCCTGAATAGTAATAATATTATTTTAAATAAACATTGCTATAATGAACAGTAATAAAGTATATTGTATTGTTGCATCGTAAGTTAGGTTAATGGTTATTGTGTTATCAGTAGTGAGATAATGGGGGTTCTGCGGCAGAGGCGTAAGAGGCGTGATGTGCTGATGTGCTGATGTGCTAACGCGCGCATCAAACACATCATCCCCATTCACTACTACCATTTCAACAGATATATGCTTGAAATTTATCTTCTATAGTACTAATCATAGGGCTTTAGATATTGTATTATCTTATTAAAAGTTTTTGAATAATACAAAAATAACCATGATTCCTTAAAACCTACATTTATGGTTAGTTAGAAAAGTTTGCATTAATAAAATTAAGTTATGAAATTACTTTTCATACTTAGATTATGCAATCTTTAGAAAAAATTGTAAAACAATTTTCCTTTGAATACATTCCTGTGTTTTTCAATAACATAAATTTATAAAAAATTTAATTTTTTCTTTTTAATAAATTAATTTTTATAATAATCATGCTTTTCTTAAAATTTGTATTTAGTATTAGTGTTAAAGTTAGTTGTGTTTAAATTAAGTCATCAAATTACTTTATATTATATTTTCTTTTAATAAAACAATTTAATTTTCTTTTCTTCTTCGCCTTTTCTTCTTTTAACATATTAATAAAATTCACATACATTCTAAATGTAACAATTCTGAAATAAAACAGACACGGTTTACAGATAATTAAAAACTTTATTGCAACATTATTTCCACATGGTGTTTCCAAAATTCTTTAAACTTGCTTGCATCACAAAATTAGTATACACATATAATTTATCAAATACAACAAAGTTTGCAACATTCATTTTTTACAAGTATTCATCTAGTAAGTTGTCATTACAATAATTAGTATATACAATTTCGTCAACAATAACGAAGGTTACAATATAAAATCTTGAACAATTTTTACACTATTTACAAATATTTTCAAAGTTTCTATGTATTAAGTTAACATCATAATTAATATATACATAAAATTACAGCACTTATAACGAAGTTTACAGTAGAGTTAATTACAGTATAGTTTACAATATCTTGATCAATTTTTACAATATTTAAGCTTAAAGTTCTACATCTTCTCCAATTTTATAATGGCCATACGCCAAGGAGCTAACACCGTCCTCTAAGATATATCTTTTATCATCGAAGGGACTTAAACTTATTTTATTTTGGTGGATTGTGTACAGTTTATGATTTTCTTGGCCTATTTTTATTTGTTTTTCAATGCTTGTCTTTTGTTGTTGTAAACACTGAAAATAGTCTTCATGATTAATTTTATGTCGCACAACCTGAGTGGATACGCCTTTCGCTCTCTTTTTCTCATCTTTACATGATTTTATAGAATACATTTTTGCCTTCAATCCGACAAACTCTAGAGCTATTTCACCACTCAATTCGTCTTTAAATTTCCCAATGACTTTTTTGTTTACAGTTGAATAAAGAGAATGATCTAAAGGATAATCAGAAAAATCAAAGATAGATGAATTATTTTTCATATCTTGATAGATGTCATCTGTTGTAATATGATACGTTAGTGAATCAGTATCAGTAAATAAGAGCGTCGCTCGGTCGTTATATAATGGCTTTATGTAATTATAGTGAAAATTATACATTAGGAGTTTAGAAAGTTCAAGAATGCAAAACCCAACATAAATAGGACGATTCATTAAAATACTTGTTTTAAGTCTTTCGACAGCAGTTAAATCTTCGTCATAAGTTTTAAACGATTTAAAGGTAGGAGATGCTACTAATTTTACTGCTCTTTTAGAAGTGTTGCTACAAAGTTCAATATTACGTCTTTTTCGTAAGTTTTCCATGGTTTTCCCATACACACTATTGTTTAAAAGTTTAAAAAAATCTTTTTCAAAGGAAGAAGTTGCATTTTTTCGTTTTTCAGTATTGAACATTATATACTTTTCCAACCAAGGAGCTTGGTTGAATTGGAGAGCTTTATGAATTGCAGAAACTTTCAATCCTAATTGAAGATAGAGTTTTAAGTTTCGATAATGCACCACATACTTTTTCTTGTTTTGAAGGTTAGGTATTAATTTTGGTGTTCCAACATATTTTCTATTATGAAGTAAACTTTTAGCATAAGGTGACAGCATTTCTTCGGTTAAGGTTAATCTTTCAGGTGCAAGTGGATAATCGTTATGGGTATGATGTAGGTGCTGAGGGTAATCGAGATCAACTTCAAAAATATAACCGATATCAGAATCATCTTGAAGAGATAGAATCCAGTCTTCAGTTATATCATTTATGTCGATCCATTTAAAGTTTCCGTAGGGTAAGTACTGGGACATAGCCCAACCGTAAAGGTTATTGGCATCCCAGTACATTATATAACTTTTGGGCTCGTTCGGATTATAGTCATTCATATAAAGGTTGTTTGCTCTGGCCAGTCTTCTGCTAATCATACTAATTCCACCTCGAATCCCTTTTTCTATTAACAGTAACATATTAATATCTGTTAACAGTTCCAAGGGTGTCTCAGTCATTTTTAGACAAGCTTGCCATGCAAGTCCAGGAGTGGTAAAAAGGTGCGCACAATCAATTTCATAATAACGCATGCAAAGTTCTCTAAAATTCTGAAATACATCAGCAAGCAATAAAACGTCTGTTTTTACATACAAATCATGATAATCGCCAAGATTTTTCATGTTAAATGTATTCCAAATTTTTTGGGCATGTTCGTAATCATCCTCTGAAATGGGCTCTTCTGTCAAAGAATTATAAAATGCAGAAGGAGGAGGGAGTGATGATTCTTCGAATTTATTAAAGCAGTTAAAATAGTCGTATGGATAAACACCTTTGCGTGTTAGTAAATCTAAACATGTGTTAACGGGGAAATTTTCTTTTAAAATAGTAAACTGCGAAGAGTCAAGGTTTTTCACAAGTTTTTCTAGAGATGTTGGAAGAAACTGAAACGAATCTAAGAAAATCAATTGAATAGGATATCCAGGTTTCTTTAATCTAAAGGTAATGTAATTTTCTAGGGTTGTAGCAATAACTTCTATTTGATGATCTTTATATTTTCCAAGTTTTGTCATAATATGATGACCATCATAATTTTTCAAATTGTGAAATATAACAGGAATTGATTTAGATTGTTTAAAGTTAAGGTTGCAGGAAGCATGTAATGCTCCTCTATAAGCTCCCGAAATATGACAATGATCTCTGACACGATCATTATGTAATGGTTTTTTACACAAAGTGCAAAGTTTAGCTTCTTGAAAAGCTTTCTCCTCCGCTAGTGTTAATTTCATTGGTTTTATTTTCATTAATTTTTGACCAAGCATCTCTTTTTCTTGCATAATTTGGTCTAAAAAGTGCTCAACAGCATTTTCACCACGATAAACTACAATAGGTTTAATAGAATGTCCATCAGGACCGATAATAACATATGCATATCCACAAGGCTCATGGTATGCAATTTTTTCACTATGTGAAATATCTGAAGAAGGTGAAACTGAAGTAATAGGTACAAGAAGACTTTCAAAATCGGCATATATTGTATAGGCAACAGGATGTTGTAAGTGTATACCTGAAAATTTTAAAATATTATTTTCCTCAGAGGGCATTTTAATAACTTGCACTTCATGTTCTTGACAGTACTGGATATGTGATTTTAATAAATCTTCTCTAGTGAAACGATGCAGACATCTAAAACAGTAATATGCAGCAGTCTTATGTTTGGTTAAATCACCAAGAAGGCGTGAAAAGTTTCGAATCAGACAATAATGTTGTCTTTCATCATCAGAAATTAGTAATAAGTTGATTGTATCAGTGTCAGTTTTTGATGAAATGTACAGTGGACACACTTCATCGTCTTCATAACCGAAGACATTAATCCGTAAATCATTCATCTTTTCAATAATAGGTATCTTTGTTAGAGGTACAGGACATGTTATATTACCTAGTTTAATTGTATTTTCATAGGGTGTATAGTGAGACACACGTTCAGGATTCTCACTACGATCTATATTCAGTTTATAGGCGATTAAGCACCAAATGAGGCATTTTTGATCTTCATTTTTGATATTTAACACAGCTTTTTTTACAGCAAGCTTTGAAGGTAACTTAATATAGCTGCTAGCGGCTAAAGGATGGTATTTAGCTATTTTCAGTTCCAGATAATGAATTTTCTTAAAAATCCATCCGGATCCTCTCTGGATGAATTCATCTAGTGACTTATTAATTTTTGCATACCCTTCGCGAATATGCTGTTCAATAGTATCATCTAAAAGTTCGATAATACAGGAACTTCTAAAATACGTATGCATCTCTTCCATGTCTTCATCAGGTTTTTTGCGTTCTAGTGAAACTTTCATCACCATATACCACTTCAGGGCATGCTTTTCCTTTAATTCACTTTGGAGTTTTTCAAGTACTTCAGGATGAATGTATGTTTGAAATACATCCATGTCACATTCACTGCTTTCGTTTGGATAAAACATCAATGTTTTAAACACGCTAGAAGCTTCCGCTTGTCTTTTAACCCTTTTAGACTTTACAGCAGGTGTAGTTATCTTCCGTTTTTCAGTAACAAGTTCATGCTCTTGACGCTTGTGGGACATCAGTTCAGATTTTAGATCAAACACTTTATTACAGTCACTGCATGGATATCGTGAACTTTCGTGAAATTTTAAATGTCTTTGAAAGTTGTCTAAGCGGGAAAATACTAGATCACATTGTTGACACTTTATCGAAGTTACTTCATCTTTACTTTTATGAAGCAACATATGTGGTTTCAAGTCCCATTTCCGAGTAAAAGTCTTTTCACAAGAAGCACAACTGAAACTTGGCGACACTTTCTTAACATTCTTGTCAGCAGGTAGAGGTTGGTTTTTATGTATCAACGTATGACGAATCAAGTTTGATTTTAGGCTGAATCCTTTTCCACAGTCATCACACTTGAATAACTTTTCATCTGAATGACTCATCAAATGTCGATTAAGTAACCATGTTCTTGAAAATGTCTTCTTACATATTGGACAACTCTGAAAAAAATTAATAAAAGGTTTGTTTTAGAATTTTTATACTCATAAATAGTAATCAAAAAAAGTTTTCTTAACCTAGTTTTATTGTATTTGATTTTATTATTTTTACTAATGCAATGTAAAAAAAATACATTTGCATAAAAATATTTACTATCTTAAACAATTTTCCTAACATAGTTTTACAAATTTTTACTCATGTAATGTTTAATTCTATTTTTTTAAAAGTTTCTTTAGAAAGGTAAAAAAATTTTAATTTTATTAAACTTGATTCTATTATTTTTACTAATGCAATGTAAAAAATACATTTGCATAAAAATATTTACCATCTTAAGCAATTTTCCTAACATAGTTTTACAAATTTGCACTAATGTAATGTAAAAAAAATACATTTGCATAAAAATATTTACCATCTTAAACAATTTCCCTAACATTGTTTTACAAATTTTCACTAATGTAATGTAAAAAAAATACATTTGCATAAAAATATTTGTTACCTTAAACAATTTTTCTTAACATAATGTTGTAAATTTTTACTCATGCATTGTTTAATTCTATTTTTAAAAAAGTTTCTTTATAAACGTGAAAAATTTTTCCTATCATGAATATTTACTAACATAAAAATATTGTATTTCTAAGAAAAAATACTCAACTCACCTTATTTTTTTCACTCAAAGAGCTTAAGAGCAGGGTATTATCAACTGTAGGAGACTTGTCATTAAACATCTGAAAGGAATAAAAAACTTAGGTTAGAGTAAAAATCTCTAAAAAATCTTTAAACTATAATAAAAAATTCTTAAAAAATGTAAAAGAATTAAGATTGAATTAATACAAGTTTTAAAAAAGATATTGTTTCATTAAAGAAAAAAACTTACAAAGGATGGTTGAGGTTCTTCATGCACATTCTTTGCATGCGACTCTTCAATCTTTGACATTTCTGATCTTGTCAAACCGTAGTCGATGAAAAACTAAAAAAGTAAATGGTTTTCATTAAAAATATCTTAAAAATTCACTGTTGCAAAATAATTTTTAAGTTATTAGAATCCTTTTAAAGAAAATTAATTCTTTGAATCAATCAAATGCTAACTATTCATCCTACCAAAATACTATTTCTAAAAAATTCTTCATTACAATGTGTAAACATCAACAAAATGTAAAACCATGTTGAAAGATCATTATAAAGTTAAAGTGAAATGCATACAAACACACTCGTTAACCATAGATAACGTATAACATAAAAATTAAAGCATAAGCTTAATAAAAAATTTCTGAAAAATACATTACCAATTTTAAAACATTCATAAAAGAAAAAATATATTTTCGATTTCAAAAATGCATATATATTATGGAAAAAATTCTTTTAATTGATTAAACAAACATTTTATCAAGATTTTTAATATAACACTGATTAATAATTTTCATATGAATTAAAATGAAACTAGAACAATTTCAAAGAATCACTAAATGATCAACTTACTTTGTCATCAACAGGCAACAAAGATGAGTTCTGGTTAATTTCCATGTCGAAATAAAAAAAATCTTAAACTTTCACTCTCAATAAACAAACACGCAAGGTCAATGCAAGGTCGAACAGAATGCAGGTCTAAACAAGTCTGAAAGACGCTACAGCAAAGCCGATGTTGAAACAACAGAGAGAATAAATATATGTCCGTTCAGATCGAAAGCAGGTAAGCGAATGACAAATTAGATTCAATTTCTTAATTACTAATGGAGAAAAAATAGGCTATCCCATTTCTAAGCGTAGGGGTGTCAGGTTTAATGGGCTATTCCACTATGTTGAAGAGGGGTGACAGGTTTTGTGAAATAAACTAACAGTGAGATTAAATAATCATTATACATCACATTTTGATTAATTATTATACTATGTCAATCTATTTTTCATACAGAGGGAAAAAATGTATTAAATGAAAACTTTCACAAACACTTGTTATTAATGATACATAAAAATATTTTTTAAATTATAAAAAACATGCAAGTTTTAATCATGTAGAACATAGATTAAAATTTCAGAGTGTAAACACAATCTATACCTGGAGAATTTTCCTTAATTAAACATGAAAACAACACATAATCACTCTAAAAATACTTAATTAATCATGTTTTAATTAACAATTAACATTCATTGTATACAATTTATTCATTAACGAACTTGTATTGCATTCTAACACACTTATATTTTCATTAAAACTGTAAAATCGCTACTTAAACATCCGAAAAACAGTTAATTACTTTAATTAATTATTTTAATCAACAATTATCAATCATTTCATTAAACATTTGACACACTAGAGTTGTATTTAAGCACAATTTTTCATTGAAATATAAAAAAAACTGTAAAAACATCATTTAATTGCCTAAAAACTACTTAATTACTTAATTAATTACTTTAATTAACCATTCGTTAGCTTAAACACGCATGACATTAAACATTTTTCATATCTAAATTATATTATAACACCATTTTTCATAAAAAATACTAATAAAACATTGAAAAGTGACTTATTTTTCTGAAAATTCATTAATTTCCTTAATTATCATTAATTAAAGCTAATAAACAACACTTAAACACCTGAAAAATACTTAAGTACCTTAATTTAGCATAACTGACATCAAAAAACTCAAAAACAAAACAACATTTAGTAGGTAAGAAACACCGGTTCTAGGTCAGGAGGGGGGTGCAAGGGTGCAAGGCCAGCCGTGCGGGTGCCGCACCACCCCCTGAGGGGTCTAGATGGGTTGACGTTGACCTTGAGACATCCTCTAACTTAATCGTGAAACGTGACGAGGGTATTAATGAAGAAATTTAATTAAAAAAATTAATTAGTGATTTTTAAGTTAGAGTAGAACCTTGGCATTTCTTACCTACTAAATGTTGTTTTGTTTTTGAGTTTTTTGATGTCAGTTATGCTAAATTAAGGTACTTAAGTATTTTTCAGGTGTTTAAGTGTTGTTTATTAGCTTTAATTAATGATAATTAAGGAAATTAATGAATTTTCAGAAAAATAAGTCACTTTTCAATGTTTTATTAGTATTTTTTATGAAAAATGGTGTTATAATATAATTTAGATATGAAAAATGTTTAATGTCATGCGTGTTTAAGCTAACGAATGGTTAATTAAAGTAATTAATTAAGTAATTAAGTAGTTTTTAGGCAATTAAATGATGTTTTTACAGTTTTTTTTATATTTCAATGAAAAATTGTGCTTAAATACAACTCTAGTGTGTCAAATGTTTAATGAAATGATTGATAATTGTTGATTAAAATAATTAATTAAAGTAATTAACTGTTTTTCGGATGTTTAAGTAGCGATTTTACAGTTTTAATGAAAATATAAGTGTGTTAGAATGCAATACAAGTTCGTTAATGAATAAATTGTATACAATGAATGTTAATTGTTAATTAAAACATGATTAATTAAGTATTTTTAGAGTGATTATGTGTTGTTTTCATGTTTAATTAAGGAAAATTCTCCAGGTATAGATTGTGTTTACACTCTGAAATTTTAATCTATGTTCTACATGATTAAAACTTGCATGTTTTTTATAATTTAAAAAATATTTTTATGTATCATTAATAACAAGTGTTTGTGAAAGTTTTCATTTAATACATTTTTTCCCTCTGTATGAAAAATAGATTGACATAGTATAATAATTAATCAAAATGTGATGTATAATGATTATTTAATCTCACTGTTAGTTTATTTCACAAAACCTGTCACCCCTCTTCAACATAGTGGAATAGCCCATTAAACCTGACACCCCTACGCTTAGAAATGGGATAGCCTATTTTTTCTCCATTAGTAATTAAGAAATTGAATCTAATTTGTCATTCGCTTACCTGCTTTCGATCTGAACGGACATATATTTATTATCTCTGTTGTTTCAACATCGGCTTTGCTGTAGCGTCTTTCAGACTTGTTTAGACCTGCATTCTGTTCGACCTTGCATTGACCTTGCGTGTTTGTTTATTGAGAGTGAAAGTTTAAGATTTTTTTTATTTCGACATGGAAATTAACCAGAACTCATCTTTATTGCCTGTTGATCACAAAGTAAGTTGATCATTTAGTGATTCTTTGAAATTGTTCTAGTTTCATTTTAATTCATATGAAAATTATTAATCAGTGTTATATTAAAAATCTTGATAAAATGTTTGTTTAATCAATTAAAAGAATTTTTTCCATAATATATATGCATTTTTGAAATCGAAAATATATTTTTTCTTTTATGAATGTTTTAAAATTGGTAATGTATTTTTCAGAAATTTTTTATTAAGCTTATGCTTTAATTTTTATGTTATACGTTATCTATGGTTAACGAGTGTGTTTGTATGCATTTCACTTTAACTTTATAATGATCTTTCAACATGGTTTTACATTTTGTTGATGTTTACACATTGTAATGAAGAATTTTTTAGAAATAGTATTTTGGTAGGATGAATAGTTAGCATTTGATTGATTCAAAGAATTAATTTTCTTTAAAAGGATTCTAATAACTTAAAAATTATTTTGCAACAGTGAATTTTTAATATATTTTTAATGAAAACCATTTACTTTTTTAGTTTTTCATCGACTACGGTTTGACAAGATCAGAAATGTCAAAGATTGAAGAGTCGCATGCAAAGAATGTGCATGAAGAACCTCAACCATCCTTTGTAAGTTTTTTTCTTTAATGAAACAATATCTTTTTTAAAACTTGTATTAATTCAATCTTAATTCTTTTACATTTTTTAAGAATTTTTTATTATAGTTTAAAGATTTTTTAGAGATTTTTACTCTAACCTAAGTTTTTTATTCCTTTCAGATGTTTAATGACAAGTCTCCTACAGTTGATAATACCCTGCTCTTAAGCTCTTTGAGTGAAAAAAATAAGGTGAGTTGAGTATTTTTTCTTAGAAATACAATATTTTTATGTTAGTAAATATTCATGATAGGAAAAATTTTTCACGTTTATAAAGAAACTTTTTTAAAAATAGAATTAAACAATGCATGAGTAAAAATTTACAACATTATGTTAAGAAAAATTGTTTAAGGTAACAAATATTTTTATGCAAATGTATTTTTTTTTACATTACATTAGTGAAAATTTGTAAAACTATGTTAGGGAAATTGTTTAAGATGGTAAATATTTTTATGCAAATGTATTTTTTTTACATTACATTAGTGCAAATTTGTAAAACTATGTTAGGAAAATTGCTTAAGATGGTAAATATTTTTATGCAAATGTATTTTTTACATTGCATTAGTAAAAATAATAGAATCAAGTTTAATAAAATTAAAATTTTTTTACCTTTCTAAAGAAACTTTTTTAAAAATAGAATTAAACATTACATGAGTAAAAATTTGTAAAACTATGTTAGGAAAATTGTTTAAGATAGTAAATATTTTTATGCAAATGTATTTTTTTTACATTGCATTAGTAAAAATAATAAAATCAAATACAATAAAACTAGGTTAAGAAAACTTTTTTTGATTACTATTTATGAGTATAAAAATTCTAAAACAAACCTTTTATTAATTTTTTTCAGAGTTGTCCAATATGTAAGAAGACATTTTCAAGAACATGGTTACTTAATCGACATTTGATGAGTCATTCAGATGAAAAGTTATTCAAGTGTGATGACTGTGGAAAAGGATTCAGCCTAAAATCAAACTTGATTCGTCATACGTTGATACATAAAAACCAACCTCTACCTGCTGACAAGAATGTTAAGAAAGTGTCGCCAAGTTTCAGTTGTGCTTCTTGTGAAAAGACTTTTACTCGGAAATGGGACTTGAAACCACATATGTTGCTTCATAAAAGTAAAGATGAAGTAACTTCGATAAAGTGTCAACAATGTGATCTAGTATTTTCCCGCTTAGACAACTTTCAAAGACATTTAAAATTTCACGAAAGTTCACGATATCCATGCAGTGACTGTAATAAAGTGTTTGATCTAAAATCTGAACTGATGTCCCACAAGCGTCAAGAGCATGAACTTGTTACTGAAAAACGGAAGATAACTACACCTGCTGTAAAGTCTAAAAGGGTTAAAAGACAAGCGGAAGCTTCTAGCGTGTTTAAAACATTGATGTTTTATCCAAACGAAAGCAGTGAATGTGACATGGATGTATTTCAAACATACATTCATCCTGAAGTACTTGAAAAACTCCAAAGTGAATTAAAGGAAAAGCATGCCCTGAAGTGGTATATGGTGATGAAAGTTTCACTAGAACGCAAAAAACCTGATGAAGACATGGAAGAGATGCATACGTATTTTAGAAGTTCCTGTATTATCGAACTTTTAGATGATACTATTGAACAGCATATTAGCGAAGGGTATGCAAAAATTAATAAGTCACTAGATGAATTCATCCAGAGAGGATCCGGATGGATTTTTAAGAAAATTCATTATCTGGAACTGAAAATAGCTAAATACCATCCTTTAGCCGCTAGCAGCTATATTAAGTTACCTTCAAAGCTTGCTGTAAAAAAAGCTGTGTTAAATATCAAAAATGAAGATAAAAAATGCCTCATTTGGTGCTTAATCGCCTATAAACTGAATATAGATCGTAGTGAGAATCCTGAACGTGTGTCTCACTATACACCCTATGAAAATACAATTAAACTAGGTAATATAACATGTCCTGTACCTCTAACAAAGATACCTATTATTGAAAAGATGAATGATTTACGGATTAATGTCTTCGGTTATGAAGACGATGAAATGTGTCCACTGTACATTTCATCAAAAACTGACACTGATACAATCAACTTATTACTAATTTCTGATGATGAAAGACAACATTATTGTCTGATTCGAAACTTTTCACGCCTTCTTGGTGATTTAACCAAACATAAGACTGCTGCATATTACTGTTTTAGATGTCTGCATCGTTTCACTAGAGAAGATTTATTAAAATCACATATCCAGTACTGTCAAGAACATGAAGTGCAAGTTATTAAAATGCCCTCTGAGGAAAATAATATTTTAAAATTTTCAGGTATACACTTACAACATCCTGTTGCCTATACAATATATGCCGATTTTGAAAGTCTTCTTGTACCTATTACTTCAGTTTCACCTTCTTCAGATATTTCACATAGTGAAAAAATTGCATACCATGAGCCTTGTGGATATGCATATGTTATTATCGGTCCTGATGGACATTCTATTAAACCTATTGTAGTTTATCGTGGTGAAAATGCTGTTGAGCACTTTTTAGACCAAATTATGCAAGAAAAAGAGATGCTTGGTCAAAAATTAATGAAAATAAAACCAATGAAATTAACACTAGCGGAGGAGAAAGCTTTTCAAGAAGCTAAACTTTGCACTTTGTGTAAAAAACCATTACATAATGATCGTGTCAGAGATCATTGTCATATTTCGGGAGCTTATAGAGGAGCATTACATGCTTCCTGCAACCTTAACTTTAAACAATCTAAATCAATTCCTGTTATATTTCACAATTTGAAAAATTATGATGGTCATCATATTATGACAAAACTTGGAAAATATAAAGATCATCAAATAGAAGTTATTGCTACAACCCTAGAAAATTACATTACCTTTAGATTAAAGAAACCTGGATATCCTATTCAATTGATTTTCTTAGATTCGTTTCAGTTTCTTCCAACATCTCTAGAAAAACTTGTGAAAAACCTTGACTCTTCGCAGTTTACTATTTTAAAAGAAAATTTCCCCGTTAACACATGTTTAGATTTACTAACACGCAAAGGTGTTTATCCATACGACTATTTTAACTGCTTTAATAAATTCGAAGAATCATCACTCCCTCCTCCTTCTGCATTTTATAATTCTTTGACAGAAGAGCCCATTTCAGAGGATGATTACGAACATGCCCAAAAAATTTGGAATACATTTAACATGAAAAATCTTGGCGATTATCATGATTTGTATGTAAAAACAGACGTTTTATTGCTTGCTGATGTATTTCAGAATTTTAGAGAACTTTGCATGCGTTATTATGAAATTGATTGTGCGCACCTTTTTACCACTCCTGGACTTGCATGGCAAGCTTGTCTAAAAATGACTGAGACACCCTTGGAACTGTTAACAGATATTAATATGTTACTGTTAATAGAAAAAGGGATTCGAGGTGGAATTAGTATGATTAGCAGAAGACTGGCCAGAGCAAACAACCTTTATATGAATGACTATAATCCGAACGAGCCCAAAAGTTATATAATGTACTGGGATGCCAATAACCTTTACGGTTGGGCTATGTCCCAGTACTTACCCTACGGAAACTTTAAATGGATCGACATAAATGATATAACTGAAGACTGGATTCTATCTCTTCAAGATGATTCTGATATCGGTTATATTTTTGAAGTTGATCTCGATTACCCTCAGCACCTACATCATACCCATAACGATTATCCACTTGCACCTGAAAGATTAACCTTAACCGAAGAAATGCTGTCACCTTATGCTAAAAGTTTACTTCATAATAGAAAATATGTTGGAACACCAAAATTAATACCTAACCTTCAAAACAAGAAAAAGTATGTGGTGCATTATCGAAACTTAAAACTCTATCTTCAATTAGGATTGAAAGTTTCTGCAATTCATAAAGCTCTCCAATTCAACCAAGCTCCTTGGTTGGAAAAGTATATAATGTTCAATACTGAAAAACGAAAAAATGCAACTTCTTCCTTTGAAAAAGATTTTTTTAAACTTTTAAACAATAGTGTGTATGGGAAAACCATGGAAAACTTACGAAAAAGACGTAATATTGAACTTTGTAGCAACACTTCTAAAAGAGCAGTAAAATTAGTAGCATCTCCTACCTTTAAATCGTTTAAAACTTATGACGAAGATTTAACTGCTGTCGAAAGACTTAAAACAAGTATTTTAATGAATCGTCCTATTTATGTTGGGTTTTGCATTCTTGAACTTTCTAAACTCCTAATGTATAATTTTCACTATAATTACATAAAGCCATTATATAACGACCGAGCGACGCTCTTATTTACTGATACTGATTCACTAACGTATCATATTACAACAGATGACATCTATCAAGATATGAAAAATAATTCATCTATCTTTGATTTTTCTGATTATCCTTTAGATCATTCTCTTTATTCAACTGTAAACAAAAAAGTCATTGGGAAATTTAAAGACGAATTGAGTGGTGAAATAGCTCTAGAGTTTGTCGGATTGAAGGCAAAAATGTATTCTATAAAATCATGTAAAGATGAGAAAAAGAGAGCGAAAGGCGTATCCACTCAGGTTGTGCGACATAAAATTAATCATGAAGACTATTTTCAGTGTTTACAACAACAAAAGACAAGCATTGAAAAACAAATAAAAATAGGCCAAGAAAATCATAAACTGTACACAATCCACCAAAATAAAATAAGTTTAAGTCCCTTCGATGATAAAAGATATATCTTAGAGGACGGTGTTAGCTCCTTGGCGTATGGCCATTATAAAATTGGAGAAGATGTAGAACTTTAAGCTTAAATATTGTAAAAATTGATCAAGATATTGTAAACTATACTGTAATTAACTCTACTGTAAACTTCGTTATAAGTGCTGTAATTTTATGTATATATTAATTATGATGTTAACTTAATACATAGAAACTTTGAAAATATTTGTAAATAGTGTAAAAATTGTTCAAGATTTTATATTGTAACCTTCGTTATTGTTGACGAAATTGTATATACTAATTATTGTAATGACAACTTACTAGATGAATACTTGTAAAAAATGAATGTTGCAAACTTTGTTGTATTTGATAAATTATATGTGTATACTAATTTTGTGATGCAAGCAAGTTTAAAGAATTTTGGAAACACCATGTGGAAATAATGTTGCAATAAAGTTTTTAATTATCTGTAAACCGTGTCTGTTTTATTTCAGAATTGTTACATTTAGAATGTATGTGAATTTTATTAATATGTTAAAAGAAGAAAAGGCGAAGAAGAAAAGAAAATTAAATTGTTTTATTAAAAGAAAATATAATATAAAGTAATTTGATGACTTAATTTAAACACAACTAACTTTAACACTAATACTAAATACAAATTTTAAGAAAAGCATGATTATTATAAAAATTAATTTATTAAAAAGAAAAAATTAAATTTTTTATAAATTTATGTTATTGAAAAACACAGGAATGTATTCAAAGGAAAATTGTTTTACAATTTTTTCTAAAGATTGCATAATCTAAGTATGAAAAGTAATTTCATAACTTAATTTTATTATTGCAAACTTTTCTAACTAACCATAAATGTAGGTTTTAAGGAATCATGGTTATTTTTGTATTATTCAAAAACTTTTAATAAGATAATACAATATCTAAAGCCCTATGATTAGTACTATAGAAGATAAATTTCAAGCATATATCTGTTGAAATGGTAGTAGTGAATGGGGATGATGTGTTTGATGCGCGCGTTAGCACATCAGCACATCAGCACATCACGCCTCTTACGCCTCTGCCGCAGAACCCCCATTATCTCACTACTGTTATCAATTAACGCCAAGTTATTTTCTGTAAATTTTCTAAAAGTTTCTTCCTTCTCTTTACTGTTTTTATTATTAACACACTTTTATTAACTTGACATGATGTAACTGTTAATGCATGTAACGGAATCTTGCAATTCAATTTTCGACCCCTTCTGGTTCTCCAATTGACCAGAAATTTGGCACACGACTTCAAAATCAATGGCAATACTCTATACCAGTGTTTCCACGGGCTCCTTTTCCTTCAGGGGCAGGTTCCAGTGGCAAACAAAAAATCTATGTATGAAACGCTATTGTTTGCGGCACAGGATTTGGCCGTATTTGTATAACGTTGAGTGGCAACAATTAAAAGTTTTATTCAAAGATTTAAAAGTATGTATTTGTGCTTTTAGTTCACATTTCAATAAAAGTGTGTTTTTAGTATTTTTAAACTATAATTTTATTCCAATTTAAAATTTTATGTTCAGTATAGTGTAATTCCATAGCTCAAATGATACTGTCAGTTGTCACAGTCGCGAAGAAAGAGATTTTTAGAATGATTCACACAGGATTTCAGTTTCCCCCCCCCCCCCCCTTTCCTACCATCATCAATTACCGCACTGAAACCTTATATTTTTATTGTCCTTTTTTGCGAATATATAAGACAGTGTGCTGATTGTTACAAACTAATGATTGAAACAGAAATATTGTGTGTGAAACTTCCACTCCAATTTCTTTGGAATATTATTACTATTTATACTATTTATTTTACTAATACTATTACTACTAATACTATTTATTTTAAATGCACAGCAGTGAAAAGAAAAAAAAATGTCGTATTATCTAGTTTTTAATAATTTAATATGTGTGAAATTTTAAAAGTAATAAGGCCATTTTATAACATAAGAAACTGTTTATTATTTGTTTTTAAGAGGATGGTGAACTTTTTATATAAATTAACCGTCTAGAAAATTTTGCGTACATGTGCATAGAAATACTATAACAATATTAAGTAAAATAAAATTTATTAAATAATAATAATAATAATAATAATAATAACAATAAAAGTTGAAATTTTCAATTTTTTTGGATATATTTAAGACACTTTTAAGTTTGAATGCTAAAAATTTGATGCAAATTTTTAAATATAAAAATAATTTTAAAATTTAACTTATCAATTATTCCACACACTGTTAAAAAAATGCGACTTTGCTGCCGAAAATTCTCTGTAATGACAGAAAAATATGATTGTCAACGTAATTTTTTCGTAATTTACGACTATTTTCTCAAATTACTGAGAATTTTGTGGCAGCAAAGTCGCCTTTTCTTTTCTTTTCTTTTTTTTTTTTTTTTTACAGTGCAAAATAATACCCAAATATGTTTAAAATAATATTGGTAAACAATAATAATGTAAAATCGAGGGGGGGGGGATAGCAGGAGAATTTAATTCAAAATAAATTTAATATTTAAAAATAAATTAAAATAAATAATTAAATAAAGTTTTCGAGGAATTTTAATATGCTTAATACTGTTATATTTCAATACATATGCGTCCCCATCTCCTTAATATGCATTGAATTTACAAATGTATTTTACTTTGCTGCCAGAAATTCTCTGTAATGACAGAAAAATACGTTTGTCAAGGTAATTTTTTCGTAATTTACGACTATTTTATCAAATTACAAATAATTTCTGGCAGCAAAGTTGCTTTTTTTTTTTTTTTTTCCTCAAGTGCAAAATAATACCCAAATATGTTTAAAATAACATTGTTAAAAAATAATAATGTAAAATCGAGGGGGAAATAAATTTAATTTTTCAAAAGAAATTAAATAATTAAATAAAGTTTTCGAGAAATTTTAATATGCGTAATACTGTTATATTTCAATACATATGTATTGAAATTTTTATCATTCTAAGACAGTAATTTCCCACAAAAATTTATAGCGTCTCCATCCCCTTAATATGGATTGAATTTACAAATGTATTAAAAATTACTAACAATAGAAATACATAATAAAATTTTAAAAGTTGAACATTAACTTTTAGAGTTTTATAAATTTTAAGTTTTTAATGCAATGTTTCAAGACACAATAGTTCAATAAAGTGTATTATTATTATTTTTTAATTTTGAAGTGTTTTACATTTGAAACCAATAAATTTCCCACAACAAATTTCGCTTTACAAAATATTTTTCTAATTAATTTGTACACTTTCTTGAGCGAATATTGAAATGCTTTTATTTATAATAATTTGTTTTAATTTGCATATTTTCTTGAGCGAATATTGAAATGTTTTTCATTGATAATAATTTGTTTTTTTTTTTCTATTTTTTCTTTATTATTATTATTTTTAATTGAATGCTCGTGCATTTGTATTACTTATTTTAGCATAATTTATGACGCAGTTTAATTATGCTAGTTCAGACAATATTAGCATAATTTTTCTTTGCACACGAAATATATATGTGCGTGATGATATTCATTAATATAAATTCTATTTTTTTCTGTCAGTTCCCGGTATGAACACGTTTCGAAGAACCAGTTGTTTCCATTTAAGTCTTTGTATTAGTCTATTGAATGCTTTCCTGTCAAAATAGAACTGCCAATTAACAACATTACGGCCACGACAGATTCTACATGCGCTTACCATTCACCATTAATATATACGACGGTCTTCGGCTGGCTCGTGTATCGAACCCACAGTCTTCCAATTACTAGCTCCACCAATCAAGTTAATGCGGCCCTCATTAACCTTGAACATTATACTTTGAAAACTTCAAAAATTATTCGAAATCTACAATTTTCTTAAAATTGCAGAATAGGGCAAAATTTCGTCTAAACATCCATTATGAGGAATATTTTCACTGTAAAGATGTCTGACGACTTTTAAAATATCATTTATGATACTGCTTGAGCATCATTGACTATGAATATTTTAATTTGAAAATTTTGTGAGTTAATGGAAATTTGAGATTTTCTTTACATAGCAGAGTCAAGCTATTTTTCACACAAACTTGTATTATGGAGATCGTTGCATTGAAGATAACATAGAATTACATAAAAACTAAAATACGAAACTGACCCTAATAAAATTAATCTGCAAATAAGGATAAAGTAAATTTATTAAATTGAACGTTGGGTAGCTTACTTGGTGAGATATTTCAATCTGCGGCTGGGTCGAGTGGTTGGCCAAATTAATTTCTCTTATCATATAATTATAATATGTTCTGTAGTAGGAATTTATGAACACAAATATGTGATAAGAGAACTGGGGAAAGTTCACCTATGCCAACTAGTTTAGTTAATACATTTAAATGCAATGGTTTCTGAATGTGTAATGTTGATTTTAAAAGCTTTTCAGTGGTAATTTTTCTT
Source organism: Salticus scenicus (assembly GCA_963930645.1). NCBI lineage: Eukaryota > Metazoa > Arthropoda > Arachnida > Araneae > Salticidae > Salticus > Salticus scenicus. The sequence continues at coordinate 196,598,438 of OZ005658.1, read as the reverse complement.
TCCAAGAATTTTTTTACACACCGCGAGAAATCATTTAACTTACAAGGAAACATTCAAAAGGTGTCGTCTTCAAAAAATACTGAAAAAAATATATGTGATTCTATTCTTCATAAAACGTCAGAAAATGAAAAAAAAAAAAAAAAAAAGTGAAATGAATTACAGCGACCACAAAAAAATATCAAATTTAAGCATATTTGGCGATTTTACACTGTTAGGTGATTGATTTTGAGTACTTGGCGGAGACGCAAAACACGGTTCTGTTCGTACACGTCAATCTCGCACCTAACAGAGCTTAATCGCCAAAAATGCTTAATTTTGATAATTTTTTGTGGTCGCTGTAGTTCATTTCAGCTGATAATTTGTTTATTTCTGTATTTTATGAAGAGTAGAATCACATATATTTTTTTCAATATTTTTTGAAGACGACACCTTTTGAATGTTTCCTTGTTAGTAGAATTTCTGAATGGATAGAAGATGGTTATTAATCTACAAACCTTCACTAAATTTTTCTGCGAGGAAATACTATTTTTAAGTTTTAATTTTTAGTCTTTGAAAAGGTTTATTACTTTCGTTTTGCAATTTAAAATTAAAACAAACTGTTATTAATCATTGTCACAAAACTGTAAAGACAAAGTAAATTTGGCAAATTTAAACCATTAAGTTTATACTTTTATAGTGTGAACATGAACAATTAGTATTTTCTGAACAATCTCTATTAAAAATGTACCTCTCTAAAACGCCAATTTATTTTATAACTAGCCACCTTCTTCGACCAGCTGATTCGGGATCCTTGAAAAATCCGACTTTACGAAACTCCCGCTCGGTGGCGCCTGCGGCGCCTTTTTCCCGTTTCAGGTCTTACAACAGATTATTGACATATAGTGAAAATAGCTTTATTGAAAAATTTAATCGTAGTAAATTGACGCTCGGTAGCGCATGCAGCGCCCTTTTCCAGTTTCAATATCTGAAACAGCCTGTTCTCTCACCAGGTTATGATCTTTCAGATCCGCGAGACTTTAGCAAAGTCTCGATCGGTGGCGCCTGCGGCGCCTTATCCCCGTTTTAGAACTTACAACACCTTCCTAGCTCATTAGAATTAAAAATATTAGAGCGCCATCTGGCGGTACAAATTTCTGTAATCGTTCGATTCTAAATCAATAAAGCTTTCAAATAATGCATTACTTATGAAATTATTTTAATTATTAGCTGAGATACAAAAGAAAACCTAATCAGGACACCTCAAAACGTGTAAATAAGGTGAAATCTAGAATTTCACTTTCGATAATAGAAAAGAAGTTTAAAATATCTTTCGAATGATGTATTAATTAAAAATAATTTAATCATAATTAGAATTTGAAATACGCGTATTAGAATAAAATTTAATTCGCAATTAAAATGTAAATTTTTTGTTTATTCTCCGAAATCGATGAAATTCGAACTACAACTTTGTCTTGTGATGAAAAACTCTGTATAGTAAGTTTCGTGTGCGACAAAGGAAAATTGAAGAATTTTGAAATTTGCAATTTTTAATCGCAGTCCAAAAACATGTGACCTCAATCAGAAAAAGATCTTTCTCTTTCGCTCTACTTTCGAAATATCGTCCGCGAACTTAAAAGAGAGTTTCCACTGTTGTTCGAACGCAAACGCGGATTCAGAATGTCATCAAAAACTGCAGGCATGCAGAAAATTAACAAATTTATAACGGATTCAGTTTTTGAAAAAATCTCTGAATGTTTTGAAATCTGATTCGTATAATCGTGGTCTATGTACAAAAAAAAAAAAAAATAAATAAAAAAATAAATATATATATATATATATATATATATATATATATATATATATCATTTGCTGAGTATTGTAAAGGAATTAAATAATTTAATATATATATATATATATATTTATCTGTAAAAGATTTTGAGTTATAAAATGTTTTGTGAAAAAATCGATGTTTCGTAAAATCAAAAAATATGGATCGCTAATCCGTATTTTGTAAAAATGTTTATATGGTTCGAAAGAGGATTAAATGACCTTTCAAAATATACCAGTTGTTAAGAAAGGGGTCAATTAGTCTTTCGTACAGGGCGAGTCAAAAATGACGAATACAATCGGCTCGCTTTGTAATTAGACATTGGTCGACGTTTTAATTAATATCTCCGGAACTAATTAAAATTTTTAAATTCTTTTTTCACTATGCACTCGGGCAGGCTTCTGAGCACCCGTATGTCAAATTTTGTAGTTCTGCGTTCAATAGGGGCTGAACGTATAGATGCTCAAACAGAGAGACAGACATTTTCCTTTATTATTATAGATGTGTAACCCCTTCTAGAGAGGTTTCACTGTAATTATTGTTTTTTTTTTCTCTCACTCTCTTTCCTTTGTTTATTATTTTTCCTTTTTTTCCCTTTCTTTTTCTTTTCTTTTTTCTTTCTTTTTCCTTTTCTTTCTTCCTTTCGTTCTTTTTTTTTTTTGGTAATATTAGTCATTTTTAAACAAAAGAGTAAAGGTGTGTCCTCTAACCTCCCAGCAAGTATTGCCAGCTCTTCACTAATTTCGTTGACGTATCGTCTTTATATCCTATCGTAATAACCCCTATTGCCTTCATACTGTTTCACGTGAATTTGTGCTCTCGATTGCTTTAATCACTAATTGGCGTATCCTTCATGGGTGTAGGTTTTATTATGTTACAATAATTTTTATTTTGTTTTCTTTTTTGGGGTGGTTTAAGGAAGTACTCGAATATAAATTCTTTTGGGGTGGTCTCGAACGCTACTAGACAAATGAGCTTATATTAATTTTAGCTGTTAAACAATCAGAGGTTGATTCAGAGAAAAATTAGGAAGGGCATGTTAATTTTTTGGGCCCATTTTGTGAATAAAAGAATGTGGAAAAAAATTATGTTAACCATTAAAATAACAGTTATTATTGTTATATTTAATGTTGTTCACTCTTGCTAGAATGTTTTTATGTTTTCTGCAACCAGCCTAATTAGTGCAAACGTTTTCTGCTAGACGGTATTGTTCAGTAGTAATGTATTCATCTAATTTACACACATGTATATTTAATTATAAATTTATCAGTTAATTATTTGAATAAATAAATTAATTAATTAACAAATTTTAAAAATATTTTTATGTTTGAATGCTAAAATTTAATGCAAATAATATTTTTTATTAAACTATTTAATAAATTTGCCGTGGATTTCTAATATATGATATAAGATATAACGCTTTTTACGTGGTTATTTCCGTCGTCCATTGATAAAATATCCTTTTTCCCAGATAAATTAAATAATAATAATAATAATAATGCGTTCTCCCCCCCCCCTTTTTTTTTTCTTTTTTCTAATTGAGGCCAACTGATAAGCAGCACACTATATTTTCGAGGCAGATTGCCGAAATACTGGATCATCCTGCCGTTGATCAACTTGATTACATGATTAGCTTTGAATTGCTTCACCACCGATTGCAACGTAATTATTTAACACTAAGCGACATAATTAGCACCTCTTTCAAAGCTGTTAGCAACAAATCAGCGATTTTTTTTCTTTTACGATGTCTGATTGCTTAAATTATTTTCTCATATGAATATTTTGAAGAAACGATTTTAAATCAGGCGATGTTTGTAAGATATTAATTTTAAGTACGTCGATTTTTCTTTTCTTTTCTTTCCTTCTTTCTTTTTTTAAAGGGAGTAGGGCGGGGGCCCAATTAAAGTGTAGTGATCTTTGTGGACCCGAAATTTGCCGAAATATAGTATAGATCCTTGACATATATGATGCTCGTTTTTTTTTCTTTAGTCTGGATTTTTGAGAACATAATATTTCGGGAATGGCGTGTTTTTCTTTTTTTTGGAAAGGGGAAGGTGTGGGGTGGGAATAAAAACAAATGCAATTTAACTTTCTTCTAAAAAACCTTATTCAAGAAATAAAGCTACATTTAGTCACCTACAGCTACATTTAGTCACCTGAACAAAATATAACTATTTTAACAGTGATTTTAAAATTTATACTTCAGAGCCTGATTACCACCTGTTGGGGCCCAAGGCCCAGGACGATTTTGGTGCCCCCCCCCCGTTTTTTTTTTTTTTTTTTTTTTTTTTTTTATAATCTAATTTGTGCACGAAGTTTGACTGCTGGTAAAAAAGTTAAAGCATCACCTTCATAAGAAATTAGTTTTAACTTCTTTTGCAACGAAACTTCAAGTTATTATTATTATTATTGGTGCAGGGGTAATCTTTCTTCAATGACTGTTGGAATCCACTTGCATAGAAATGTAATTTTTTACAAGGTATTCTTTACAATACTGCATTTTCTAAATTAAAAAATGATTTTGGTGCCTCTAGATAGAGGTGCCCTAGGCCGAGGCCTTGTCGGCCTGTGCGATAATCAGGCCCCAGCAGAAAATGCACTGAATATATGCATGTTATCGAAAACTTTTAAACCTTTATTTATATCAATAGTAATTACTGAAGCATTCAAACTGCTTCACTTACATTTAGAGCTTCTCTCCAACTGTTATTTTGTTAACATCCGTAGAATCCGTAGCAAAACTTGTCATGAGAATTGACGTATGCTCCAAAATAAGCAATTTTATTCGGTTATATGGCAGATGCGTACATGACATTTGCGTACAAGCTGAAATTAGTGACACTTGCGTACAAGTCCAGGTGTTCCAAATGTTACAGATCTGTTTTCGAAAAATCAAGTGGCATTTCCGTACAAAATTTGTTTCGCTGTATTTTTCGTTGGTAACACAAAGGGGTTGTATCCATATATTAAACTTGAAGATAAATACTCTTATATAAATACGTGAATTTTCTCTTATGCATGTAGTCTTACGACTGACAAAGTTATGAGCTTAAGGCATATAAAAGTTACAAGCTATAATAGCCGTAGTTATTTTCTGAAATGACATTCAATTATTTATTCACTGAGTCAAGATCAATAAAAGTTCTTATAAATGCTATTAAGGTCTTTAAAAATATTTTTATTTCTTAAATACTTTTTTACTTTTTAACAAGTATGAATTTTTTTGTCTCCAATAAAGAAAAAAAAAGTTAAAAAATCTCTCTCTTTTATCAATAACGAATCGAATCATATTCTAATTCCTGAAATTATGTGTCGTTCACCTATATGCCTCTCTTCCCCCCCCCCCTTAAAAAAAAAAAAAAAAAAAAAAAAAAAATGTGTGTTTAAAAATGAAAAAAATCGATAACTTTATTTTAAATTATCGCAGGTCGATGGTTCAACCATTCGTTTTAAAGGTATTGGTGAGCTCCTTTGAAAGATACCCATCATGAAAATTTACTCCCCTCGAGGGTGGACTTCCCCCCCAGGGGGTGAGGCGGGGCTCCTACATACACAAATTTTTTTTCCCAGTTGACTATCCCTATTACAAAAAACATATACTATTCGTTTCATTTGGTTTAGTGCAGTCCAACGAAAAGCTTACTGTAACATTCCTATATGATATAAATTTAGAATACCGAGTTTGGGATTTCTGCTACTATTTGTTCTTGCGATATGCTGATAACACAGACAGACAGACACACAGACCATTCGCTAAAAACATGATTTTCGTATTCAGGGGACCTCAGAAAATGTAGATACAACAAAAACGCACGTTCGAAAATTTGACCCTAAAACAATACTTTCTCGACCCTATGGGTAAGAGAAAGTAAAAAGAAAAGAAACTAGTATGTTGTGGCCACCACAAGACTTTCTTCTATATTTTCCTATACATATTCAATCAGTAACAATATTTAAAAAAAAAAAAAAAAAAAACGATTTTTTTGCTGTTTTTTTTTTTTTTTTTTTTTTTTTTTTCGTTAAAAGTAATACATATTCAATCAGTAACAATAGTTAAAAAAAAAAAAAAAAGTACGATTTTTTTTCTTTTTTATTTTTTTTGTTAAAAGTAAAAAAAATCGATAACTTTGTTTTAAATTATCACAGATTTATAGTTCAACCATTCGTTTTAAAGGTATTGACGAGATCTTTCGAAAGATACCCATCTTGAAAATTTACCCCCCCCCCCCGGGGGGTACTTCCCCCCAGGGGGGAAGCGATGCCCTCACATGCACAGAAATTTTTTCCTAGTTAACTATTACTATTATCAATAACTCATATTAATTTTACAATCACAAGTTAAAAATAACTCTCATTATGTACGTTTATACGAAATTTTGTCCTATACTGCCATGTTAAAAATTTAGAAAAAATGCTATCACAGCGCCACCTGTTGAGCTATTGATCCCCAAACATAATGAGCACCAGTTTATGTCGGGGACCAACTAAATACCAAGTTTGGTTAAATTTCGTTTAAAAAAAAAAAAAAATGCGATTTTTTTTCTAAGGTTTTTTTTTTTTTGTTAAAAGTAAAAAAAAAATCGATAACTTTGTTTTAAATTGTCACAGATTTATGGTTCAACCATTCGTTTTAAAGGTATTGACGAGACCTTTCGAAAGATCCCATCTTGAAAATACCCATCTAAAAATTTGCATAAAATGCGATCACAGTGCCACCTGTTGAGCTATTGATCCCCAAATCTAATCAGCACCAGTTCATGTCAGGGTGCAACTGAATACCAAGTTTGGTTAAATTTCATTCATTGGTTCGTGAGATACAGTGTCCACAAAGAAATGATACAGACAGACATTTTCTAAAAACTATCAATTCGTTTTCAGGACACTCCAAAACGTGTAGATCCATCAAAAAACGGAGGTCGAAAATTTTCGCGAATCCAATACTTTCTTTATATTACATATAGAAGAAAGTAAAAAGAAGGAAAGAATAGAAAGAAAAAAAAAAGGTTTTAATGTTTGCATCATATGGATACAACCCCTTCATGCAGTGATCCTCAAATAAAGGAAAGAAATGTTGTACGCAAGTGCCACTAGATTTTTTGAAAACACACCTGTAATATTTAAACCACCTGGACATGTACGCAAGTGCCACTGTTTTCAGCTTGTACGCAAATGTCATGTACGCATCTGTCACAACACCTTTTATTCAATACCACTAATTAAGAGTTTTCTTCCCCCCCTCGTTTGCTCGTTTTTTTTTTTTAATGCTCGTTTTTTTAGTTTTTTTTTTTTTTTTTTTTTTCTAAGTCTGGATTTTTAAGAACATAATATTTCGGGGATGGCGTGTTTTTCTTTTTTAGAAAGGGGAGGGGGAGGGAAATAAAAACAAATGCAATTTGACTTTCTTCTAAAAAACCTTATTCAACAAATAAAGCTACATTTAGTCACCTACAATTGAACAAAATACTAATTATTTTAACAATGATTTTAAAACTATATTTTAGAAATAATTTATACTTTTCCCCAGAAATTGCATATTATCGAAAACTTTTAAATCTTTATTTATATCAATATTAATTACTGAAGCATTCAAACTGCTTCACTTACATTTACATCATATCTCCAACTGTTATTTTTGTTAACATCCGTAGAATCCGTAGCAAAACTTGTCATGAGAATTGACATATGTTCCAAAACAAGCAATTTTATTCAATACCACTAATTAAGAGTTTTCTTTGAATCCCCCCCCCCCCCCAACACACACACCAAATGATTTGGCATGGCATGGTGTGCTTTAGGCAGTATAAATGGGTACTTTGCTCTTTGCTCTGTCTGCTCTTTTGAATTGTATCGGCGCTAGAGGCAAAGCACGTATAAACACTAACCTTGAATTCGAAACTGTGCATTGATGACGACTGTGAAATTAATTATGGAAGCAACTGAATGCTTACCTTTGTGTGCTCCTGTTTGGTAACAGGTGGAAGATAAAGCGAGAATGTTTTTGTTTTATGATAAAAGCATTCTCTCCTCTCCTATACGAGATTTGAATAACTGATAGTACATTTTTGTTTAGATAGATGAATTTGGAATGAATTACTTAATTACATGAATTATTTAATAGGTTGTAATTAATTATAAATTATTGTTATCTATTGTTTGAAGCTTCATTTTGTTTCTAGTTTTGCCTCTCGTTGTACATTTATTATTTAATTGACTAAATTGACTTCATTATTCGACTTATTGTCTGTCAGTGTATTGTATATTTTTGAAAATTTTATTTGAGCTGCAACTCAAAAGCTAATGTACGGAGTTTTAGTAACTTTGCATTTAATTGTACTTGACTTGCATATCATGTACATTGATAATTTATTCGGGAGCACTGTTAATATCCGTCTTTTGTTCACACCACTTTTTTGGAAGAGTAATTTTCATCCTATGTAATCGTAATTTACATACTGGAAAAAATGCTCTAAAAAAGTGGTTTGAAAAAAAGGCGGTTACTAATACTCTCAACTCTGGAATAAATTAGAAATATTATCAGGAAAACACTAAGCATAATTAAAGCTGACACAACTTCGGTACAAATCGCTCAACATGTGATCAGACGTCGAGCTAACTCTTGTGGCAGAATTTAGGCAACACAGCGACATTGTCGAAAAAGAAAAAAAAAAAAAAAAAAAAAAAAAAGAGAAGAAAGAAAGTAAAGAAAACCCTTTGTCGAAAGATTTGTTCATAAAATTTAAAGATACTGATAAATGTAGAAATTTTATAATAATAATAATTTTTGGTTCTTGTAATTAAATGCATATGTTATGAGCAAATTAAATAAGTATGTTATTATTAACCGATTGATCTTGCAGAAAACTTCAGCACTAACAATTGAAATAAAATTTAATATTACTTAACAGTTAACAAACAGTTCCGTATATTAATTTTGTATAAAAATCGATTTATGATTTGATAACAAATATGACATCCACGTTTCATGTTCATTTGGCTTAGAGTTATGTGGAAAAAAAGAAAATGAAAAAACAGGTTGTTGCTTAACATTTGGAAACCAGTGTATAAAATTCTTTTCAAAAGTTTATTTTATTTTATTTATATCATCTTTATATACCCTGTTTAAGAAATTGTTTAATTATTTATACGATATTAGTTTATCAGTCATTTGTTTATAATTTATGCAAAGGGCGGGAAAAAAAAAAAAAAAAAAAGCGAAAACAGGTTATTTTTTATATTTATAGTGTAGTTTAAATCGACTCCTGATGAGTGAGAGAGATTTAATAAAATATACAAAACTATTTAGTTTACAAAATATTTACTAGAATTACTTTCCTTCAAGTCTAATTGAGTGACATCTGCTAACAGGCCCTGATTACCCAATAGGCACGAGAAGCATGTGCTTCCCCGGGAAATTTTTGAAAAGGCCCTAAATTAAGCAAAAAAATGGGCCCCGAATTGTAAGCTTGTGGTCTAAAAGCATTGCCTGGTTATAAAAAGTCACAGTACACCTGATTGCAAAACTATCATTTCTAGATTATATAGGGAATATGCTAATGAAACTTTTACACATTCATTTATAATGGAATAATTTCATATATTGTGGTGAATATAGGCTTTCACCAGTTTATATCTTGGAACAAAAATCAAGTACTTGTCCTCAATTCCAGGTAACTACAAAATTAAATGAAAAATTTATAAAATTTTCAAGATGTTTGTATGAGTCTTTAGACCGAGATGTCAGTGGGGCCCCCCAAATGGATCTGTGCTTCCCCTCAATTGTAAGGTTAATCGGGCCCTGTTAGTTTATTAGTCAGTTGTTTATAATTTATGCGAAGGAAAAAAAGAGGGGGGGGGGCGGAATCAGGTTATTGCTTAACTTTTAGAAACCAGTGTAGTTTAAATCGACTCCTGATGAGTGAGAGTGATTTAATAAAATATACAAAACTACTTAGTTTACAAAATATTTACTAGAATTGTACTTTCTTCCAAATCTAATTGAGCGACATCTGCTAAGATGACGAAGTCTTTACAAATGCCTTATTCTAATGAATATACCACCCAAGTTCTACTTAGGAGGTCGATTCTAATAATTGTATACTTCCATCTAATTTTACACAAATTAGACTTCCATTCAAATAAAATTGCCATGAATATTGTTGCGTTTTTGATAAACGAGGGTAATGTTCAACACGTTCAAAACCTGACAGTTTTATTTACGGAACCCTGTAATTTGTCTGTTTTGTTATTTAGACATATGGTTTCTTCACGTGTGTCATGATCTCTCTTTCTTTCTCTCTGTTTCTCTATCTTTCTTAAAGATTGAGTTATGGGAGATTTCGGATCTCACTTTTGATCTTACCGCGGCAAACAGGGTGGGATTGTTGTACGTTTTGAAGTTAACATTGGATAATATTTTTTCTCAAATTATTGACTATTTTCTTCACAGGGGAGATGAATGTGTGTATTATAGTTTAATCTCCTTCCTGGGTTCTGAAAAAAAAAAAATAATAATAATAATAATAAATAAATAAATAAATAAATTTTGCAAGTTTTATTGCTTTATTTTAGTAGTATTATTGTATACATGTAGATTTAATTTATTTAGTGATTTGTGTTTAGGAAAGGTTGAGATGCAAAAAACGCCCCTACCTTTATTATAGTTTCAAGCCCTAATAAATTCTTACTATCTGCTAACACATTTCAAATTGGTAATGTTGAATAGTTTCATAAAATGGGGAAAAGCTTAGTTTACTTGTAAAATATTTACTAGGACTACTTTCCATCCAGTGATTATACCACCCAAGTTCTACTTAGGAGGTTGATCCTAATAATTGTATGCTTTCATCCAGTTTGACACAAATTTGAGTTTGTTTTAGAGTTATGCGGAAAACGAGAAAAATGAGAAAACAGGTTGTTGCATAATATTTGGAAACCAATGTATAATTTTTATTTTTATTTTCAAAAGTTATTATTATTATTATTATTATTATTATTATTTTGTAGCAACTTTATATGCTATCTTTAATTAGTTATACGCTATTAGTTTATTAGTTACATTTAGAAACCAATTTGCTTAACATTTAGAAACCAATGTATGTATATATATATATATATATATATAAACTCTCCATCTCTTATATTTATAAACTCTCCATCTCTTATAATAAACCTATTGAATATTTCAATCAATGGAAATTTTTAGTGATTTCAAAACTTAAAGATGAATTAATTCAACAAAAATCAAATCTCACACATTACAATAAATCAAATCTCTTTAAATCTATCAAAGAATTGCAACAAAACTTTGTTATTACTTATGTAGATAAATCTCCTAATAATTATGCTATAATATGTAAACATTATTATCTTTCTTTACTCAGTTCATCTATATCTAATAGTACTAACTTTCATCCTACAAATCATGATCTTAAAATCAATAACCGCAAAATTCACTGCTTTTATAAATTGCTAAACCTACCATATAATAATTTTAAATATCCTTATATTGTACTTATCCCTAAATTTCACAAAAATCCTATTAAATTTAGAACTGTCACTGTAGGGTGTAATACTTACAACAATAACGCTAACAAAATTCTCCTTGATATTCTCAAACAAATCGATGACTTAATCAGTGTATCAAAAAATTTCTTTTGCCTTAAAAATAGTTATCAATTTAAAGCCAATGTCTTATCTATGAATAATGTGACTGATATCATGACTTATGATTTTGCTGACCTGTTTAATAATATTAATTTAACGGATCTTCATCATATCATCTTTAACCTTTTTGATTGGTTGGTTGGTTGGAGGATTAAGGCCGATTGACTCCTTATGTGTCCTAGGCCTATAGGGGGAATGCCCTCCGTGGGGGTCTTTCTAAGGGGTCCTAGCCCGTATTTACGCGAGTTTCGGAGGAAACCACGGAAAACTCCGAACGGCTAGGTCGATGAGCGCGACCTGGGATCGAACCCGGCACCTCCCATCTACCAGCTTTGAGCGCAGAACCGCTCGGCCGCTGGTGGGCTTAACCTTTTTGAAAATTTTAAAAGTCAAATCTCTTTACCAAAATGCTTTTCGGCAGCATCATTTAAGACACTTTTAAATTTTATTATTCATAACAATTACATTCTACACTGTAATAAGATCTATATTCAAAAGGTCGGTATTCCACAAGGAGGATGCAGCTCGAGTATGTTAGCTGACTTATACCTTTACCATTATGAACAGGGATTATGTATTAAAAATGTCTATTTTTACCGATACATTGATGACATTATAATTTTTTATGTCAATAATTTTTCCCCTAATTTATTTAAATTTGAATATCCTTCTCACCTTACCTTAACTCATAATCTTCTCAACAATAACTGTATAAATTTCTTGGATTTAAAAATCAAACTTGATGGTAGTCAAATTTATACTGATCTGTATGACAAAAGACAAGATTTCAGTTTCAAAGTAAATTTATTTACTAACTTTACTTCTTGTCTTCATATCTCTGTTTACAGAAATATCCTACTCAATCACCTCTTTCGTATACATAATCTTTGTTCTGTTAGGTTTAAAAACAAAAATATCTCTCACATAATTAATGTTGCTACAAAAATGGGTTATCCTAAAAAAATTATTTATTCACTTGTTTATCATAAAGGGTCTTTGTCTAACACACACACACATACACACAAAAAAAAAAAACTACTAAGGTTTAATTAAAAAAAAAAAAAAAAAAAAAAAACTGGTGGATGGGTGGGCAGATGTTTGATTAAAGAGGTAGGGTGGTGTTGTTTGGCTGGTTGGTTGGGAGGGTTTGATGCTGAATAAAATTAATAAAAAAAAAAAGTGTGGGGGGGATTACTCATAGTTACATGCTTATATTTCTGGTTGATACTATGTATTTTGAAATCTTTTATCCTTAAATTTAATTTTGTACATCTGGCTACTTGAGGCTTCCCTTGTTAAGTTTGAACAATCAATCTATATGCATAACAAAAATAAGATCTTATATTATTGAAAAAAAAAAAAATCTTTTAAATTATAATTTTAATTATTAATGACTGCCCTATAATGCTTATCCTTATATGTGTACTCTTTGGCATTATTGCTTGTAATTGAGTCTGATTAAAACTTAACATTTAATACTATGATTTCAAGATTATTTAGTTTTGGGTTAATCACAAAAGTTCAATTCTTCTAATTACTTAATTGGCGCTAAAAATTATCTTAATCTTGCAGTCAATACTTCTAATTACCTTAATCTTTCAATCAATACATCTTAATTTCCCTTATTGCATTGGATTCTTCTCCTGAAATAATTTTACTGACTTAATGTTTTTATAGCTTACCGATAGATGGCGCTTGCACTCTAATGTCTTATGCTTTTATTCTTCAGTCTTTAACTTAAATAATATAAAATTTATTTTAACATTATCATTTAATATTAACTCTGTGTAATTTATCTTTAATGAAAATGCTCTGAAGTATCTTCGATTAATCGATATCTGTCGAGCTTTTATTTTACTTCAATTTAAGTTTTGGCATCATCCTTTTCTCCTGTTAGAGTTAATTGTTATACATGTGGTTGCTTTGCTTCATTCATGTGTTCACTTTGGTTTCCATTAAGATTATATTTAATCTTTTTTTAATCTTTGTTTTAATTTAATATTTCAATTATTTCTAATTCTTTATGGTTTTGCTGCATCGATCGGGGTGTGAAACGATATTAATTGCTATGATTAGCAATATCGTTTTACGAAATCGTTGCAGCTATTTAAGCTTTATGAAGCACGCACCCCTTGATAAGTATGTTTCTATGTTTAAGCATTTACATCCAATTATTTCTGTGATTTATTATTTATTATTCGTTTTCACTCTCATAAGCTTAATGGTCATTTTTATTATCATTCAGGTCGGCGTAAATATTTTAAGTTACTATCCTAATTCATTGGTTCTTAATCTACATTGCAACTTTTTGTGTAATTCTTTCCTCTATGTTAAATTCAGTTCTATATTTTAGTGTGCTGTTATTGTCTTAGTTCTATTAATAGCTGAATTTTATGATTAAATCTTATTACGATATCTATTATATATATATTTTTTTTTTTTCCAAAAGTTATTTTTTTTATCTGTAGCAACTTTATATACTATGTTTAATTAGTTATACGCTATTAATTTATTTGTTATTTGTTTATGAGTTATGCGAAGAGAGAGAGAAAGAAAGAGAACACACACAGATAAATTAGGTTATTGCTTAACTTTTAGAAACCAGTGTAGTTTAAATCCACTCCTGATAAGTGAAAGTGACTTAACAAAGTATGTAAAACTTCTTACATTACAAAATATTCAAATTTTAAACATTTCGTAAACTAAAAATTTTAGTAATAACTATTAAATTAGAATTACTTTCGTCCCAGACTAATTGACCTAGTTCCAATGAATATACCACCCAAGTTCTACTTAGGAGGTCTATTCTCAATTCTAATAATTGTAGACTTCTCCCTCCAATTTTACGCTAATTCGATTTCTATTGAAATAAAATTGCCTTGAATATTGCTATGTTTCTAAGATACGAAGCTAACATTTGACACGTTCAAAAACTGACAGTTTTATTTAAAAACTGTAATTTATCTGCCTAGTTATCTAGATATATGATTTTTTCACAACTGTGATAATTTCTCTGTTTGTCTAATCTGTCTTAAGAATTGGATTATGGGAGTTTCTGAATATCACTTTTGATCTTGCCAAGCAAACAGGGCCGGAATGGTATGTTTTGAGTTTAAGGTTGGATTATTATTATTATTATTATTTGTTTCCGGAAATTAATGACTATTTTTTTCAGAGGGGAGACGAATGTGTGTATTATCGTTTAATCTCTTTCCTGTATTTCGAAGAATATAAAATATATTACAAACTTTATACTTTTCAGTGTTGGATTATGGGAGTTTTCAGGGTTTAATCCAGCTTTTTAAAAATGGTACCCCATTTGTGAATTTATAAAATAATTTGTGAAAAAATCAAGTACGTTTGTGAAAATAATGCTTCAGAACAGTTAACCAAAATGCGCAAAGACAAAGAGTTTTTTTAAATTTTAAAATACATTTAAAAAATGAAATGGAATAGTTGTACAATAAATATATATGTTGGCCAGTTATTTCTCATGCGTATGATAAGAAGGTGTTTACTTAGATATTTACTATTTTCTCCAGTAAATATCCAAACTGAGGGTATTTTTATATGTTTGATGCAGCGAAGCTTATAAAAATATTGCTGAGAATTGACTTTGTGAAGGTGCTGCTTTGCTGAAAGTAGATTTCGTGAAAGTGTTTCTTTGCTGAAAATTGATTTTGTGAAGGTACCTCAATGCCAAAATTTGACTTTGTGAAGGTACCTCATCGCCAAAAGTTGACTTTGTGAAAGTGCCTCAATGGGGTACTAAATTTGTTCTGGATTAACCTCTGGTTTTTGAATATTACTTTTGATCTTGCCGAGCAAACAGGGCGGGAATGGTATGTATGTTTTGAGTTTAAGGTTGGATTATTATTATTATTAATATTAATATTATTTGTTTTCGGAAATTAATGGCTATTTTTTTCAGAGGGGAGACGAATGTGTGTATTATCGTTTAATCTCTTTCCTGTATTTCGAAGAATATTAAATATTTTACAAGCTTTATACTTTTCAGTGTTGGATTATGGGAATTTGTGAATATCATTTTTGATCTTGCCGCAGCAAGTAGGGCGTGAATTGTACGTTTTTAGTTTAAGGTTGGATTATTTTTATTATTATTATTATTTGTTTTCTGAAATTAATGACTGTTTTCTTCAGAGGGAGACGAATATGTGTATTATCGTTTAATCTCTTTCCTGTGTTTCGAAGAATACTAAATATTTTACAAGCTTTATACTTTTAGTAGTGTACATTTAATTTACTTTATAATGATTTGTGATTTGAGGTAAGGTAGAGGAAGCAAGAGGTACTCTAACTTCAAAGTATATCTAGGTTCCATAAATTGTTATACTGATACATATCTTAAAATAATATATTAAATTATAATAACAGGAGACTTAGCGTTGGAATATTAAAACCCAAATAAACTACTACATCAGAAAGGTCCTTTTTGCACTGAAGACGGCACGCTTAAGGCTGCCGAAACAGCTGTATGCATTTCCAATATTTTCTTTGGCGTTTCTGACGTAGTAGTTTATTTGGGTTTTAATATATTAAATTATTTTTAAAAAATCGGAAAAAGGCTTAGCGTACAAAATATTTACTAGAATTAGTTTTCGATCAAATTATTTGACTGATATACAAATTTACTAACATAGACGAAGTCTTTATAAATACCTTATTCCAATAAATATACTATCTAAGTTCTCCTTAGGAGAAGTCAATCCTAATAATTTTGCACTTTCTTCCAATTTTACGCAAATTCGAGCTCCATTCAAACAAAATTGCTATGAATATCTGCTTTTGTGATGAAAAGAGGATAACATTTGTCACGCTTATTGAAGTCTGTAATTTATTTGGTTGGTTATTTAGATATATAATTTCTTCTCATGTGTCAAGATCTCTCTCTTGCTTTCGTCCCTGTTTGTCTATCTGTTTTAAGCATTAGATTCTGTGCGTTTTTGGATCTTACCTTTGATCTTGCCGCAGCAAATAGGAAAGGGCTTGTTGTATGTTTAGAGGTTAAGGTTTGATAATAATTTTTTTGCTTAAGTGATTGGCTACACTTTTTAAAAGAAATACGATATTACCGCGCTATGTTTTTTCGATTTCTGTTAAAAAAACAACCAAAACATTTCTAGTTATGTATGACATCGAGTTATATATGATATTATATGTATATTCCTATTCACAAACTTATAAAACTAAAATTGTTTTTATATAATATTATTATTAATAAAATTTGAAAACTATGTTCGTTTTATATATTGCTATTCATAAAATTGGTTGGTTGGTTGGGTTTTACGTCGCACTAGTGCTGCGGACTTGGGCGATTGGCGACGGTCTGGGACTCACCCCTAGAGATGGTCCAGAGACATGCCATTACAATTTTGATCCTCCACGTAAGGGATGGCTCTCCCGCTTCGGTGACCCCTTGAGGCATAATTTCTGATGGGAACAGGGAGGACATTGCGGCCACGACAGATTTTACGTGCACCAGCCACCATTAGTGTACACAACGGTCTTTGGTCGGCTCGAGTACCGAACCCGCAATCTTCCAATTACGAGGCCGGCGCTCTACCGACTGGGCTACGGCGGCCCTCTTAAAACTGAAAATGCATCATTGTTTTTCCATGATATTGCTATTCTTGAAATAGACTGAACCTAGAAAATCTGAAAATCAGGAAAAGGTTAGAGAAATGTCAGAGACCTTGATTAAAATCTGTAAAAATCGGAGAATTATGACTAAATCCTTAAAAATAAATAAATAAATAAATAAAAATGAAATTGCAAATCATATACTAGAAGGTTCGGGGCAGGGCTTAAAAAATCTGAAATTTTTTACATGCCTAATTGAGCATGTTAGTCTGGAGAATACATGCCCGAAATAAATTTTTACATTCCTAAATATTTTAATCAATTGCATATTAATAAAAGCATTCACATATTCAGTGAAAAGAATTTAACAACATTATACTTATATTGACATTTTTTATTTCAATTTAATTTATGTAAAAGTTTTAGACAAGATATGCTATATCTTAAAATTACTTTTGATTAAATATTTGCATGCCCAGCTAGGCATGTAAGGAGAAAAAAGTACATGCCCAATCTGAATTTTTACATGCCCCGGGCATGTCGGGCAATATAATTTTCGAGCCCTGGTTGGGGGTCACCACAAAACTTTCTTCTAAATATTTTTCCTATAAAATTAACTCATTACAAATGTTTATTAAAATATTTTCATTGATAAATGCAGATGTTTTATCCCTATAGAGATAATTAAAAGTCCATAGAAAGTCGATTTTATGGTCTACTAACGATAACCTTTTTTTTTCCCTTGTTAAAAATGGAAAAAAAAAAAAAAAAAAAAAAAGAAAAAAAAATTCGATAATTTAATTTTAAGTTATTACAGATAAATGATTTAACCATTCATTTTAAAGGTATTGACGAGTTCTTTTGGAAAGATACCCATATCGAACATTTGAAACTCCTTGCGGGAAGGGGGGAGGAGCTAGTTTGTTCCCACGTGTCCAAAATCTTTTTTCCCCGTTGACTATTACTATATGAAACGTTTTAAAAATAATTATCATTGCACATTTATAGGAATTTTCGTCCGGTGCCGCCATATTAAAAAATTTAGAAGAAGCAACGCCATTTGTTGCACGATCACATAGACATGTAGTTTTTACTCTCCCCCCCCCCCCCCTCAAAAAATAATTAAAAAATTTCCAAATCCGTCCCCAGTTTTTTTAAGTGGATTCTATTAAACATTCAAAAAGAAATATTAAGTCTTTTCTTAAATATCTGTACGAATTTTAGCATTTTAAAAATCATGAAAAAATGCAAACTGAGAAAATGCAATTTAAATATTTAAAATATGCAGAAAATATATAAAAAGCCAAAAAAATTGTTGTTTGAATATATATTTTATTGAAAAAAATCCTAAATAGTTTAATTTTTGTAAAAAAATAAATGGAGCATTTTTATTAAACTTTCAATAGTGCCAAATCTTTTTAAATAAGAGAAAATTTAAGAGAATATTACCGTAAAGAGTATTCGCTTAAAAAGCAAAAATTCCCCACAGAGTACACTGCTCGGCATGATAATTGCCCCCCAACATCATTTTGGCAAATTCTTATGTAAAATGACCCCCTGATTATTTTCGCATATGAATATTTTGAAGAAACGATTTTAAATCAGGCGATGTTTATAAAATATCCTTTTTAAGTAGGTCGATTTTTTTTTTCTTTTCTTCCTTTCTTTCTTTTTTTAAAGGGAATAGGGCGGGGGCCCAATTAAAGTGTAGTAATTTTTGTGGACCCGAAATTTTCCTAAATATAGTATAGATCCTTGACATATATGATTCTCGTTTTTTTTTTTTTTTTTTTGTCTGGATTTTTGAAAACATAATATTTCGGGATGGCGTGTTTTTTTTTTTTTTTTTTTTTTTTTGGAAAGGGGAGGAGGGGGTGGGGGAATAAAAACAAATGCAATTTAACTTTCTTCTAAAAAACCTTATTCGAGAAATAAAGATATATTTAGTCACCTACAGCTAAACAAAATACTAATTATTTTAACAATGATTTTAAAACTATATTTTAGAAATAATTTATACTTTTCCTCAGAAAATGCACTGAATACAGTGTTGCCAGATGGTCCAAAGGGAATTTCCCCAAACAGTTCTCAAATTTCCCCAAAACAAGGGTTTTTTCCAAAAAAATCCCCAACTCAATTTATACTAAAAATGTAATTTTTTTGGAAAAAGTTAAAAAATATTTAATAATTTTAAGCTCATATTTTTCCCCAAATGAAGCTCTTTATAGAAAAAAATCCCCATTTACAAAAATAAATTTCAATACGCAAGTTTTTGGAAAATTTTAAATTTGTGTAACTTTTGTCTATTTGTCTAACTTGAAAAAATGCAAACTGAGAAAATGCAATTAAATATTTCAAATCTGCAGAAAATATATAAAAAGCTAAAAAAATCGTTGTTTGAATATATATTTTATAGAACAAAAATCCAAAATAGCTCAATTTTTGTAAAAAATAAAGAGAGCATTTTTATTAAACCTTCAGTAGTGCCAAATCCTTTTAAATAAAGAATATTACCGTAAGGAGTATTCGCTTAAAAAGAAAAAAATCCCCACAGAGTACACTGCTCGGCATGATAATAGCCCCCAACATCATTTTGGCAAATTCTTATGTAAAATGACCCCCTGATTCCGAATATGACGCCCATTTTGCTCTATCACCCACCGTTTTTTAGAAACGGCCCTCTATTTTTATCACTTTTCGGTGATTTTGTGTCTATAAATTTGATTTTTAGGGGGGGAGAGGATTATTTTAACTGTTAAATATCTTCTGAGGGCTACAGAGTTGGAAAATTCTAAAACATGAACATTTGCGGCAAGGGGAAAATTTAGGGGGATTTGCCACTGAAATTATGTATTACATTTCTTATAATTTTTAATCTATTATTAAGGTTATTAAATAAACATTATATATTTTTTGTTTTCTGATGTTAAATTAATTCTTTTTCATTCTCCCAATCAAATTCATGGTCATAAAATTACCGAACAGTTATAAAAATCAGACATGTTACTTTTCAGCCTTAAGGCTGAATTCAGCCTTTTTAAGCTTGAAAATTATTATTCTTGGGATCAATGCAAATCCACATTAAAACTTTTTGGACATGTGTAGGGGGGGGGGGGGTCAGCCTGAATTTGCGCAATATATTATTAGCAATTTCTATGTGATTGGCTTTCAAGAAATGTCAAATTCAAACTTGGAGAAAATGTAAAAGAAATAGCACTTCAACTGTAGTTTCCTAATGAACTTAAACTACATTATTTTGCTAATCAGTTGCCCGAGCAAACAATGCTTCTATAGAATAAACTTATTTTCAAATATATGTAATAAGTTTGTCTGTTTTTTAAGCACTTACAACTATTTTAATTATAATTAATATGATATTCAATATAAGATTTATTGTTCTGATTTTGTTTATTGTGTGTACCATGTATGCAATCAGATTTGACATTATTTTTATTATTGAAAAATTTATATTGTGTCAGTTGCCTGATACCCCTTTTGAGAGGGGGGGGGGGGTCATGAAAAGTTCAGCCTTTTTTTCTGTAAGCTTGTACCATGTCTGAAAAATTGAGGGGGGGGGGTGTTTCTAGAAAACGGTAGGTGAATGAGCAATCGGATTCAGGAGGTCATTTTGCATAAGAATTAGCAAGAATGGTATCAGAGCTAGATTTTTTTTATTTTTTATTCCCCAGTTATTTAGAAGAGAGGCATGACCTACGCAGTGCAGGTCAGTGACGAGACGATCAGTAAACGCCTCTTAAAAAACAAATCTTGTTCAAGATGATTAATATTTGATAAAGCTGGTCATCAATTTTAAATGTTACGATCTTCAACCTACAAGGTACTCTATTAAAAATTATCAATCATGTTCATGATCAATGGGCATCTCTGTTTTAGTGTTCATTTCCATATATATTATTTCAATCACATACAAATTATATCTATCAAAACAGCTCATACCTTTGGTATGCAGAAAGCTAGATATTCAACTCGAAAGAAAATAAGAAAAACTTTTCATTTTCTATACAGTAGAAGAAAGTACTGGATTTGTGCAAAATTTCTACTTCTGGTTTTCGATGGACATACACTTTTTCAGATGTTTTGAACATGATTTGATGGTTTTTAGTTGTGAGATAGAGATGTTACACCTTCCGTGCGCTTTGGGGCATTTTTTATACACATTCTTTTATTAACATAAACTCAAAATTGCTATTTTTTGACTCACTTTTTAAAATCTGGGTATGGTATGTTTACCGATGTGTGTGAAAATTGTTAAAATCATTCTCATTTGACTAATTTTGAAACACACTTAAATATGCTTTTAGCAATAGATGAAGGAATATGTGAATAACAATTGCACCGTAAAAAAAAAAAAAAAAAAAAAAAAAAAAAAAAATCTGGAGTGACTTCACTCGACTTTCCGAACATTGAGTAAGTAACAGTTTTGTAGATAAAGTAAAGAAAAAGGAGTTCTTAAACAAACAAAAGAGAAAAACCATAATAGAGTGTTTGAGTATTTTTCTCCATATATTACACGATGTTTTATTTAACGCTACTGAACTTTGAGCCCATAGATTATAATGATAAACAAATTTTCGTTGTGTCCCTGTAAAATCCTATAAATGCTAGATTCACCAAAATGCTTATAGTTAGTGCAACATTGATTTATAATATTCATATAAATTTTCAGCTCAATTGAATAAGGCGTTTAGATGCTATCGCACTTTAAAAAATTTGGTCCCATAGGCCACAATGATAAAGAATTTTTCTTTGTGTCCCTGTAAAAAAACTGTAAGTGCTAGATTCACCAAAATCTGTACAGTTGGTAAAACTGTGACCTATAACATATGTACAAATTTTTTGCTCAGATTAATAAGGCGTTTAAACTCTATCACACTTTTAAAAATTTGGCCCCGTAGGCCATAATGATAAAAAAAATTTCTTTGTGTCCCTGTAAAAACACTATAAGTGCTAGATTTTCCAAAATCAATACAGATTGAGTATTTGTGATCTATAATATGTGTATAAATTTTTTCTCAATTGAATAAGGCGTTTAGATGCTATCGCACTTTTAAGATTTTGGTCCCATAGGCCATAATGATAAAGAATTTTTCTTTGTGTCCCTGTAAAAAAACTATAAGTGCTAGATCCACCAAAATCTATAGGGTTCGTACTATGGTGACTTACAATATACGTACCAACTTTCAGCTTATTCGAACAAAGCGTTTAGACGCTAGCGTGTTCACTCACAGACATACACACATACATACACACATACATACATACACACACACACACATACATACATCATCGCAAAAATAGTGAAAACGGACTCATGACATGATTACAATACTTTCCTCACTATAGTGTTCGGAAAGTAAAAAAAAAAATCTTAAATTACGGTATTTTCCTGGCGCTAATAATCTTTTTCATTCTTTTCTTTCACATGGTAATTTTTTTTAGACGTATTAGGAAAATTCATGTGGAAAAAAGGGTGTAATTTAAATATGCAGATTTTATCCTTAAAATATGAAACATGGAAATTTCTCATAAAAAATGATAAAATTTCCAACATTTTATTTTGTTTTATTTATATAAGAAAGTATTAGTTTTTTTAGTTTTCGACCTTCGATTCTCGATAGATTTACAAGTTTTGGAATGGCTTGAACATGATATAACCATTTGTTTCAGAAAATATCTATCCGTCTATGTGTATCAAAAAGTTTGTGGATCCGTTATCTCACGAACAATGCACGAAATTTAACCAAACTTGACATTTAGTACGGGTTGGCTTGATTTTGCCCGATCCGGGTGGGTTCTTTTTTTCAATAAAACCCACTTGAAAGAAAAAAAAAAAAAAAAAAAAATCTGGAGTGACTCCACTTGACTTTCCGAACATTGAGTAATTAACAGTTTTGTAGATAAAGAAAGAGGAGCTGTTAAACAAACAAAAGAGTGAAAACCATAATAGAGTGTTTGAGTATGTTTCTCCATATATTACACGGTTTTATTTAACGCTACTGAACTTTAAGCCCATAGATCATAATGATAAGGAATTTTTCGTTGTGTCCCTGTAAAATCCTATCAATGCTAGATTCACCAAAATGCTTACATTTAGTGCAACGGTGATTTATAATATTCATATAAATTTTCAGCTCAATTGAATAAGGCGTTTAGATGCTATCGCACTTTTAAAAATTTGGTCCCATAGGCCATAATGATAAAGAATTCTTCTTTGTGTCCCTGTAAAAAAACTTAAAGTGCTAAATTCACCAAAATCTATATAGTTGGTGCAACTGTGACCTATAACATGTGTAAAAATTTTTTGCTCAGATTAATAAGGTGTTTAGACGCTATCACACTTTTAAAAATTTAGCCCCATAGGCCGTAATGATAAAGAATTTTTCTTTGTGTCCCTGTAAAAAAAAACTATAAGTGCTAGACTCTCCAAAACCTATACAGATTGAGTATCTGTGACCTATAATATGTGTATAAAGTTTTTGCTCACTTGAATAAGGCGTTTTGATGCTATCACACTTTTAAGATTTTGGTCCCATAGGCCATAATGATAAAGAATTTTTCTTTGTGTCCCTGTAAAAAAACTGTAAGTGCTAGATTCACCAAAATCTGTACAGTTGGTAAAACTGTGACCTATAACATATGTACAAATTTTTTACTCAGATTAATAAGGCGTTTAAACTCTATCACACTTTTAAAAATTTGGCCCCGTAGGCCATAATGATAAAAAAAATTTCTTTGTGTCCCTGTAAAAACACTATAAGTGCTAGATTTTCCAAAATCAATACAGATTGAGTATTTGTGATCTATAATGTGTGTATAAATTTTTTTCTCAATTGAATAAGGCGTTTAGATGCTATCGCACTTTTAAGATTTTGGTCCCATAGGCCATAATGATAAAGAATTTTTCTTTGTGTCCCTGTAAAAAAACTATAAGTGCTAGATTCACCAAAATCTATAGGGTTCGTACTATGGTGACTTACAATATACGTACCAACTTTCAGCTTATTCGAACAAAGCGTTTAGACGCTAGCGTGTTCACTCACAGACATACACACATACACACACACACACATACATACATCATCGCAAAAATAGTGAAAACGGACTCATGACATGATTACAATACTTTCCTCACTATAGTGTTCGGAAAGTAAAATAATTATAAGATAAAAATTTTTTTATAAACCATGTTTTTAAATTTTCTGTTGAATCGTATAAACGCTACTGAAGGCAGCCGGAACCCCAGCAATTGGATAAAAGTATTAAAAAAATTCCTTGCTCTCGTCTTTTGAGCTATTATAAAAGTTTCAAATGGCTATCTAGCCGGGAAGTTGGTTAAAAGTTGATTGCAAGCTTTGTACTTTAAACGCTGCCGAAGGCAGCAGGGTCCCGAAGCAATATGATAAAAATATTTTTTAAAAGCATTTTTACCGTATTCTGGACTATTCCGAAAGTTTCAAATGTCTAGCTACTCGGGAAGTTAGTTAAATAAATTTTCTGTTGAATCATATGAACGCTGCCGAATACAGTAGGGACCTGAAACAGTTGACTAAAAGTATTTAAAAAAATGTATTGTCCCCGTGTTCTGAGCTATCCTGAAAGTTTCAAATATCTAGCTAGTCGGGAAGTTAGTGAAAAATCGATTGCAAGCTTTGTACTGGTAACGCTGCCGAAGGCAGCAGGAAACCGAAACAGTTGGCTAAAAGTATTAAAAAATGCATTTTCACCGTGTTCTGAACTATTGTGAAAGTTTTAAATCTCTAGCTAGTCAGGAAGTTAGTTAAATAAAATTTCTGTTGAATCATATAAACGCTGCCGAAGGCAGTAGAGACCTGAAGCAGTTGACTAAAAGTTTTTTAAAAAGTATTGTCACCGTGTTATGAGCTAGCCTGAAAGTTTCATATGTCTAGCTGGTCGGAAAGTTAGTGAAAAATCGATTGCAAGCTTTGTACTGATAACGCTGCCGAAGGCAGCAGGAACCCGAAACAGTTGGTAAAGGTATTAAGAAAATGCATTTGTTCCGTGTTTTGAACTATTCTGAAAGTTTCAAATGTCTAGCTAGTCGGGAAGTTAGTTATATAAATTTTTTGTCGAATCATATAAGTGCTGCCGAAGGCAGCGGGACTTGAAATAGTTGACTAAAATTATTAGAAAAATGTATTGTCACCGTGTTGTGAGCTGTCCTGAAAATTTCAAATATCTAGCTAGTCGGGAAGTTAGTTAAAAATCGATTGCAAGATTTGTCCCTGACAAACACACAAACAAACAAACAAACAAACCCACAAACAAGAATCGAAGTTAATAAAAACATGGTAAAAAAAATCTTAAATTACGGTATTTTCCTGGCGCTAATAATCTTTTTCATTCTTTTCTTTCACATGGTAATTTTCTTTACACGTATTAGGAAAATTCATGTGGAAAAAAGGGTGTAATTTAAATATGCAGATTTTATCCTTTAAATATGAAACATGGAAATTTCTCTATATATTAAAAAAAAGTAACTGTCCCGGGCGTCAATTTTTTTTGTCTGCGACAGCATCTCCTCGAGGAGGGCAAAGTGTCCTGCATCATGAGAGGTATCAGTGTATTCCGACTGCTTCAAGGAAGGCATTTCAGCTGCTTAGAAATTTCTATCATTTTAATTAACGAAGTTATTAAGAAAAACGTCGAGTTTATGAAGGTACTCTATTTGCCACCGGAGGGAAAAGTTTCTCTTATGACGTTTTTTTCTGTGTCTCTGACGTCACTTTCCTCAGGAAAATTAAAATGTGATCAATGGTGTAAATAAGAAAATTGAAATATTAGCATCTTCGAGATGCTCGAGAGAAGAAAAAAATTATTTAGAATAGCAAAACATGAAAATAACCGATATTTTAAAAACATTAAGTAAAAATTTAATAAAAATGAAATGAAAATTGGTTTATATTTTTATTTTATTTTATATTATTAGTTAAGTTTATACAATTAGTTTAGTTTATATTATTAGTTTTTATTTTAACGTTAGGCGAAAAAGATTTAGTAATGAATATAATAATTATGTTAAACAACGATTGGTATGAAGGTACAACTATAGTATTTCTGCTCAGCTGAATTTGGCGATTTTTCTTTGGCGCCGATTTGAACGATAACGATGTCGTTCTGGATTGTTTGCGATATAATATGGCAGCCTACATGCTATTTATTTTGGATTTATGATTTATAATTTAGCTTACGATTTTATCATTTATTCTGTATGATTTATGATTTTTAGATTTGTGATTTAGCCATAATCGCCAACGAAAAATCGCCAAATCTAGCTGAGGGGAAATACTATAGTTGTTCCGGTATGAATTTAGAAGTTAAGCCCAGAATTTTTTAAAATGAAATTTACGAGACAACAACATAAATTACTTTATATAAAGATTTAGTTTTTTCACTCAAAATATATTTAAAATGATGGATCTTTACTATGACCAATTTAGCTATTTTTAAAAATTAGAAATGAAGAAACTCGTACGTTTTTCGCCAAGGAATTCATTTACGCAACCACAATAGCCATTTTAACTCTAGCCATGCCTTAAATACAGAGAAAAAGGTACTTACGTATTAACGCCACCGCAGCTAGGTACAACAAGAGTATCTCCCCACAACTGAATTTGGCGATTTTTCTTTGGCGCCGTTTTGAACGATAACGATGTCGTTCTAGACTCTTTGAGATATAATATGGCAGCCTGCAGGCTGCTTATTCTGGATTTATGATTATATGATTTAGTTTATGATTTACGATTTAGCTTATGATTTTATCATTTATGATTTTCAGATTTATGATTTAGTCATAATCGCCAAATATAAATCGCAAATTCAGTTGTGGGGAGATACTATAGATGTTCACTCTGATAAATAAGATTCCAAAAGATGTCTCGCTGTCCCCCTATGTCTCTTGTGTGCGAACAACAAGATTGCTCTTTATTGGCGCATTAGCGCAACTTCTGCTTCGGTGGCGTTAATACGTAAGTACCGAGAAAAATTATAAAATAGTGCAATAATAATAATAATAATAATAATAAAATTCACAACCTATTTATGTGTTTTAAGCATTGATGTAAAACTTTGCTGAAAACAGAATTTAATTTAATACAAACGGACTTTTTTTTGTGTCTATTTTTCCATGTAATGGAATGAAGTAACTGCATTGCTAAAATATTTTAGTTACGCCTAATACAAGACCTCACTGCCAGATTTTAAATTTTTCATTTATTTTGACGATGACTTAAATTATCTATCTCAGTTATGCATGTCAAGATTTTTGCGAGAAAAGTCTAAGCTACTTCGGTGCCAAATTTAAAATTTCGCCAAGAGGTTAAACTGTTCCATTGCTTTAGCACATTTTTTTTTTTCAATTTTATTTTAAATATTTTTTAACTTAATTCAAGAGAGAAAAAAATAAATTTTTTATTTGAGCTAAATATACAAAATATCTCCAGGTAAAATATTATCTGTACTCTTAAAAAAAAAAAAAAAAATGTTAAAGTAGTTTTTCCTGTACCTTTGATGTCTCGATAAATTAAATTAAATTATATTATCCAATATCATTATGTTTCATTCTCCACACGCATTTTTTATTGTCTAAATTCAATATTATATAATATATATGTAAAAAAATCAAGGTGTAACCAGTACACATCCAGAAGTTGTAGCCAACAAATATTTAGAAGCCAATCATTAACACAAGTTCAGGAGATATCGCCAACAACTATTAAGATGTCATGTTCAATATATACCAGTAGATATCGCCAACAATAATAATTATTCAGAATATATCGCCAACAAGTATTCAGGAGCCATCATGAATATTTATTCAGAAAATATTGTCAACAAACATTCAAAAGCCATCCAATTTATGAATGGTGATGGTCTATGTTGAATACTCCAAATCGGCAATTCGTTTTTACAATATAATCAAGGATGAATTTTTAACTTATTAGTAGGTTTCGAAAAGTGTGATTCCTCCCCCCCCCCCCCCCCGATTTAACTTAGTATTTAATATAGTTAAAGAAATGGTAAAATCAGATATTGACGGGCATCTTGGCACATTCATGGCTACAATACAAAATCGCTATCTGAAAGAAATTGTCCTGTCGTACTATTACTAATGAAATGTTTAAAATAATCACATAAGATATTTAATTTCAATAGATCTGACTAAATCATATTCTAGGAAAAATGCACTTTAAAAAGTTACATGTTTACTGTTGTAAGCACCATTTTAAACCTTGTTGTACATTAGAAATAAATGCAGAGTGTTACATATTGCCCTAAATTAACTAAAAAAATTTCAATAGTAATAAATATAGGCATTAGAAAAAATAAGTTCATAATTTCTTTAATCAAGCAATAATACCCGAAAAATTCATCGTCCAACAGTGACAAAAATTTAACAAGTGGATCGTATACAAAAGTTGTAGCGCTAAATCGTTTAGATAAGAATTTCTCTCTGTTCTAAACAGTTAGTGCTATCGTTGTTTATTTTGTGTGTCTAGCTGTTTAACATATGTTTTCTCTCAAAATAATGGCAAATTGTTATTAAACTGTCGAACGTTAAGACAGATTTTTCACATATTTTAAACGATATAATATTAAATATTGTGTATTTCAATGTGATACCATATATGGTGGATTTCTATAATATTGTTCAACTTTTCTCTTGTGTTATGTATTATTAATATTCCAATTCAATGAAAGGCAAAGTTGCGAATAGTCGGGCAAAATCCAGCAGGGGTTAATGAGCGAAGCAAGTCGGGGTGAGGGAAAGCCTTCCTCGGGGGTTGGTGAGCGGAGCGAGCAGGGGGCAGAGCCCCCTAGTCTCATAAAAAATGATAAAATTTCCAACATTTTATTTTGTTTTATTTATATAAGAAAGTATTAGTTTTTTAAGTTTTCGACCTTCGGTTCTCGATAGATTTACAAGTTTTGGAATGGCTTGAACATGATATAACCATTTGTTTCAGAAAATATCTATCCGTCTATGTGTATCAAAAAGTTTGTGGATCCGTTATCTCACGAACAATGCACGAAATTTAACCAAACTTGACATTTAGTACGGGTTGGCTTGATTTTGCCCGATCCGGGTGGGTTTTTTTCAATAAAACCCACTTGGAAAAAAAAAAAAAAAAAAAAAAAATCTGGAGTGACTCCACTCGACTTTCCGAACATTGAGTAATTAACAGTTTTGTAGATAAAGAAAGAGGAGCTGTTAAACAAACGAAAGAGTGAAAAACATAATAGAGTGTTTGAGTATATTTCTCCATATATTACACGGTTTTATTTAACGCTACTGAACTTTGAGCCCATAGATCATAATGATAAGGAATTTTTCGTTGTGTCCCTGTAAAATCCTATCAATGCTAGATTCACCAAAATGCTTACATTTAGTGGAACGGTGATTTATAATATTCATATAAATTTTCAGCTCAATTGAATAAGGCGTTTAGATGCTATCGCACTTTTAAAAATTTGGTCCCATAGGCCATAATGATAAAGAATTCTTCTTTGTGTCCCTGTAAAAAAACTTAAAGTGCTAAATTCACCAAAATCTATATAGTTGGTGCAACTGTGACCTATAACATGTGTAAAAATTTTTTGCTCAGATTAATAAGGTGTTTAGACGCTATCACACTTTTAAAAATTTAGCCCCATAGGCCGTAATGATAAAGAATTTTTCTTTGTGTCCCTGTAAAAAAAAACTATAAGTGCTAGACTCTCCAAAACCTATACAGATTGAGTATCTGTGACCTATAATATGTGTATAAAGTTTTTGCTCACTTGAATAAGGCGTTTTGATGCTATCACACTTTTAAGATTTTGGTCCCATAGGCCATAATGATAAAGAATTTTTCTTTGTGTCCCTGTAAAAAAACTGTAAGTGCTAGATTCACCAAAATCTGTACAGTTGGTAAAACTGTGACCTATAACATATGTACAAATTTTTTACTCAGATTAATAAGGCGTTTAAACTCTATCACACTTTTAAAAATTTGGCCCCGTAGGCCATAATGATAAAAAAAATTTCTTTGTGTCCCTGTAAAAACACTATAAGTGCTAGATTTTCCAAAATCAATACAGATTGAGTATTTGTGATCTATAATATGTGTATAAATTTTTTTCTCAATTGAATAAGGCGTTTAGATGCTATCGCACTTTTAAGATTTTGGTCCCATAGACCATAATGATAAAGAATTTTTCTTTGTGTCCCTGTAAAAAAACTATAAGTGCTAGATTCACCAAAATCTATAGGGTTCGTACTATGGTGACTTACAATGTACGTACCAACTTTCAGCTTATTCGAACAAAGCGTTTAGACGCTAGCGTGTTCACTCACAGACATACACACATACATACACACATACACACACACACATACATACATCATCGCAAAAATAGTGAAAACGGACTCATGACATGATTACAATACTTTCCTCACTATAGTGTTCGGAAAGTAAAAAAAAAAATCTTAAATTACGGTATTTTCCTGGCGCTAATAATCTTTTTCATTCTTTTCTTTCACATGGTAATTTTTTTTAGACGTATTAGGAAAATTCATGTGGAAAAAAGGGTGTAATTTAAATATGCAGATTTTATCCTTTAAATATGAAACATGGAAATTTCTCATAAAAAATGATAAAATTTCCAACATTTTATTTTGTTTTATTTATATAAGAAAGTATTAGTTTTTTTAGTTTTCGACCTTCGATTCTCGATAGATTTACAAGTTTTGGAATGGCTTGAACATGATATAA
Organism: Salticus scenicus; assembly: GCA_963930645.1. Lineage (NCBI taxonomy): Eukaryota > Metazoa > Arthropoda > Arachnida > Araneae > Salticidae > Salticus > Salticus scenicus. Next base: position 196,567,574 of record OZ005658.1, on the reverse strand, counting down.
CCATTTGTTTCAGAAAATATCTATCCGTCTATGTGTATCAAAAAGTTTGTGGATCCGTTATCTCACGAACAATGCACGAAATTTAACCAAACTTGACATTTAGTACGGGTTGGCTTGATTTTGCCCGATCCGGGTGGTTTTTTTTTTCAATAAAACCCACTTGAAAGAAAAAAAAAAAAAAAAAAAAATCTGGAGTGACTCCACTTGACTTTCCGAACATTGAGTAATTAACAGTTTTGTAGATAAAGAAAGAGGAGCTGTTAAACAAACAAAAGAGTGAAAACCATAATAGAGTGTTTGAGTATGTTTCTCCATATATTACACGGTTTTATTTAACGCTACTGAACTTTAAGCCCATAGATCATAATGATAAGGAATTTTTCGTTGTGTCCCTGTAAAATCCTATCAATGCTAGATTCACCAAAATGCTTACATTTAGTGCAACGGTGATTTATAATATTCATATAAATTTTCAGCTCAATTGAATAAGGCGTTTAGATGCTATCGCACTTTTAAAAATTTGGTCCCATAGGCCATAATGATAAAGAATTCTTCTTTGTGTCCCTGTAAAAAAACTTAAAGTGCTAAATTCACCAAAATCTATATAGTTGGTGCAACTGTGACCTATAACATGTGTAAAAATTTTTTGCTCAGATTAATAAGGTGTTTAGACGCTATCACACTTTTAAAAATTTAGCCCCATAGGCCGTAATGATAAAGAATTTTTCTTTGTGTCCCTGTAAAAAAAAACTATAAGTGCTAGACTCTCCAAAACCTATACAGATTGAGTATCTGTGACCTATAATATGTGTATAAAGTTTTTGCTCACTTGAATAAGGCGTTTTGATGCTATCACACTTTTAAGATTTTGGTCCCATAGGCCATAATGATAAAGAATTTTTCTTTGTGTCCCTGTAAAAAAACTGTAAGTGCTAGATTCACCAAAATCTGTACAGTTGGTAAAACTGTGACCTATAACATATGTACAAATTTTTTACTCAGATTAATAAGGCGTTTAAACTCTATCGCACTTTTAAAAATTTGGCCCCGTAGGCCATAATGATAAAAAAAATTTCTTTGTGTCCCTGTAAAAACACTATAAGTGCTAGATTTTCCAAAATCAATACAGATTGAGTATTTGTGATCTATAATATGTGTATAAATTTTTTTCTCAATTGAATAAGGCGTTTAGATGCTATCGCACTTTTAAGATTTTGGTCCCATAGGCCATAATGATAAAGAATTTTTCTTTGTGTCCCTGTAAAAAAACTATAAGTGCTAGATTCACCAAAATCTATAGGGTTCGTACTATGGTGACTTACAATATACGTACCAACTTTCAGCTTATTCGAACAAAGCGTTTAGACGCTAGCGTGTTCACTCACAGACATACACACATACACACACACACACATACATACATCATCGCAAAAATAGTGAAAACGGACTCATGACATGATTACAATACTTTCCTCACTATAGTGTTCGGAAAGTAAAATAATTATAAGATAAAAATTTTTTTATAAACCATGTTTTTAAATTTTCTGTTGAATCGTATAAACGCTACTGAAGGCAGCCGGAACCCCAGCAATTGGATAAAAGTATTAAAAAAATTCCTTGCTCTCGTCTTTTGAGCTATTATAAAAGTTTCAAATGGCTATCTAGCCGGGAAGTTGGTTAAAAGTTGATTGCAAGCTTTGTACTTTAAACGCTGCCGAAGGCAGCAGGGTCCCGAAGCAATATGATAAAAATATTTTTTAAAAGCATTTTTACCGTATTCTGGACTATTCCGAAAGTTTCAAATGTCTAGCTACTCGGGAAGTTAGTTAAATAAATTTTCTGTTGAATCATATGAACGCTGCCGAATACAGTAGGGACCTGAAACAGTTGACTAAAAGTATTTAAAAAAATGTATTGTCCCCGTGTTCTGAGCTATCCTGAAAGTTTCAAATATCTAGCTAGTCGGGAAGTTAGTGAAAAATCGATTGCAAGCTTTGTACTGGTAACGCTGCCGAAGGCAGCAGGAAACCGAAACAGTTGGCTAAAAGTATTAAAAAATGCATTTTCACCGTGTTCTGAACTATTGTGAAAGTTTTAAATCTCTAGCTAGTCAGGAAGTTAGTTAAATAAAATTTCTGTTGAATCATATAAACGCTGCCGAAGGCAGTAGAGACCTGAAGCAGTTGACTAAAAGTTTTTTAAAAAGTATTGTCACCGTGTTATGAGCTAGCCTGAAAGTTTCATATGTCTAGCTGGTCGGAAAGTTAGTGAAAAATCGATTGCAAGCTTTGTACTGATAACGCTGCCGAAGGCAGCAGGAACCCGAAACAGTTGGTAAAGGTATTAAGAAAATGCATTTGTTCCGTGTTTTGAACTATTCTGAAAGTTTCAAATGTCTAGCTAGTCGGGAAGTTAGTTATATAAATTTTTTGTCGAATCATATAAGTGCTGCCGAAGGCAGCGGGACTTGAAATAGTTGACTAAAATTATTAGAAAAATGTATTGTCACCGTGTTGTGAGCTGTCCTGAAAATTTCAAATATCTAGCTAGTCGGGAAGTTAGTTAAAAATCGATTGCAAGATTTGTCCCTGACAAACACACAAACAAACAAACAAACAAACCCACAAACAAGAATCGAAGTTAATAAAAACATGGTAAAAAAAATCTTAAATTACGGTATTTTCCTGGCGCTAATAATCTTTTTCATTCTTTTCTTTCACATGGTAATTTTCTTTACACGTATTAGGAAAATTCATGTGGAAAAAAGGGTGTAATTTAAATATGCAGATTTTATCCTTTAAATATGAAACATGGAAATTTCTCTATATATTAAAAAAAAGTAACTGTCCCGGGCGTCAATTTTTTTTGTCTGCGACAGCATCTCCTCGAGGAGGGCAAAGTGTCCTGCATCATGAGAGGTATCAGTGTATTCCGACTGCTTCAAGGAAGGCATTTCAGCTGCTTAGAAATTTCTATCATTTTAATTAACGAAGTTATTAAGAAAAACGTCGAGTTTATGAAGGTACTCTATTTGCCACCGGAGGGAAAAGTTTCTCTTATGACGTTTTTTTCTGTGTCTCTGACGTCACTTTCCTCAGGAAAATTAAAATGTGATCAATGGTGTAAATAAGAAAATTGAAATATTAGCATCTTCGAGATGCTCGAGAGAAGAAAAAAATTATTTAGAATAGCAAAACATGAAAATAACCGATATTTTAAAAACATTAAGTAAAAATTTAATAAAAATGAAATGAAAATTGGTTTATATTTTTATTTTATTTTATATTATTAGTTAAGTTTATACAATTAGTTTAGTTTATATTATTAGTTTTTATTTTAACGTTAGGCGAAAAAGATTTAGTAATGAATATAATAATTATGTTAAACAACGATTGGTATGAAGGTACAACTATAGTATTTCTGCTCAGCTGAATTTGGCGATTTTTCTTTGGCGCCGATTTGAACGATAACGATGTCGTTCTGGATTGTTTGCGATATAATATGGCAGCCTACATGCTATTTATTTTGGATTTATGATTTATAATTTAGCTTACGATTTTATCATTTATTCTGTATGATTTATGATTTTTAGATTTGTGATTTAGCCATAATCGCCAACGAAAAATCGCCAAATCTAGCTGAGGGGAAATACTATAGTTGTTCCGGTATGAATTTAGAAGTTAAGCCCAGAATTTTTTAAAATGAAATTTACGAGACAACAACATAAATTACTTTATATAAAGATTTAGTTTTTTCACTCAAAATATATTTAAAATGATGGATCTTTACTATGACCAATTTAGCTATTTTTAAAAATTAGAAATGAAGAAACTCGTACGTTTTTCGCCAAGGAATTCATTTACGCAACCACAATAGCCATTTTAACTCTAGCCATGCCTTAAATACAGAGAAAAAGGTACTTACGTATTAACGCCACCGCAGCTAGGTACAACAAGAGTATCTCCCCACAACTGAATTTGGCGATTTTTCTTTGGCGCCGTTTTGAACGATAACGATGTCGTTCTAGACTCTTTGAGATATAATATGGCAGCCTGCAGGCTGCTTATTCTGGATTTATGATTATATGATTTAGTTTATGATTTACGATTTAGCTTATGATTTTATCATTTATGATTTTCAGATTTATGATTTAGTCATAATCGCCAAATATAAATCGCAAATTCAGTTGTGGGGAGATACTATAGATGTTCACTCTGATAAATAAGATTCCAAAAGATGTCTCGCTGTCCCCCTATGTCTCTTGTGTGCGAACAACAAGATTGCTCTTTATTGGCGCATTAGCGCAACTTCTGCTTCGGTGGCGTTAATACGTAAGTACCGAGAAAAATTATAAAATAGTGCAATAATAATAATAATAATAATAATAAAATTCACAACCTATTTATGTGTTTTAAGCATTGATGTAAAACTTTGCTGAAAACAGAATTTAATTTAATACAAACGGACTTTTTTTTGTGTCTATTTTTCCATGTAATGGAATGAAGTAACTGCATTGCTAAAATATTTTAGTTACGCCTAATACAAGACCTCACTGCCAGATTTTAAATTTTTCATTTATTTTGACGATGACTTAAATTATCTATCTCAGTTATGCATGTCAAGATTTTTGCGAGAAAAGTCTAAGCTACTTCGGTGCCAAATTTAAAATTTCGCCAAGAGGTTAAACTGTTCCATTGCTTTAGCACATTTTTTTTTTCAATTTTATTTTAAATATTTTTTAACTTAATTCAAGAGAGAAAAAAATAAATTTTTTATTTGAGCTAAATATACAAAATATCTCCAGGTAAAATATTATCTGTACTCTTAAAAAAAAAAAAAAAATGTTAAAGTAGTTTTTCCTGTACCTTTGATGTCTCGATAAATTAAATTAAATTATATTATCCAATATCATTATGTTTCATTCTCCACACGCATTTTTTATTGTCTAAATTCAATATTATATAATATATATGTAAAAAAATCAAGGTGTAACCAGTACACATCCAGAAGTTGTAGCCAACAAATATTTAGAAGCCAATCATTAACACAAGTTCAGGAGATATCGCCAACAACTATTAAGATGTCATGTTCAATATATACCAGTAGATATCGCCAACAATAATAATTATTCAGAATATATCGCCAACAAGTATTCAGGAGCCATCATGAATATTTATTCAGAAAATATTGTCAACAAACATTCAAAAGCCATCCAATTTATGAATGGTGATGGTCTATGTTGAATACTCCAAATCGGCAATTCGTTTTTACAATATAATCAAGGATGAATTTTTAACTTATTAGTAGGTTTCGAAAAGTGTGATTCCTTCCCCCCCCCCCCCCCCCCCGATTTAACTTAGTATTTAATATAGTTAAAGAAATGGTAAAATCAGATATTGACGGGCATCTTGGCACATTCATGGCTACAATACAAAATCGCTATCTGAAAGAAATTGTCCTGTCGTACTATTACTAATGAAATGTTTAAAATAATCACATAAGATATTTAATTTCAATAGATCTGACTAAATCATATTCTAGGAAAAATGCACTTTAAAAAGTTACATGTTTACTGTTGTAAGCACCATTTTAAACCTTGTTGTACATTAGAAATAAATGCAGAGTGTTACATATTGCCCTAAATTAACTAAAAAAATTTCAATAGTAATAAATATAGGCATTAGAAAAAATAAGTTCATAATTTCTTTAATCAAGCAATAATACCCGAAAAATTCATCGTCCAACAGTGACAAAAATTTAACAAGTGGATCGTATACAAAAGTTGTAGCGCTAAATCGTTTAGATAAGAATTTCTCTCTGTTCTAAACAGTTAGTGCTATCGTTGTTTATTTTGTGTGTCTAGCTGTTTAACATATGTTTTCTCTCAAAATAATGGCAAATTGTTATTAAACTGTCGAACGTTAAGACAGATTTTTCACATATTTTAAACGATATAATATTAAATATTGTGTATTTCAATGTGATACCATATATGGTGGATTTCTATAATATTGTTCAACTTTTCTCTTGTGTTATGTATTATTAATATTCCAATTCAATGAAAGGCAAAGTTGCGAATAGTCGGGCAAAATCCAGCAGGGATTAATGAGCGAAGCAAGTCGGGGTGAGGGAAAGCCTTCCTCGGGGGTTGGTGAGCGGAGCGAGCAGGGGGCAGAGCCCCCTAGTCTCATAAAAAATGATAAAATTTCCAACATTTTATTTTGTTTTATTTATATAAGAAAGTATTAGTTTTTTAAGTTTTCGACCTTCGGTTCTCGATAGATTTACAAGTTTTGGAATGGCTTGAACATGATATAACCATTTGTTTCAGAAAATATCTATCCGTCTATGTGTATCAAAAAGTTTGTGGATCCGTTATCTCACGAACAATGCACGAAATTTAACCAAACTTGACATTTAGTACGGGTTGGCTTGATTTTGCCCGATCCGGGTGGGTTTTTTTCAATAAAACCCACTTGGAAAAAAAAAAAAAAAAAAAAAAATCTGGAGTGACTCCACTCGACTTTCCGAACATTGAGTAATTAACAGTTTTGTAGATAAAGAAAGAGGAGCTGTTAAACAAACGAAAGAGTGAAAACCATAATAGAGTGTTTGAGTATATTTCTCCATATATTACACGGTTTTATTTAACGCTACTGAACTTTGAGCCCATAGATCATAATGATAAGGAATTTTTCGTTGTGTCCCTGTAAAATCCTATCAATGCTAGATTCACCAAAATGCTTACATTTAGTGGAACGGTGATTTATAATATTCATATAAATTTTCAGCTCAATTGAATAAGGCGTTTAGATGCTATCGCACTTTTAAAAATTTGGTCCCATAGGCCATAATGATAAAGAATTCTTCTTTGTGTCCCTGTAAAAAAACTTAAAGTGCTAAATTCACCAAAATCTATATAGTTGGTGCAACTGTGACCTATAACATGTGTAAAAATTTTTTGCTCAGATTAATAAGGTGTTTAGACGCTATCACACTTTTAAAAATTTAGCCCCATAGGCCGTAATGATAAAGAATTTTTCTTTGTGTCCCTGTAAAAAAAAACTATAAGTGCTAGACTCTCCAAAACCTATACAGATTGAGTATCTGTGACCTATAATATGTGTATAAAGTTTTTGCTCACTTGAATAAGGCGTTTTGATGCTATCACACTTTTAAGATTTTGGTCCCATAGGCCATAATGATAAAGAATTTTTCTTTGTGTCCCTGTAAAAAAACTGTAAGTGCTAGATTCACCAAAATCTGTACAGTTGGTAAAACTGTGACCTATAACATATGTACAAATTTTTTACTCAGATTAATAAGGCGTTTAAACTCTATCACACTTTTAAAAATTTGGCCCCGTAGGCCATAATGATAAAAAAAATTTCTTTGTGTCCCTGTAAAAACACTATAAGTGCTAGATTTTCCAAAATCAATACAGATTGAGTATTTGTGATCTATAATATGTGTATAAATTTTTTTCTCAATTGAATAAGGCGTTTAGATGCTATCGCACTTTTAAGATTTTGGTCCCATAGACCATAATGATAAAGAATTTTTCTTTGTGTCCCTGTAAAAAAACTATAAGTGCTAGATTCACCAAAATCTATAGGGTTCGTACTATGGTGACTTACAATATACGTACCAACTTTCAGCTTATTCGAACAAAGCGTTTAGACGCTAGCGTGTTCACTCACAGACATACACACATACATACACACATACACACACACATACATACATCATCGCAAAAATAGTGAAAACGGACTCATGACATGATTACAATACTTTCCTCACTATAGTGTTCGGAAAGTAAAAAAAAAAATCTTAAATTACGGTATTTTCCTGGCGCTAATAATCTTTTTCATTCTTTTCTTTCACATGGTAATTTTTTTTAGACGTATTAGGAAAATTCATGTGGAAAAAAGGGTGTAATTTAAATATGCAGATTTTATCCTTTAAATATGAAACATGGAAATTTCTCATAAAAAATGATAAAATTTCCAACATTTTATTTTGTTTTATTTATATAAGAAAGTATTAGTTTTTTTAGTTTTCGACCTTCGATTCTCGATAGATTTACAAGTTTTGGAATGGCTTGAACATGATATAACCATTTGTTTCAGAAAATATCTATCCGTCTATGTGTATCAAAAAGTTTGTGGATCCGTTATCTCACGAACAATGCACGAAATTTAACCAAACTTGACATTTAGTACGGGTTGGCTTGATTTTGCCCGATCCGGGTGGGTTTTTTTTTCAATAAAACCCACTTGAAAGAAAAAAAAAAAAAAAAAAAATCTGGAGTGACTCCACTTGACTTTCCGAACATTGAGTAATTAACAGTTTTGTAGATAAAGAAAGAGGAGCTGTTAAACAAACAAAAGAGTGAAAACCATAATAGAGTGTTTGAGTATGTTTCTCCATATATTACACGGTTTTATTTAACGCTACTGAACTTTAAGCCCATAGATCATAATGATAAGGAATTTTTCGTTGTGTCCCTGTAAAATCCTATCAATGCTAGATTCACCAAAATGCTTACATTTAGTGCAACGGTGATTTATAATATTCATATAAATTTTCAGCTCAATTGAATAAGGCGTTTAGATGCTATCGCACTTTTAAAAATTTGGTCCCATAGGCCATAATGATAAAGAATTCTTCTTTGTGTCCCTGTAAAAAAACTTAAAGTGCTAAATTCACCAAAATCTATATAGTTGGTGCAACTGTGACCTATAACATGTGTAAAAATTTTTTGCTCAGATTAATAAGGTGTTTAGACGCTATCACACTTTTAAAAATTTAGCCCCATAGGCCGTAATGATAAAGAATTTTTCTTTGTGTCCCTGTAAAAAAAAACTATAAGTGCTAGACTCTCCAAAACCTATACAGATTGAGTATCTGTGACCTATAATATGTGTATAAAGTTTTTGCTCACTTGAATAAGGCGTTTTGATGCTATCACACTTTTAAGATTTTGGTCCCATAGGCCATAATGATAAAGAATTTTTCTTTGTGTCCCTGTAAAAAAACTGTAAGTGCTAGATTCACCAAAATCTGTACAGTTGGTAAAACTGTGACCTATAACATATGTACAAATTTTTTACTCAGATTAATAAGGCGTTTAAACTCTATCGCACTTTTAAAAATTTGGCCCCGTAGGCCATAATGATAAAAAAAATTTCTTTGTGTCCCTGTAAAAACACTATAAGTGCTAGATTTTCCAAAATCAATACAGATTGAGTATTTGTGATCTATAATATGTGTATAAATTTTTTTCTCAATTGAATAAGGCGTTTAGATGCTATCGCACTTTTAAGATTTTGGTCCCATAGGCCATAATGATAAAGAATTTTTCTTTGTGTCCCTGTAAAAAAACTATAAGAGCTAGATTCACCAAAATCTATAGGGTTCGTACTATGGTGACTTACAATATACGTACCAACTTTCAGCTTATTCGAACAAAGCGTTTAGACGCTAGCGTGTTCACTCACAGACATACACACATACATACACACATACATACATACACACACACATACATACATCATCGGAAAAATAGTGAAAACGGACTCATGACATGATTACAATACTTTCCTCACTATAGTGTTCGGAAAGTAAAATAATTATAAGATAAAAAATTTTTTATAAACCATGTTTTTAAATTTTCTGTTGAATCGTATAAACGCTACTGAAGGCAGCCGGAACCCCAGCAATTGGATAAAAGTATTAAAAAAATTCCTTGCTCTCGTCTTTTGAGCTATTATAAAAGTTTCAAATGGCTATCTAGCCGGGAAGTTGGTTAAAAGTTGATTGCAAGCTTTGTACTTTAAACGCTGCCGAAGGCAGCAGGGTCCCGAAGCAATATGATAAAAATATTTTTTAAAAGCATTTTTACCGTATTCTGGACTATTCCGAAAGTTTCAAATGTCTAGCTACTCGGGAAGTTAGTTAAATAAATTTTCTGTTGAATCACATGAACGCTGCCGAAGGCAGTAGAGACCTGAAGCAGTTGACTAAAAGTTTTTTAAAAAGTATTGTCACCGTGTTATGAGCTATCCTGAAAGTTTCATATGTCTAGCTGGTCGGAAAGTTAGTGAAAAATCGATTGCAAGCTTTGTACTGATAACGCTGCCGAAGGCAGCAGGAACCCGAAACAGTTGGTAAAGGTATTAAGAAAATGCATTTGTTCCGTGTTTTGAACTATTCTGAAAGTTTCAAATGTCTAGCTAGTCGGGAAGTTAGTTATATAAATTTTTTGTCGAATCATATAAGTGCTGCCGAAGGCAGCGGGACTTGAAATAGTTGACTAAAATTATTAGAAAAATGTATTGTCACCGTGTTGTGAGCTGTCCTGAAAATTTCAAATATCTAGCTAGTCGGGAAGTTAGTTAAAAATCGATTGCAAGATTTGTCCCTGACAAACACACAAACAAACAAACAAACAAACCCACAAACAAGAATCGAAGTTAATAAAAACATGGTAAAAAAAAATCTTAAATTACGGTATTTTCCTGGCGCTAATAATCTTTTTCATTCTTTTCTTTCACATGGTAATTTTCTTTACACGTATTAGGAAAATTCATGTGGAAAAAAGGGTGTAATTTAAATATGCAGATTTTATCCTTTAAATATGAAACATGGAAATTTCTCTATATATTAAAAAAAAGTAACTGTCCCGGGCGTCAATTTTTTTTGTCTGCGACAGCATCTCCTCGAGGAGGGCAAAGTGTCCTGCATCATGAGAGGTATCAGTGTATTCCGACTGCTTCAAGGAAGGCATTTCAGCTGCTTAGAAATTTCTATCATTTTAATTAACGAAGTTATTAAGAAAAACGTCGAGTTTATGAAGGTACTCTATTTGCCACCGGAGGGAAAAGTTTCTCTTATGACGTTTTTTTCTGTGTCTCTGACGTCACTTTCCTCAGGAAAATTAAAATGTGATCAATGGTGTAAATAAGAAAATTGAAATATTAGCATCTTCGAGATGCTCGAGAGAAGAAAAAAATTATTTAGAATAGCAAAACATGAAAATAACCGATATTTTAAAAACATTAAGTAAAAATTTAATAAAAATGAAATGAAAATTGGTTTATATTTTTATTTTATTTTATATTATTAGTTAAGTTTATACAATTAGTTTAGTTTATATTATTAGTTTTTATTTTAACGTTAGGCGAAAAAGATTTAGTAATGAATATAATAATTATGTTAAACAACGATTGGTATGAAGGTACAACTATAGTATTTCTGCTCAGCTGAATTTGGCGATTTTTCTTTGGCGCCGATTTGAACGATAACGATGTCGTTCTGGATTGTTTGCGATATAATATGGCAGCCTACATGCTATTTATTTTGGATTTATGATTTATAATTTAGCTTACGATTTTATCATTTATTCTGTATGATTTATGATTTTTAGATTTGTGATTTAGCCATAATCGCCAACGAAAAATCGCCAAATCTAGCTGAGGGGAAATACTATAGTTGTTCCGGTATGAATTTAGAAGTTAAGCCCAGAATTTTTTAAAATGAAATTTACGAGACAACAACATAAATTACTTTATATAAAGATTTAGTTTTTTCACTCAAAATATATTTAAAATGATGGATCTTTACTATGACCAATTTAGCTATTTTTAAAAATTAGAAATGAAGAAACTCGTACGTTTTTCGCCAAGGAATTCATTTACGCAACCACAATAGCCATTTTAACTCTAGCCATGCCTTAAATACAGAGAAAAAGGTACTTACGTATTAACGCCACCGCAGCTAGGTACAACAAGAGTATCTCCCCACAACTGAATTTGGCGATTTTTCTTTGGCGCCGTTTTGAACGATAACGATGTCGTTCTAGACTCTTTGAGATATAATATGGCAGCCTGCAGGCTGCTTATTCTGGATTTATGATTATATGATTTAGTTTATGATTTACGATTTAGCTTATGATTTTATCATTTATGATTTTCAGATTTATGATTTAGTCATAATCGCCAAATATAAATCGCAAATTCAGTTGTGGGGAGATACTATAGATGTTCACTCTGATAAATAAGATTCCAAAAGATGTCTCGCTGTCCCCCTATGTCTCTTGTGTGCGAACAACAAGATTGCTCTTTATTGGCGCATTAGCGCAACTTCTGCTTCGGTGGCGTTAATACGTAAGTACCGAGAAAAATTATAAAATAGTGCAATAATAATAATAATAATAATAATAAAATTCACAACCTATTTATGTGTTTTAAGCATTGATGTAAAACTTTGCTGAAAACAGAATTTAATTTAATACAAACGGACTTTTTTTTGTGTCTATTTTTCCATGTAATGGAATGAAGTAACTGCATTGCTAAAATATTTTAGTTACGCCTAATACAAGACCTCACTGCCAGATTTTAAATTTTTCATTTATTTTGACGATGACTTAAATTATCTATCTCAGTTATGCATGTCAAGATTTTTGCGAGAAAAGTCTAAGCTACTTCGGTGCCAAATTTAAAATTTCGCCAAGAGGTTAAACTGTTCCATTGCTTTAGCACATTTTTTTTTTCAATTTTATTTTAAATATTTTTTAACTTAATTCAAGAGAGAAAAAAATAAATTTTTTATTTGAGCTAAATATACAAAATATCTCCAGGTAAAATATTATCTGTACTCTTAAAAAAAAAAAAAAAATGTTAAAGTAGTTTTTCCTGTACCTTTGATGTCTCGATAAATTAAATTAAATTATATTATCCAATATCATTATGTTTCATTCTCCACACGCATTTTTTATTGTCTAAATTCAATATTATATAATATATATGTAAAAAAATCAAGGTGTAACCAGTACACATCCAGAAGTTGTAGCCAACAAATATTTAGAAGCCAATCATTAACACAAGTTCAGGAGATATCGCCAACAACTATTAAGATGTCATGTTCAATATATACCAGTAGATATCGCCAACAATAATAATTATTCAGAATATATCGCCAACAAGTATTCAGGAGCCATCATGAATATTTATTCAGAAAATATTGTCAACAAACATTCAAAAGCCATCCAATTTATGAATGGTGATGGTCTATGTTGAATACTCCAAATCGGCAATTCGTTTTTACAATATAATCAAGGATGAATTTTTAACTTATTAGTAGGTTTCGAAAAGTGTGATTCCTCCCCCCCCCCCCCCCCCGATTTAACTTAGTATTTAATATAGTTAAAGAAATGGTAAAATCAGATATTGACGGGCATCTTGGCACATTCATGGCTACAATACAAAATCGCTATCTGAAAGAAATTGTCCTGTCGTACTATTACTAATGAAATGTTTAAAATAATCACATAAGATATTTAATTTCAATAGATCTGACTAAATCATATTCTAGGAAAAATGCACTTTAAAAAGTTACATGTTTACTGTTGTAAGCACCATTTTAAACCTTGTTGTACATTAGAAATAAATGCAGAGTGTTACATATTGCCCTAAATTAACTAAAAAAATTTCAATAGTAATAAATATAGGCATTAGAAAAAATAAGTTCATAATTTCTTTAATCAAGCAATAATACCCGAAAAATTCATCGTCCAACAGTGACAAAAATTTAACAAGTGGATCGTATACAAAAGTTGTAGCGCTAAATCGTTTAGATAAGAATTTCTCTCTGTTCTAAACAGTTAGTGCTATCGTTGTTTATTTTGTGTGTCTAGCTGTTTAACATATGTTTTCTCTCAAAATAATGGCAAATTGTTATTAAACTGTCGAACGTTAAGACAGATTTTTCACATATTTTAAACGATATAATATTAAATATTGTGTATTTCAATGTGATACCATATATGGTGGATTTCTATAATATTGTTCAACTTTTCTCTTGTGTTATGTATTATTAATATTCCAATTCAATGAAAGGCAAAGTTGCGAATAGTCGGGCAAAATCCAGCAGGGGTTAATGAGCGAAGCAAGTCGGGGTGAGGGAAAGCCTTCCTCGGGGGTTGGTGAGCGGAGCGAGCAGGGGGCAGAGCCCCCTAGTCTCATAAAAAATGATAAAATTTCCAACATTTTATTTTGTTTTATTTATATAAGAAAGTATTAGTTTTTTAAGTTTTCGACCTTCGGTTCTCGATAGATTTACAGGTTTTGGAATGGCTTGAACATGATATAACCATTTGTTTCAGAAAATATCTATCCGTCTATGTGTATCAAAAAGTTTGTGGATCCGTTATCTCACGAACAATGCACGAAATTTAACCAAACTTGACATTTAGTACGGGTTGGCTTGATTTTGCCCGATCCGGGTGGGTTTTTTTCAATAAAACCCACTTGGAAAAAAAAAAAAAAAAAAAAAAAATCTGGAGTGACTCCACTCGACTTTCCGAACATTGAGTAATTAACAGTTTTGTAGATAAAGAAAGAGGAGCTGTTAAACAAACGAAAGAGTGAAAACCATAATAGAGTGTTTGAGTATATTTCTCCATATATTACACGGTTTTATTTAACGCTACTGAACTTTGAGCCCATAGATCATAATGATAAGGAATTTTTCGTTGTGTCCCTGTAAAATCCTATCAATGCTAGATTCACCAAAATGCTTACATTTAGTGGAACGGTGATTTATAATATTCATATAAATTTTCAGCTCAATTGAATAAGGCGTTTAGATGCTATCGCACTTTTAAAAATTTGGTCCCATAGGCCATAATGATAAAGAATTCTTCTTTGTGTCCCTGTAAAAAAACTTAAAGTGCTAAATTCACCAAAATCTATACAGTTGGTGCAACTGTGACCTATAACATGTGTAAAAATTTTTTGCTCAGATTAATAAGGCGTTTAGACGCTATCACACTTTTAAAAATTTAGCCCCATAGGCCGTAATGATAAAGAATTTTTCTTTGTGTCCCTGTAAAAAAAACTATAAGTGCTAGACTTTCCAAAATCTATACAGATTGAGTATCTGTGACCTATAATATGTGTATAAAGTTTTTGCTCACTTGAATAAGGCGTTTAGATGCTATCACACTTTTAAGATTTTGGTCCCATAGGCCATAATGATAAAGAATTTTTCTTTGAGTCCCTGTAAAAAAACTTTAAGTGCTAGATTCACCAAAATCTATAGGGTTCGTACTATGGTGACTTACAATATACGTACCAACTTTCAGCTTATTCGAACAAAGCGTTTAGACGCTAGCGTGTTCACTCACAGACATACACACACACATACATACATCATCGCAAAAATAGTGAAAACGGACTCATTGGACCTCGAAACGTATAGAAACATCAAAATCTCCAATTCGGATTTTTGACATGATTACAATACTTTCCTCACTATAGTGTTCGGAAAGTAACGAGAAAAAACCCAAGTTGGTCTTTTCAAAATACTTATTTAAAATAACACTAAACTTACAATAAATATATAAATAAAAAACAAATATTATATACATTATAACAACATGAACAAAGAATTTTCAGAAATATTTGAGGAGCTCAAATATTTCTATAAAAAAAAATCCTGAAAAATTTTCCATGAAAAATATTTATAATTATCTCGTTAAAACACAATAATATATATATATAAGCAAGAAAAAACAGAGTTGTTTGTCAATGTAAACTATGTGACTCGAGGAATGTAAAACATAAATAAATAAAAATCAAATTTTAAAAAATTTCTGCAAACTTTAACAATGCAATACTGTTAAGTAATATAAAAGGACGATAATTACAAATATTTTATGAAATTTTATTAAATGTGAAAAATTTAATAAAGCAACACTAAACAGTTATTAAAATCCAGTTAAATAGATTTTTCGATTATTTAAAGTGCAATTATTTAGTTCTTAAAAATTTCTTTATAACTTAATCATAAAAAGACTTTAAAAATTTAAAAATTAAATTTTTTAAATTTTGATTTTAATAAATAATTAATATATGTTTTTTTTTTTTTTTTTTTTTTTTAATTAACTTATTATGCATGATATACTCAATGTTTTTATTTATTATTATTATTATTATTATTATTTTTTTTTTTTTTAAGCAAGAATGAAAATATTTCTGAATTCTCTGATTAAAACAGAAAATACTCTTAAAAAAAAAAAAAATCTGATTAAACCCGATAAAACTCAAAAAACCCTGATAAAATGCGAATTACCCCACTTGACTGCGTTTTTTTCCAACCCTGATTTAGTTGGACCTTGGCTTAAATTGGTGCGGATTACAATTAGATTAATCTATAATTACGATTAGACAATTTTGATCAATCGGTCATAAATAATAGTCAACCAGGAAGTAATTTTTGAATATGTAGGGGCATGGTTTCTCCACCTGGGGCAGGTATCCCCGGGAAAAGTAAATTTTCAACATGCATATCTTTCAGAGGAATCCGCCTATATAGTATTTAAAACAAATGGTTGAATCATAAATCTATGATAATTTAAAACTAGGGGCGGGAATCGATTAAGAGTTTTAACTGGGTTAATCGTAGTTCATTAATCGATTAATCGGATTTTTATTCGGTTTTCATTTATATATATATATATATATATATATAATTTTATTTCAATGATGAAGAAAACTCTCATATTGTGTACAGTCGGTAACAAAAGTATCCGAATACTAGCAAAAATGCCTATGTAAAAAAAGTAGAGTTACTACTGTTTTGTTAAATAAATATTTGTCGAATCATGTTCTTAGTCAGTCTAAGAACATGATTCGACAAAGATTTATTTAACAAGTTAGTTCTTCTTTATCACTTCGAACTAGAACACAGAATGTTATTTTCTGTTTCTACTTCAATAATTACAATCAGCAATTCTGAACAGACAATAAACGCTTGAAGATATTGTGAAACTCTGTTGACATTTTCCCTTGAAATCTCAATCCCTTCTTTACTTTTCTTTTTTATCTTTATCATTTCCATTTTTTGAAAGCTTCTTGTTTCTGAGAATGCTATTGCCCTAGCCAACACTTTCTGTAAAAGGCTACTACAGGTGGTGTTGCTCCAGCATGCACATGAAGCGACATTTTGCTTAATAACTGTCCTCCTCCTTTTCTCTATGAGTAAAAGTGCAACATCTTCTTTTGTGTGGTTTCATTTTTATTTATTTATTTATTTGCTTTTTCATTATTTGATGGATGTTTCTTAGAATGTTCGTCAGGAAAATATGTGAAAAATTTTTTTTGTAGGCAATACAATATTTTTACTTTAATTCGTAGTTTGAAAATTTTAATCGAATTTTGAAAATTTTAATCGAATTAATCGATCCGATTAGCTCGATAAAAAAAAAATGATCGGGACTAAGCATTGATCGATTAACCGAACCGATTAATCGGCACAGCCCTATTTAAAACTTTTTTTTTTTTTTTTTTTTTTTTTTTTAATAATAATAATAACAATAATAAAATCTTAGGCGGTGAGGGAAAGCATTTCCTAACATCCTGGCACAAAGTTGATTTCTTTCGACATTTAATGTAATATTTCTCTGAGATGAAAATCGTCTGCATTTGTCATGGAAAATAATTTTAAAATGTATCACTCCTCGGCATGAAAATTGCCCCCAACATCATTTTTTGCAAATTCTTATATAAAGTTTCCGAATATGACGTCCAATTTGCCCTATCACCCACCTTCTTTTAGAGACGGCTCCTTATTTTTACCACTTTTCGGTAATTTTATGGCTATAAATTTGATTTGAAGAGGAGAAAAGGATTATTTTAACTGTTAATATCTTTTGAGGGGCTACAGAGTTGGAAAATTCTAAAACATGAACATTTGCGGTAAGGGGAAAATTTAGGAGGGGGTGGTTCCACTGAAATTATGTATTACATTTCTTATATTTTTTTAATCTGTTATAAATGTTATTCATTAAACATTATATATATTACGTATAATTTAAATTAAAAATTTACTAAACTTTAACTAACTTAACATTAAAATTTCACTAACTCAATAAATAATTACTCAGTAAATTTAATCGTTAATGAAACAGCTCAGACATTAATTCTCGATTAATCGATGTTTGCAATGCTTTTATTTTTAATTTTTCAATAATTTGTTGCATCTTTCTATTCTCCAGTTTGTGTAAAAGTTTTACATGTGGCTACTCTGCTTTTTTCTAGTTTTCTCTATGGATTCCTTGATGATTTGATTTAATAATTTAATTAATTTCTCATTCAAATTGATTTTGCTGCCTTGATCGGGGCTGGAACAATATAAATTGCTATGATTAGCTATATTGTTTTACGAAATCGATGCAGCTTTCGCAGCTTTATGAAGTACATGCCCCCCTGACGACTTTTTACTTCTAATTTTAAGCATTTTTATCCAATTATTATTTCTGTGGTTCTATAGTTATTTTCTCTGTCATTAAGTTTAATGATCCTGTTTTTATTATTATCTTTCGTGTCGGCGTAAGTAATATAAATTGTTTTTGTCTTTTATTGGTTCTTAATCTGTATCGCAACATTTTTGTGTCAGTCTTATCTATAAGTTAAAATCAGTTCTATTTTTGTTGTGTTGGTATTGTTTTGAATCTATTAATTGCTAAATTTTAAGGTTAAATTTTATTACGATATATCACGCACACACACACACACACACACACACACACATATATATATATATATTGTTTTTAGGTGTTAAATTAATTCTTTTTCATTCTCCAAATCAAATTCGTTTATAGTCATAAAATTACCGACAGTGATAAAAATTGGGGGAAAGGGGTAGTGTCTCTAGAAAACGGTGGGTGACTGGGCGAAGTGGGAGTTATATTCGGTTTTAGAAGGTCATTTTACATAAGAATTAGCAAGAATGGTATCAGAGCTCGATTTTTTTTTTTTTTTCAGCGCAGTGTAAATTTGTGAAATACTGTGCAAAGTAAACAATACTGCGCAGTGTAATACTGTGTGAATTTGTCTAGCAAAATATAGAAGACGATTTTGTGGTGGTAACAAAATACACATTTTTTACAATTTGGTTATTGTTTTTTTACAATATATTAACCCCTTCCGCTCCAGGCTAGCTGTAGTATAAATATGTGAAATACCAGATTATAATTTTGAAATAATGCAATACATAACGAAGTAGCAATGTGCATTTTGTTGCGAAGTAAAACTATTTAATTAATGAAGGTAGTAAATATGAATACATATCAAAGTATTTCAATTATTTATAGCAATGACTGCTGTAAGTGGTTCATAATCACTGTCATCGCTTTCGCCGTCTTCACTTGTTGTAAAGTCATCATTGGAATCTTCAAGTTCATCATAATCGGGGATATAATCATTATCCGAATCACTAGAATCAGACATTATTCACAGTTTCAAACACCGGCAAAACACACAAAATCGAGGAGCGAAAATTACACAAAACCGCAGCCGCGAGAAATCACGAAACAACTGGCGTAGCCAAAACTAATAGGTCACCGAGACTACTAATGCTATCTAGTTGTCAGCAATGAAAATACAATTTCAAAATACCATATGACAAATAAAATAACTCTCTCTGATACCACGTTGGGCTTATTGTATCGTATACTTTCTTTGGACGTATGCACGTACGTCCATGGTATTAATGGCCATAAACACTAGGACGTACGCACGTACGTCCCTGGAGTGGAAGGGGTTAATATCATAAAACCTAATTTCTGTATTGTTTCAACTTACACAATAGTGTGTGATCGATTTAAGAATCAGTTTTATCCTCGTGTTGATACCTTGGATATTCCAGATTCATCTCTATTATGAATCTAGATTTTATGTTATGAAAACCAAGAATTTATGCAAGCACGCAAGGATCATGTTCGTCAACCTCGTAGTTATATGTGTTTGTAGTTAATTGTTGCTATGGTTACTGTGAAATATTACTTGAACAAAACTTCTAGTGTGTCTAAAAAAAAAACCCTTACTAATGATAAAAATAATAATAAAAAAGTTTTAGTCAACTTTTAAATGATGTCTTTCTTTTAACAGAGAGAAGCTAGACTCTATTTGATTATTGACACTGAAGCTGTTTTTGTCATGGGTATTGTGAACACGCGCCTAGAACAATGGAATTGAGTAAACATAATTTTCTCTGAGAATATAGTACCAATTTCTGAAAAAAAAAAAAAAAAAAAAAAAAAAATCTAAATGTAATATAATTTATATGTATGCATTTCATTTTTTTTTTTCTTTACTGCAGTCGAGTCAATGAACTTTTAGATTAAATGTATTTCTTCATCATTGTACATCTTGAAATTAACTAGCAATATATATTTTCAGTTAATATAATATTTTAAATTCTGCTTTAAAACTAAATTTATTTCTCTATTATTATACATATCTAAATGAAATATCAAGATATGTTTTAGATCAGGGGTATTCAACCATCTTACATCTACCGCCCATTTCTGTATGCCTGTCACATACTTGCCAACCATCTCATTAATAACCGTACAATTGTTAACGCCCCCTGAAAAAACGCCCCTTTTCTCACACCACTATATTTTTACAGTTATTCTCTACAAACGTTGTTACGATTAAATAAGACTAAAATTGCTCTAAAATATTATTGGTGTAAAAAAAAGGCGGGTACTAAAAATTGTATAGTTCATAATGAGATGGTTCTCAAGCATGCTGTCAGTAGTAAAATTTTCCAAACACCCACTTATTCCACAAAAACTGTGATTTATACGGTAGTGAAGTAACTTTATAAAATTGAGTTATATCAAGTTAAAGCATATTACATAGCTGCCAACCTTTATGATTTTTTAATCAAAGGAATATGTCACGTATATTTTCGACGATTAAATAAGTTGAAAACAATTATAAATATTTCTGGTATTAAGTCTATTTTTAAAAACGAGAAATTTGACAGCTATGCATATAGAATACATTTCAATGTTTTAAAAGTGTCAATAAATTTAAAAGGGGAAAAAAAAAGAAAAAAAAAAGGGGGGGGGGGAGGGGCTGTTTCTGTATTAGACAAAATCCCTACCGCTTACGATCAAAGCTTGGACGACCGCTAGTGGGCGCTGAACGGTAGTGTCCGAGTTGACTACCACTGTTTTGATAATAATAATGATGTTTTATTTATTAAGTTTAGCAATATTGATATATTTATATAAATTGCGTTTATTTGTGAGATAGCTTGTTAGGTTTAAAATTACTTAAGAATGCGTATGTGTGTGTGTGTATTTGTGTGATGAAGGCAACAATTGCTAATATTTACCTATTGTAAACGTATTTTTGAAATTAAAAAACTCTATTGTATTTCTTGAACACTCAATACTCATTCTCGACTAAATCCGTTATGCATTTTTGCATTCAAATATCAAATCACACTTTCATTTAATAATAATTTATTAATTGTTGCTTTATATTGATTTCTATCTATGATGATAAAATGAATATAAGTAGTAAAATGATTTAATATGTAGTAAATAACCTGTGTTTGTCGTTTTATATTAATTTCTTGCTTTAATAATGATATGTTTATGTGTATAAATGTATTTATAGGCAAGATAATTTTTTTGAAATCGGAAATGACGTAAGAACATATATTCTTACATTATATGCATACTTGCCAACCATCTCATTATGAACCGTACAATTTTTAGTACCCGCCTTTTTTTCCACACCAATAATTTTTTATAGTAATTTTAGTCTTATTTAATCGTAACAACATTTGGAGAGAATAACTCTAAAAATATAGTGGTGTGAGAAAAGGGGCGTTTTTTCAGGGGGCGTTAACAATTGTACGGTTATTAATGAGATGGTTGGCAAGTATGTATATGTATGCGTGAGGGAGGAGGGAAGGAGATGCATAAATTTATAAAAAAAAAAAAACTTTTTGTTAGGTACAATATCGAAAATTTACTTATTTACAAAATACCTGTTTAATAATAATCAAGGAAAATATATTTATTACATATTTTCAAATTATTATAATATTATGTATTTTTAAAAAGTAATAATATTTCTTTTCATAGAACGTATGCTATTAAACTAATTTATTTTTTCTTTTTCAATAGGGATATTTTACTTCTATTTTAATGTTTGACTTAAAACATTAGAGTGATCTTATTTCCTTTCGCTGCTCAGGTAAGACTGTTTATTATTTATTTATTTATTTTTAAATATATGATTATTTTGTTTATGGAGCATGATCTTTACGTATAACTTCGTGATTCTGATGGCATCATTATACTCATCCATATTCTTGAAGTGCTATTTTGATTTAGAAGATAATAAATATAATCCGCCCACATATTTAAACTTGACTTTAAATGCGGTCAGCAGATAGAAGATGCAGGTGATTTTTATGAGGTTGCAGCAGATTTTATGAGGTAGAATTATATATACTTGATATTCAAGTCGTATTCTTATCGCAAAATTTATACATGGAGGGAAATATTGCTGATACTATTGTCTATTGGGTGTGAATATGCGAGTTCGTTTTCGATAACATCTAACCCCCGAATGCCACCATGACGGAAATAGATTGTTTGTTTTGAACTAGATAGTGAGAAAAAATTGTATTATTTCTATTACATTGCAACGACAGCTTCATATATATATATATATATTGAAAAAAAAAAAAAAAAAAAAAAAAAAAAAAAACGCAAAATTGTTTCAGGGTTTACGGCTCGAAATTAACAATAATGCGTTGGTTCGGGACCATGAAAACATTCAACGGACCAGCAAAATATAAATTATAGTGGTCCACCAGAACAATAAGGCCTTTCAGTTTATTTTATTTTCTTCAAAAATTGCCTATCAATCTTTCATAGAATATAATATGTTATAACATTAGTAACTGCACTTCATTTACAGTTATCAATATTACATATTCTCTGTAATTTTTCATTTAATTTCACTTTAATAACTTTCTTTTTTCTTTTAATAATTATTATATAGTACTTTATATATGGTAAAAATGTGGCATTTAATCCACTTATTAAAAACAAACGTTTTTTATTTACATATACATTTGTATTTTTTAATTAATTACAAATATATTTAATTATCATATTTATCTATGTGAATTTATTTTTTCTTACAAATTTGTAAGTATTTTTAAAAATCTAATAGAATGAGTGAACGGACCTCTGAAAATGTCTATGGACCAATAAAATCTTAAAACCTCTGGTCCTGAGAGAACCACTGACTTAATTTTCTTAATTTCTATCCCTGGTCTAATAACACTGCTCTGCGTGAAAATGAACCCCTGAATCCGAATATGACGCCCATTTTGCCCTATCATCCACCGTTTTTTGGAGATCTATTTGTATCCCTTTTCGATAATTTTATGGCTATAAATTTGATTTGTGTGGGACAAAAGGATTATTTTAATTGTTAAATGCCTTCTGAGGGGCTATAGAGTTGGAAAATCCTAAAACATGAACATTTGCAGCAAGGGACAATTTTAGCGAGGGGGAATTTGCCACTGAAATTATAAATTACATTTATTGTATTTTATTCAATAATAATTATTATTATACGTTATATATATATATATATATATATATATATATATATATATGTCAGTGTTAAAATAATTATTTTCCACTCTCCAAATCTTCCACTCTTTTACTGCTTGTTCTATCAGCCCTTTATAAAAAGTTTCACTTTATTAAAATACATCAGGTAAGTTTCTCGATTGTTTATGTTTTATTTAAACATTACACTGCTCTGAAGTCTGTTTCACTTTACGTCATCTTTTACACGTCACTGAAATTATATATTACATTTATTGTATTTTATTCATCAATTATTATTATAAAAAAAAATATATATATATTTTATAATAATATTATTATATAATGAAATTATATATATTTATTTGTAAGTGTTAAAATAATTATTTTCCACTCTCCAAATCTTCCACTCTTTTACTGCTTGTTCTATCAGCCTTTTATAAGAAGTTTCACTTTATTAAAATACATCAAATAAGTTTCTCGATTGTTTATGTTTTATTTAAACATTACACTGCTCTGAAGTCTGTTTCACTTTACGTCCTCTTTTACACGCAGTCAATCTCTCATCCATTCTTTAATCAAACAAGAATAATAGATAGTTTTACTTACATTACATGCCGTTTCTTTGTTTGTTTAAATTGTTTTTCGTTTGTCCATCTTCCAAGTGCCTGATTAATAATTATGACAAGGCAGAACTGCGCTCCAAAAATTAGTCTAGCATTAAAAGCCTGATTAATGAAGGAACATTGTTTGAAGCCAGAAATATCCTGACCTATTTGAACTTCATGTAACCTAGCAGTGGGGGATGGTACTCAGGGACCCCATTAACTTCAAGAGCTAATAAATTGAATGATATATCAGCTACTTAGCTTTAGCTGTAGTAGGCCTTAAAACATTTGTATGAAAAAAAAAAGGAATGATATGTAATGCATAATGTTAATTTAGAATTCTTGAATAAAAGGGAAAGAAAGAAAATAAGCATATTTTCCGTTATATTACAGACATGTTACTTTTCAGCCTTTTTAAGCTTGAAAATTATTATTCTTGGGATCAATGCAAATCAGCATTAAAACTTTTTGAACATGTGTGTGTGGGGGGGGGGGGGGGAGTCGGCCTGAATTTGTGCAATATATTATTAGCAATTTCTATGTGATTAGCTTTCAAGAAATGTCAAATTCAAACTTGGAGAAAATGAAAAAGAAATAGCACTTCAACTGCATTTTCCCAATGAACTTGAACTACATTATTTTGCTAATCAATTGCCCCAGCAAACAATGCTCCTATTGAATAAACTTATTTTCAAGTATATGTAATAAGTTTGTTTGTTTTTTAAGCACTTACAACTATTTTAATTATAATTAATATGGTATTCAATATAAGATTTATTGTTCTGATTTTGTTTATTGTGTGTACATGTATGCAATCAGATTTAACATTATTTTTATTATTGAAAAATTTATATTGTGTCAATTGCCTGATACCACTTTTGAGAGGGGGGGGGGGGGAGGTCATGAAAAGTTCAGCCTTTTTTTCTGTAAGCTTGTACCATGTCTGTATATAGTACAATTTGATCATTGTCTATACTCGGGGAAAGGATAACTTGACAGTGTGTATTAGCCTGTAGAAATTACACATCCGCGAAAGAAAATAGTTCTTTACTATATTTATGTGTAATAAACTTTTTCTCGATTTTTTTTTATTCTGGTAAACTGAAAAAAGATTAACTATTTAAACTAAACATATTTATGTTAACACATGGAATTTTTTGTAATAGATAAGCATAAAATTTATATCAATGTATTGTTTCGCGAAGAAAGTCTGTTGGCGAAATATTGGCGGAAGAGGGAATACCGGAAGCAACCTTTTAACCCCTATTGTGAGTGCGAAACAGTTTGGTGGGGCTAATAGATTACTTTATTTTCGAAAATTTGAAGATAATTAATGCACAGTCCGCTTCTTTAATTTCACAACTGTTAAAAATAGAGTAAAAATTTTGACGGATTTGAACGTTTGGGAAATTTTCACACCAGATTCACACCAAATATGTCAATGAAATATTCAAGCTAACAGGAATAAGGAAAAATATTTTTCGACAAATACTTTTTCTTTTTCGTTATTATTATTACATTGATAATATAATTTCAATTCGTTTACGCATTGTTATATAAAATATTTTTATTTCCAATACAAACAACTAATAATGTTTACATTAATTTATACTATGCACTATATACTAAAGATTTTACTTTTTTTTTTTTTTTTTTTTTTTTTTGTGGAACAGAACAATAAAAGAAAAACATAATTATCTTTAATAATAATAATAATAATAATTATATATATATCAGACTTATATATGTAAAATTTATAGATAAATGGGAGACAGATCATTTATTTAAAGCCGAAATTACATAATTAGCAAGCATTACATTGTAAAACAAATTTTATTTTAATGGATATTTACTTAAAGAAAATTAATTGGGAAATAAATACTGTTTGTTTAAAATATTTACTTTTAAAGATATCATTATAAAAAAATTTGATTAGAAAAAGCTTACATTGAATAGAATTATTACTTATAATTCTGTGGATTTAGTTGGTAAAATAATTTCATCAAGTGAATAAAAACTATATTATTTAACAAAAATAATAAATTAAATTAATTTAAATTAAATTAAAAATAAATAAATAAATAAAGGCTGATAGTGGTCAAGTGAATTGAAATGAAATTTAAATTCTGTCCTACACATAGTATAATTTTGTGAAAGTGGCCTATTTATTTATTGTGTATGCATGAAAATGTACTCCTGACACTGCCTGCTTTAATCAAGGTAGTCTACCGCAAAAATTTTAACGACACAATTATTATTATTATTATTATTGGCTCTTTGAAAGAAAAAGTTCTCTCGTCCTTATAAATCTATCTTTTGAGATTTGAATTTAGAGCCAAGAGCCTCCTAAATTCATAAAAATGCCTCGAAGTTCTTCCAAAAGCTACACAAAAGTCAAAAACTTATTTTCAGATATCTAAAATAATTCCAAATGGCTACAAAATTGGTATTCTTTCAATTGCTAAGTTTTTCAGTATCAAGTATGACGGAATTTTGACTCATTTTCTGCAATTGCTCTACATAATTTACTACAATAGTTATTTTTCGATTTAAATATACAAATATCCTTAAAAAAAATGGGAGGGGGTTCTTAACTTTGTTTATAAATTGTAGCCCTTTGAAACGGTTACTATATAAATTTCTGAAAATTACTGTCGAACATTCTCTCTCAATTTTACCTTTAATATTTTTTTAACTGTGCCAAAAGGAAAACAAAATCACAAAATAAAAAGATAAATCGTTTTTATTTAGTCTATGCTGTCGGAAAGAAATAGTCCTCAATAAAAGTGTGGAAACATTGTTTCTGAAAATTTTAAGATTGCTTTTAAATTTAATATCACACATTAATATCAAAGCATGCTTATCCATTCAACATATCAAAATAAATTGAAAAATGCGTGAAATGACATGTTTTCATTCCTATTCCAAAGAATCGAATAACGTAACATTTCCCTCTTT
Source organism: Salticus scenicus (assembly GCA_963930645.1). Classification (NCBI taxonomy): domain Eukaryota; kingdom Metazoa; phylum Arthropoda; class Arachnida; order Araneae; family Salticidae; genus Salticus; species Salticus scenicus. The sequence goes on along the minus strand of OZ005658.1, from coordinate 196,540,568 downwards.
CTCATCTATAAAAATATCATTCCAACCTCCTAAATATGCTATGAAAATAGATGTTTCAACTCAGTTTTTAAAAATAGCAGTCGCAAAGGTGTGTGTTTATGAGTATTAAATAAATACATCAAGACAAATCATATTTGCAAGTAAATTAAAATTCGCTTCCCTTTCATATAAATTGTGAGTTTCTTAATTTTATTCAGAAATAAATATATAAAAATTCTTATATTCACATTTAGCATAAAAAATCGGGATACAGACAAAATGAATGTATAAACAAATTGTAAACAGAGATTGCCTCTGCATATGAAAATTCACTATATTTATTTATTTATTTTAAATTAATATTTTTAAAATATTTTCATAAAAGCTTTAAACTATTTCCACTTTCTCATTTCTTTACTGCTTTTAACATTTACTGATTAACCGGTAAATAATAATGCAAATTGAAAATCTATTACGTTTTGTTCATTTAGAACTTTTTGTTCATTTTCTCCACAGAAGTACTGCCATTTAAAAATCACAGTTTAAATCTTATGATAAAATAATTTTTCTGCCAAAATATATTCGAAATATTTTAAAAGTATATTTTTAAATTATTTATATATATATATATATATAATAATCAGTTTCTCCTTAAAGAAAACAAAGACAAAAAGTGTACATACAGATAATATTTTATTTAATTTTTTCCTTTTTCAAAATATTTAAGTATTAACCTTTTTTTTTTTTTTTTCCTCTCAAGGTAAAATGTAGTATATTACATAATTTGCAGTAATATGGATTTACAATAAATTGTAAGTAATGAATTTAGTGTAAATTCATTTCTAAAGAAACTAAAAAATAGACTCTGAAAAAATATTTTTACTTTAATCGAAAAAAAGAAAAAGAAAAAACTTTCCGAAATCATCGCTAAATCGCCCGATATCGCAACCCAATTAACGCCAAGTGCGTAAACAGGTCTCTGTAGCCTTTGCAATGCTGACAAGTTATGCGTTCCCCGAGTATAGACAATATGGTACACCATTTTTCTTTCTGAAAAGTACTCGTATTTTGGTGGTGGTGCACAATGGCTAAATAATACCTAATCAAAACAGTAATTATTATTGTTATTATTTTAATAATTGTTCATAGAAAAAGGTTGATTTCTATAACATATAAACTCGTTTATCTTTATTTTTAACTTTAAAGGTATTATTATAATGTTTTTAATGATGTTACAATGTTCTCAATTTGAATTTTAACAAGTCTACAAAATCACAGTTACTAATAGGTGCCAAGCCTACTGTTTTTAGTGGGTGACTTCAAACCGGAAGATTTTATAGCTGTTTTCGGCAATACTAATCGTCGAAAAAATATATAAACATACTCCATTTAAAAATACTGGTGTCAATTCTGATTTAAAAGTTTAAAAACTTGGCAGCTCTGGTTACTTTCCTTTCCTTTTTTTTTTTTTTTTTTTTTTTTTTTTTTTTGGGGGGGGGGGGGGAGGCTTTGCATTAATGAAGTTAGTCATATTTTCTGTCGTATTTCTTCATTTTTTTTTTTTAATAGTCTACTCATTTTTTTTTTTTTAACATAACGATCCACGCAAACGACTCAACTTTACGCTTTTTCAATCCCTAATTATCGTTAACCTCTTAATTTTTTACCTTTCTTTTGGACATTATTTGAAAAATTTGTTTATATTATTTTCAGTCATCAATTATTTTAAAATATTTTTATCATTTTCTATCTTTTCTCCGAACAGATATAGCAATTTAAAAGAACCATTTTCGAAAAAAAAAAAAAAACTAACATTGTGATGTAAAAACACTGCAAAGTATACTATATAAGATTAAGAAAAGATATACAATCATTAAAAGACAGAATGTATTATGGAAAGTTAATACTTAACGTATTTAATTAGTTGGTTACAGTTTTAGGGCATTCGAGAAATGTTTAATTTAATTAAAGTTATTAAATTAATTTCACGATATGTGTTTTAATATTGTTTGAAATATAGTTTTTGACCATGGAAAAATTTATATGTAAATACCAGTTTGTAATGTTTGGTGAAAAAATTCAGTTAGTTTGTTAACTAAATCAGACCAATAGTTATAACATGAAATTAGTATGCTTTGGACATCACAAAACTTTCTTCTGTATGATTCTAACGGGTGTACCAGAATAAAATAGACTATTACTATTTGTATGTATGCATGGAAATTTTATATTATACATAGACATATACGTTTTTTATAGATTTCCAATTACATTGGTAAAATCTGTGCAACAACTCAAAAGCAAAAATTACATTGCAACTATAGGATAGTATGAAGAGCAAAGAAGTACAAAAATTGTTACTGTCCAAGTTCAAAAGTGGAGAATCCAGAAGCAAAATATTTCGTCATTTGAAAGGTGTTTTAAGTTGTACCACAGTTATTAAGAGGCATAATATGATTAGAAAGAGTGACAATATTAAAACATCTCAACCTCCAGACTGTCCATGCATTGTCCGCACCAAAAATCTGATTCAAAAAGTGAAGAGTCGCTTGACTTGACACGTAAGAAGAGCATATCCATAACGAAACTTGCTAGGGAACTGAAAGTATCAAAACCAACTGTACAGCGAATACTTAAAAATGATATTGTATTAAGACCTTACAAAACACGAATACAATCTAAACTAATAGAAACCCAAGCAGAAAAGAATCAAATTCGCTAATTGGGTGCGACACAATTTCAGAAAAGGTTAGACTAAGAGAATCCTTTTTTTCTGATGAAAAAATAATTTAAATCCACTGGGCCACTCGATTTAAGAAGAATTTGTACAGCAGATGAACTGGGATAAAATAAAATGTTAAAAAATACTGATTTCAGAACTAAAACGAGCTGTAAAGAGAATAAGAAAGGACGAAATAATGGAAAGTTGTCTCAATTGGACCAGACGCTTACATCGAATGGCAAACAGCAACGGGGATTATTTACATGAATTAATGTGTTGCATTTTGTTTATTATTCTATCTATATTGTTTATGTGTAAAACCAAGTTGGGTTTCACTTAAATAAATTTAGTTATACATTAATTCATATCAGTCTATTTTATTCTGGTACACCCGTTAGTATATTAATTGGTGGGAAAACTAAATAAAACCTGAAAAGGTTGCACAACAGCTTTACTTATCAGCCAATATGTACTTAAATTGAGTCAGTGTTAGTTTTATACATCTTTAATATATATTTGATGTATTTATACTCTACAAAAACTGAGTTTCCTTCCCATAAATGAGGAATATGTCAGTACAACAAGGTCACCAATTGGCTGATTAGCACCCAAGGTTGACAGACACCAATTTATGCCAGGGCGCAACTAAATATAAAGTTTAATGAAATTCTGTACATTATTCTTGATGTAAAGCAGTGTTGGGCATAATTGATTAAAAAGTAATTGAATTACAATTAAATTACAATTATATATATATATATATATATATTTGTCAATCGATTAAACAAGTAATTGATTACAAATAAATTAAATAATTACAAATAAATTGAATAAGTAATTCAGTTTATTTGTAATCAATTATTTGTTAAGTTATTGACAGTAAAATAATTATAATTGTAATTGAATTGTAATTGAATTACTTTTTAATCAATTATACTCAACACTGAAAAGCTACCCCAAAACTTTTGTCACACGCGCACAGATACGCCGATGCACAAGCTTTTTCTAAAAATAATGAAATTCTTTTCAAGACATAACAAAACTTTTAATCTGTCAATAAAAGCAATCGAAAATTTTTAAAAATTCAATCATTTCGGCGTATGAATGTAGAATATAGTATAAATATACTATATGTATGAAAATATTTTATCAAAATTTTTTCATTTATATATGAGATATTTAATTATTTTGGGTGACCCATCTTTCATAATGAAGTTTTATTATTATATCAGACGGGGAGTTCTGCTCTATCAATCTGTGATTGAGTTTTGTCGATTCGGAATCATATATAAATTCATATATACAAGGTGATCAATTAAAAGAGTATCCGTTGGTTTTTCTTATTACCCTTAAATATGATAGGTGTGGAAACTATTCTGACACTGAAGTATAATTGTTTGAACCTTGTTTGAGAGTGGGAGACAATTTCCGACACTGTTGTACTGTTACAACTTTATTTGCGAGATAAAACGGAAATGAAGACGCACAATGTAATTTGATCCTGTGATAAATTTATTTATGAAAAACAAAATTTAATTAAATTTTTTTACATTATCATTCCTACTTTACATTTACATTATCATTATCATTTCATAGCGTTTCCCAGAAAAGTCCTGCAAACATCGATGAATTAAAACAGATCATAACTGAAGAAATCTCGTCAATAACACCAACAATGCTGCGAAGTGTGTCAAAAAACTTGGTTCGAAGTGTTCATGTTGGCATTCAAAATGGTGGCGAACATTTTTAACATTTTCTGGAAGGAATGATAATGTAAAAAATTTGACTTAAATTATGTTTTTCAAAAGTAAAATTATCACAGGATTAAGTAACACTGTGCGTCTCCATTTCTGTTTTACCTCACAAATAAAGCTGTAACAGTCCAACGGTGTTGGAAATTGTCTCCCACACTTAAACAAGGTTCAAACAATTATACTTCAGTGTTAGAACAGTTGTAATATCCGTCAGATTTAAGGGTAATAAGAAAAACCAATGGGTACTCTTTTAAACTGATCACCCTGTATATATTATATCCAGAACCTGTCAAATACTTTTTTACAAAACGCATAGCACGACAGTGTTTCCTGTTCATCCAAATCAAAATTAAAATCACGTAGATTTTCATAATAATTAGCTTTTATATCAAGTTCAGTGGTATTTTGTGTTTTTATAAGCCTTAGATGTAGCTGTCTCATGAATCATGAAAAGTGCAGAGAATGGACTACCTGTGTTTGTGGCATGTACTGTATTTGAATCTTTTTAATTTCTCATATCAAGCATTTTATGTATTAAATTTTGTGCGATTTTATTCCAACAGATGCCTAAGTTAAGCTGTTATGGAAATCGGGAAAAATAAAGCTTAAAAATGTTATTTGTTGGACATTATCCTTAAAGTATACTTATTATAACTGAACACTTAAAAAACTTTACAGAATTCTGTGCCTTACTTTTAAAGAACAGTACTAACAAAATTTGTGAACACCGACATACTTTTTCTAAAACTTTTATCTAATCATGTTCATGGTACATGAAATCGTGCTATTTTATAAAAAACCGAAATCGGAAACTTTTACAAATTTATTACCGTGTAAGTAAATGATAAAAACGGTTACAATTTTGATGACGAAAGCTACGATATTATTTAAGAATAAAAATCATGCCTTTTTACTTCCACTACCCTACTACCGTAGGTAATGGAAGTATTGTATTCGGTCTGAAAATTCGATATCGGGTTTTCCCCTGATTTACACGTTTTAAGGTCCCCTGAGTCCAAAAAAGTGGTTTTTGGCAATTGGTCAGTATGTATGTATGTGTGTGTGTGTGTGTATGTGGAGAATCTTCTGGCTATTATAGCTCAGAAACTAATAAAGATAGAGCTACGAAACTTTAGAATTGAAATACGTCTGGTGTACAGATGAAATTTCCAAATTTTTGTGAAAATTGAAAAACCGGAAGTGGGACCGTAAGTCCGTATCTCAAAAACGGCTCTAACGATTTTCTTCAAACTCGCTATATAAACACTCTATTAGATGTCCTTTCGAATGATATAGTTGGTTAGTTCAGGAAAATTGATAGGCGTCCTGTATAAATAGCTCAATTTCAGGTCCGCCCATTATTATTTTTCTAATTATTATTTTAAATAACTTATTTGACGGATAGAGCAATTTTGTTACTTATTTAAATCAAAAATGTATGTAAAATGTTTATAATGTGTGTAGTACTGGGTAATGGAAGTCGTGTGGCTGTTACACACCAGATTTTTTTTTTTTTTTCTTTACATTGCATTTAAGTAATTCTATGACATTAATTCAGTTTTTATTTTATTTATTTAATTTTAACGGAGGAAAAAGAAAACTGATGTCACTCTCATATATATATATATATATATTTAACCTGTGTTTTAAAAGAAGAAATTTTTATTCATGCTTTTAAATTTGCTGTAAAAGGGAAATGTTTTTGTGTTATATTCCCCACCCCTGCCGTACATGATGCAATTTAGAATCACGTGTACAATAGCAAGCATTTCCATTAATTACACATAAAAGAGAACATATTCGATTCATCCCCGTATATTGTTTATAAATTGTATGTGCGTAGTATATCTAAATTTAGCACTGTATAAAAAACGTAATACATGAGTCATTTCCAACCATAACTCCTAATATATACGAATCCTTTTGTGTGCCCCTGTACTTTTATCCAAAATTTTGTTGGAGATCTGCTGTTATGCAAAAAAAAAAAAAAAAAAAAAAAAAAAGTGTTTATGCCATTATGCTTGGTTTAATGCGAAGATCTTGTACTGTATCTATGAGAAATTTTGCTCCTTCAGACGCAGTGTATATGGATTATTTTGTAAGACCCTGTACACGGGCCATTTGTTAGATCATAAAAAAAATTTCATGTAATATAACCAAACCATGTCATACAGATTTAGAATACTGAATTTAGATTTTTCGCTGCTATATGTTTTTACGTTATACTGATGACAAACATACACATAATAGACAGACTAAGCTAAACAAGTGATTTTCGTATTCAAGGCATTTTCCAGTTTAGAAAATTCGACTCAAAAGTAATACTTTCTCTGCCAGATATGGGTAAAAGAAAGCAAAACGAGGAAAAGCTGGAATAAAGAAAAGAAAAAATAATCAAATAAATAAATAATTGTACAGCTTAATAGTATTTGCATTAGAACTGAACAATGGAAACTGACAAATGGATGGACTATTTTATTGTTAAAACTTTAATATTTCATATTTTTCTTAAACAGACTGAAATATCATTTCTTAACATTTAAGGACTAATTGTCTCTCTGTTTTGAAATCAGTCTTGAAAACGTTATTTATGTAATGTATCTTGGCAACAGAATGCTTTCCATTATGGTCGAGTGAAAAATGCCCTGTCTTTTTTTCTTGTAATGTATATAAAGATAAATAAATGATGCCAAGCCTTCATCAAAAAGTATATTTGATCTTCTATTCCTGTTAAACTTTTTTTTTTTTTGTTGTTGTTGTTTACTTTCTTCTATATTCAACAGAAGAAAGTATTGGATTCATAAAATTTTCGATTTCTGATTTTTGATAGATTTACACGTTTTGAGAGACCAAGAACACGATTTGACCATTTTTAGAAAATGTCTCTCTATCCGTCTGTGTGTGTGAGACAAAAATTATGTGGCGACTGTACAGGAACTACTGCACAGAACTGCATATAAATTTATATGCAGATGCACCTTGATATAAATTAATGTCTATCAACTTTTGGTACCAATCGCTCAACAGGTGGCGCTGCTATCAGTGATTTCCGCATTTTCGTGGAAGGTTACATATCTCAAGAACTACTGAACGAAATTATATATAAATTTATATGCAGATGCATCTTGACAGACGTTTGTACCTATCAACTTTGATGCCAATCGCACAACAGGTGGCGTTGCTATATATCGATTTCCGCAATATCAGGGAAGGCTGTATCTCAGGAAATACTGCATGGAATTGCATATAAATTTATATGTAGATGCATCTTGACATAAATTAATTTATGTCAACTTTTGGTGACAATCGCTCAACAGGTGGCGTTCTATATAGCGATTTCCGAAATTGAAAGGAAGGCTATATATCAGGTTCTATTGCGTATAATCGAGCAAAACTTGATGTATGAACAGCTGGCGCTGTTGTACTGCAATTTTCTCCAAGAACGGGAAGGATGTCATCTGCACGATAAAAATTCACCTTCACTGAACATTTTGTATAATAGCTCTCTTAGATGAAAATTGTTTGCATTCATAATGGATAAAAAAAATGAAAAAATAATAATAATAAAATAATTTGAATTTGTATAGGAAAATATAGAAAAAAAAAATTGTAATGACCACAACATACTAGTATTTTTTTTTTTTTTTTTTTTTTTAACGATTTATTTAGTATTACATAAAATATTTGTTAGTTAAATTTATTAAGAGCGTATTCCATAATAATTATTTAGAAACTATTTCCATTTTTAAGGATAATATGGATAATTTTATAATGATGAAATTCATTTTTATGTGAACAATTTTTATCCTAATACGTTACATTGACCATATATATGGACAGTTTTAAATTTATTTACGTAAAGTGTATCCAAATTTAAGGAATATGCATTCTGTACATTTCTTCTCGAATTATTTCTCTTAATTTTTAGTTTAATGCATTGCATATTTTTTCCTATCTCTCTTTCTCAATATTAAATTGTTACTTGGCTTGATGGAATAGTATTTTAAACGATTGGCATACGTGTCTATCTGTAAAACTGCTCAGCATGAAAATTGCTTCTGACACCATTTCAGCATATTCTTATGTAAAATGACCTCCTGAATCCCAATATGACGCCCATTTTGCTATATCACCCACCGTGTTTTAGTAACGGCACCTATTTTTATCATTTTTTGGTGATTTTATGGCTGTAAATTTGATTTTTAGGAGGGGAGGGGGGGGGATTATAAAAACCGTTAAATACCTTCTGAGGGGCTATAGAGTTGGAAAATTGTAAAACATGGACATTTGCGACAAGGGAAAAATTTTGGGGGGAAGATTTGCCACTGAAATTATGTATTACATATTTTATATATTTTTTTTAAATCTGTTATTAATGTTATTTTTTAAACTTTTTTTTTTTTGTGTGTGTGTGTTAAATTAATTCTTTTTCATTCTTTAAATCAAATTCATGGTCATAAAATTATCGAACAGGGGGAAAAATTGAGGGATGGGTTGGTGTTTCTAGAAAACGGTGGGTGACTGGGCAAAATGGGAGTCACATTTGGATTCACGAGGTCATTTCATAAAAGAATCAGCAAGAATGGTATCAGAAATAGAATTTTTTTTTTCCAGGTCAGTATAATTACCGTAATTCGAGAACGTGTGATAACATTAAGTCCAAACTGTATATTCTAAATCTGTATCATATAGTGATACTACTTGAGAATTTTTGTTGAGAGCGGACAATGATTCGTGTACAGGAACGCAAGAAAGTATTCAAACGTACTTCTATAGGCTAAATTTCAAGTAAATACAGTTTAACATCGTTAGACTGCATTAAACTAAATGGAATTGACGACATAATATTTTTATATGCCAAAAACTCGTAGAATATGTATGAAAATTACCGTAATTTCACGCAGAATATGATAGGAAAAGTATTTATCCTTAGTTTACAGGGTCACACAAAAGATTTTTGATATATTTGGAAAGGGCTCGAAATATACATTTCAAGTTGAGTCTTTTTTATTTTTCTCTAAATGTACGCTAAATTTACGTACATTGTTTGGTGCGTTATAACTTAAAGATAATATACAGGGCTACTCAAGATTAGTCGGGTCAGTTTCAAAGTGTAGTTTAGGCGGCAATTCTATGAATATTTTGTTTTACTGTTTAACTCTTTCTATAACAATTTTCAACTCTTTTAAAGTAGTATGTAGATGTTCAAATGCTAAACTTTTATCTTTCATCTTAAATTATAATTATTTGTCTGTAAGGTAACAGTAATGGGAGTGCCACACCAGATTATTATATATATAAAAAAAAAGAAACACAAATGGACATTTTCATTTTTTTTTTTTTTTCAGATAATATATACAAATTCCACAGATTTTTTTTTTTTTTTTTTCCCCAATACACATACATAACTTCGTGAGAAGAGTCTTCTGTAATTTTTTAAAAATTTGTTTGGGTGTATGCGTATGGAGACTTTTCTTGTAAAGGATTAAAAAAAGGTTGGAAAAATCAGCCGGTGGGATCTTGATTACGGAGACCCTTCAGAAAAGCGTTGGACATGATAACTCATGATGGCCTTATCTAAAATTAAAAAAAAAAAAAAAAAATAATAATAGATAAGTATAGTTAATGCCCGAATAAAGGGATAAAAATAAATAAATAAAATAAAATTTGAATTTTTGGCATAGTTTCATGCAAAAGCAATACAATTTTCGGTACATCTCCTCTCCCCCTCCCTATTTAACCATGTACAGTTAGTTGTAATAATAATAATAATAATAATAATAATAAAGTTATGTTTAAGCATTAGTCAATTTTATTGTGAAGCATTGTGCAAACTTTCAATAAGATCGGTGTATTAGTTTTTGAGAAATCGTGTTCACGAAATTCAAAGTGTTTTCAGAGAAAGTGAGACAGAGAAAAAATAATCTGGTGTGTCACTCACACGACTTTCTCTTACCCTGAAATTTAATACTATAAATACAGGTTGTAGATTAAGAGGTAAAATAACGAGTACTGTTATGTAAACCTGTGTTAAACAAATCAAATTAGGCTTCGGAAGAGTTTTATATGATAATTAGTTCTGTGTGAGGGGGCTACCGCCCCCCTCAACCCCTCGTTTCATTAATGCACCTACATTTATATAGAATTTAATTCGGTTATTAAAATATAATTTATTAAAATTATTATTAAAAAAAATTATCTTTTATGATAATGCAGACGATTTCCATATTAAAGAAGTGGTATAACACTAAATATAAAAAAAAGTTGAATTTATTCTCAATATTACATTTTTTTTTTTTTTTTTTTTTTAAATAAAAAAAATCGATAACTTTATTTTAAATTATCGCAGATCGATGGTTCAACCATTCGTTTTAAAGGTATTGGCGAGTTCTTTTGAAAGATACCCATCATGGAAATTTACTCCCCTCGAGGAGGGACTTCCCCCCAGGGGGGGAGGCGAGGTTCCTCTCAGCAAAAAGCTTACTGTAGCATCCCTATATGAATACCGAGTTTGGAATTTTTGCTACTATTTGTTCTTGAGATATGCTGATAACAGACAGACACACAGACCATTCGCTAAAAACATGATTTTCGTATTCAGGGGACCTCAGAACATGTAAATATAACAAAAACTCACGTTCGAAAATTTGACCCTAAACCAATACTTTCTCGACCCTATGGGTACGAGAAGGTAAAAAAGATTAAAGTTTTAAGTAGAAATAAAACTATATCCTAATGTGGGAAATTTCCATAGGCTCTTTGTACTACACTTTTACTCTGATTCATTTGAATCTTTGGGAAAATATTCTGAGCATATTGTACTATTAGATTAAAAAAAAAAAAAAAAAAAAAAAAATTAAATAAATAGTTAAACCCACGTAACTCCTTAAATAATAATAATATGTATTTAGGGTAAGAAGAAGTAATATGAGGCCGCACCAGTTTTATTTATTTAATTTTCGTCAAGAAATGTGCATTTGGCTTTATTACTTTTTATTGACTTGAATGCAAAACTTGTGCAAGAATTTATATGAATGCTTCTCTAATTTGCTTTTAATAATGAGATAGATTTCTTCATAAAAATCAGTACCGCCCCTTTCAATCCCCTCCTGAATATTTGCTCATTTTATCCAATGTAATACAACCGAAAATATACTTCCATTTTTTACAATGCAGAATACTTAACATGTTTGAACTATTTTGTGGGGCATTTTCCTGTGTGATTCAAAACGCCCTGTCGAGGGCATAGATATAGTAATATATATAGATCTATCATCCCCATGTTATCGAGCAAAAAATTTTGAGGCCGAAAAAAAGTTCTAAAATCAGCCATTAGAGAGTATTGAAAAAAAGAATAAAAGGAAAAATGAATTTGAAACTGTATCTGGAGTTTTTCATTCACCTTTAGTAAATAAATTATTCATAAATTTTATTTACTAAATTATCCGTGTGTATTCCAGTGTGTGATTTACTCGGGGAAAGGCAGCCATTAGAGTGACTTTTCCAGAAAAAAAAGGCCTCACTTTTCCCCTCTCGCTGACCAATCTATATCTCATTACTATATCTATGGTCCAGGGTCTTAATTCATATTCGCTGTCCAAACTCGTCTCGTCAATGTACACAACATTTAATGTTGCACTTAAGATCTTTCGATGAGTCTCTATCTTTTTATTTTATTTTATTTTATTTATTTTTTTAGCTTTTGATACTTTGCTCTGAAAAAATTCTGCTCACATGGGGAAATTTTCAGAGACAAAATTCTAAATTAATAACAGGAGACTTGGCATTGGAATATTAAAAACCGAATAAACTACTACGTCAGAAGCGCCAAAGAAAAATATTTGAGATGCATACAGCTGTTTCGGTAGCCTTAAGCGTACCGTCTTAATGTTCCCTATTTGTCTGATTGTTGGAAATTTTACATTCAGTCCACAATTTTTTAATTTTTCTATTGTATACACAGCTAACATTCCTAATTTCCTATTGGCCACACTCCCCACCTTTCCCGCAATCCTATTGGTTGAACTAAATTCGGTCCCTCTCCTATATATACGAGCACTTCTCCTGATTCAGAATTCTTTTTGCACTGAAGACGGTACGCTTAAGGCTACCGAAACAGCTGTATGCATCTCAAATATTTTTCTTTGGCGCTTCTGACATAGTAGTTTATTCGGGTTTTAAAATTCTAAATTACAATCCTTTTGTTTTTTGTTGTTTTTTTCTTTTCCCTAAAAAACTATCTTTATGTCTTATGCATTTTCGTTCGAGGTAAGCATTGGTCGCGACCAAATGCAGGTACACCGAAGCACTCATATTCATTTTGACGTATGTTGTGTAGTCCTGTGTTAACTAATTATTAGTTCGAAGTACACTCTTTTTACAGAAACCTCGTTACTTAGGCATCTTAATAATGTGGTAATGTTGACAACAGTATAATGATGTTAATATGCTTTTAAAAGGAATGTCTTCCATAGACTATAATGTATCGAAATGTTTTTGCATGATTCTGTGCACGAACGACAAATACTACACACGCGAAGAAACATATACATCTAATTCTATGCAACACGTGAATATAAATACCAAATTTCAAGTCAATCGATGATTTTTTTGTGAGCGCTATCGCGATGCAACAGACACCTATACTCACAGATATAAAAACAGGGATCCGGACATAATATCGCGGGACAAAATTACGCGTCAAAAAAATAGTATGATCTATTTCAAAATGTGATTTTGTGTCACGTGTGATCTCTGGCGGGGGCTACAGGGCCTTATAAATATTAATTAATTAATTAAAATAAATAATTAAAAAAATCATAGAGTTGAATCGCATTATTTTATCTATGTTTATTTTTAAGTTATTCTGTCTTTTGCTTTTCACTATTGAAAATACATTTTAAAAATCGTGTACGTCACTGCTGACATTAAAGCTGAACACTGTTCACAAACTTGAATTAAAAATTTTAAAATTAATAAGCACGATTGAATTCATTATGACTAATTTTGACAAAAGTTAATAAATATAGTTTTTAAACTATTTTAAGTAAAATTTATAAAAAATTTTGTTGTAGGTTTGTCAGAATGTCAGTGCTCTGACTAAGATATGCGTTGTCATGGAATTTAATACAACATTACTAATAATTACCAACTCATTTTTGCTTTGTATTCATTTGCGTCGGCGATATATTTTGTTCTCCCGATATTTTGTCCCCACATTTTTTAGTCTGTTTCTTTGGTGTTTTCCAATTATTCTTCTAAAATAAAAGATTTTTTATAGCCAATCTTATTAACAACTTCTTAATAAAATTTTACGGGCTATTTCCTTTTGATTTTTTCTTCTAGCTTTGAACAATAGAAAACACGTGTTTTTTCTTTTAAATTAATAAATATGCATTTCATTTTATTATTTTTCCGTGAGTTTGAATGCGATACGTGTTTAAGAATTTAACTGTTTCATTTACTCCATTCGGTTCTTGCCGTGTATGCACCATCGACTCCAACCACATCTTCCGGGAAATCCATCTCTCTTCCATTGCGTGATTGCATTTAAAATACACTTTATATTTCTCTCTCTCGATTGTCCTGGATCCGGAATTGAATTGTTATGTGCCATACATACCTCGATGTTGTCTACAAACGGACGTCCGTGACCCTCAGATAGCGGAGGATGTCATGTCCATCGTGCCACTTCAATCTTCATATTCGGTTGTCGGTAATGTGACTAAAGCGGTAATCTTTTTGGTGTGGTATAATTGAGAAGTGTAATAAATGCTTCATAGAAAGTAGTATGGTCGAGTGATTTTTCATTGAGATTGTTATGCGTTATTGTGTTATTACTACTTTCATTGATGTGTTATAATGATGTTATTCATTACAATATGTAGCAGTTTTTATTTATTTTTATTGGTAGTATATTCTGTTTCGTCCTTTTTATTATTATTATTATTATTTGTTTGCTTGCTTCGTGCAGCTAAAAGAGTTAATATAGTTCTCCAACAAATACTAAATTTCAAGTACATTAGATTAAAAAATAATAATAATAATAAAATAAATAATAATAATACAGGCATGAGAATTTTCCGCGGATCCGCGATTTTCCGCTTTTTTGTGATTTTCGTTAATTTCGTGATTTTTTATTTTGTTAAAATCAAACTACAATAACGATCAGTGTTCAAACGCTCCACGAAAATTTTTAGATTCTCAATCTTTTTCCATCCAAAATATAAATGTCAATATTCATTTTAAACGTGCTTTATCATATTCTATAACATATAAATTAACAGAATTATTCAGTATTTCTCACTCATGTAATTTTTTTTTGTCCTCCCCCCCCCTTTTTTTTTTCATCTCTAACCATCGCCAATCAAGCATTCTGCGAGAAGCCTTTTACTTTATCCATCCACAACAAAAATTTCAATATTCGTTTTAAACTTACTGTATGATATTCTAGAACCCACCCATAAAGAAGAAGAATTGTATTTAATATTTCTCACTCATGAACTACTTTTTACCCCCCCCCCCCTTTCCCATTTTCCACCACCAGTCAATGTTATTAAATGTTGATTGCTAGCTAATGTTTTTTCTTTTTCTTTTTTCTTTTTCTTTTTTTTTTTTTTTTTTTTTTCAACACATGTTCTATTGTGCTGATTGATGTGTTATTCTTTTAGTTTAATTTGTCACTTTTAAAATATTTTGTATAGTTTTTACCTGAAAGCATTATTTTTTCGTTTGAAATAAATTTTATGAACACATTTGTATAGTTTTCCCCGCACGCGTTATTTTTTATTTGAAATTAATTTTATAAACACGTGTGTTTCCCCCCTTTTTTTTTTTTTCTGCACTCTCATGCCTGATAATAATAATCTCTACAATATTTCTCTAACGTGGACCAGTTTCAATTATTTTTTGTCGAAACGATACGATAGTGGTGCAGTTAATAAAATACGCGAGGATAATATATATATATATATATACATGGACAATATTTAAGCACGCGGACTTAGCTCAATGAACTAATAAGGAAAAATGATGACATTTGTCTGATGAGATTATTTTACGGAAAAATGTATTTTTAACAGTTGATTCTTCAGAATCTTTGCAATAGTCATTTTAAACCAAACAATACTTTTAAAGATACAGAATATGAACTCTTGTGTCATAAATTGACTTAAAAAACACAATCATAAAAAATAAAATGAAAATAGGAATATATATATATATATATATTAATTTATTTTATTAAACAAAAAAATATACCAAAATTAATAAAAAGTCATTCATTGCCAACATGGCGACTAAAATTTAAAAGGCGTCGTGAGAGTCCTATATTAAAACTTTACTGCCTGAGGAAGTATGAAAATTGAGTCGTGAACCATGAATTTTGTTTGGAAACCTTTCTTTGGATGATTTTGCTTTCACTATTGTACAATATTAATTTGGTTTTAATAATAATTTGGCTTCTGGTAAATTAAAATTTTGAGTAGTTGGTGAAATTAGTATAACATTTATGAGTTTCAAATTTTAAAGGGAAATAAAGTGCGAAAATTTCGCACGGGTTTGCTAGTATTAATTAATTAATTAATAATAATAATAATAATAATAATAATAATAAATTAAATTAAATTAAACAGGGAGTAAGAGAAGAATTAAGAGGTGTTTCACAAAATTTGAATTCTCCCATACCATTTTCGGTAATAATATTTTTGTGTTTTAGTTTCCGTGTATGTAGTATAAAAATAAAATATTCCTATATCTGCATTGGATTTTTCTTGCTCATATATCTATATATTGAAAACCTTTTCAAACACTGCAGTAGATGAAACCAAGTATAACATGAAGAACAAGAAAAAACATGAATAAAGATTACTGAAAAATTGTGCATCCTGATATTAAAACATACAACATCATTACTTTTTCAAGGGCATAGAATGAATGTTGCATGAAAATTAGGTGATATTTCTGTCGTGCTGTATGCAATTTGCTAAACATTTACAGCATGCAAATATTACCCATAAGACATGAAAAAAATTTCAAACTCAAAGAGAAAGAGGGAAAAACATAGTGAGAAACACACTTTTATATCTACAACCACCAATATTACTTAACAGATAAATTTAAACCTAAGATTAAATAATAATAATAAAAATTATTACTCACTCTACTGCAAAACACGCCGAAAACAGCTCAGGCGCACCACAACAGCCATGAGTCTGAATATAGTTAAATTTACAAATAATTAGAAAGTCGTATTTATCAATTGAATTATTAAGTAAAAATAAAATTTAGTTTACATTGTTTCTGCTAATTTTAATAACTAATAAACCTTAAAACAGGGTTGGCATGCTACCTGGAAAACCTGGAGAACCTGGTATAGTCAGGGAATTCGAAAATTGACTATAAAAGTCAGGGAAATGTCAGGGAATTTGAATATTTTAGCCAGAATCTGGAAAAGTCAGGGAATTTCATATGATGATTGCCAAAAAATAAACAGTTTTTCCGCCAACGTAGGGTCATTTTTCTTTCTTTCTTTCTCTTTTTTTTTAAGCTTCTGCTATTTGTTTTAAACACCCCTACCCTTCTTTTCCGTCCATGAAAGAAATTTCTTATCTCTCTTATAAGCAACAGATGCTATCACTATATGCAACTTTTATTACATGTAACTTTTGTGATTTCAAGTAGTACCATAATGATTTTGCCCTCAACATAACCAATGCTGAATATACTGTTAGACTGGAATTTTCTTAGAATATTTCTGGAAAACCTGGAAAAGTCAGGGAATTTCATTCTCCTGCTTGAGTGGCAACCCTGTTAAAATAAAAAATTAAAATTAATATACATCTATTTGATTAAGTTTTAATATCTTTATATTTACTCATTAAAACCGGAAAAAATATGTATTCCATCATTTTTTTCCCTCCGTAAATTTTATCCGAAAATATTTAAATTTCGTGTACCCTATTGCTGATTATAAAAATCATATTTATTAGTTATTTCTTACTTTTAAACAATATTCATAAGGTTGAACATTACAAAATAATACACAACTGAAAACAGGAGCGATAGGAGGCAGTGAAAGGATGAAAGCGATAACGTGTTCACAGGAGCATAAAAAAAGATGATTAAAAAAAAAAAAAAAAAAAATAGGGTAACACTGTCAAAATGTGTGGGACCCCCCCTCCCTCCCTGCTAATCGCAAAAAAAAAAAAAAAATAAATAAATAAATAAAATAAAAATAGCGTGTCACTCACGAGTTTCTCTTACCCAGCATTTCGCTACTATAATGACAGATTGCTTTTCAAGTCTTAAGATCAATAGCGTAAGCTAATAAAGTTCAATGTACTTTTAAAATAATCTAAAATAGGTTTAGAAACAGTTTCATTTAGCATGTATAATTGTGTGTGAGGGGGGTTACCGCCCCTTCAACCCCGCATTCAATTACAGTACATAAAATTATTTAAAAAAAAATCCAGGATGTTATTAATTTGCCTTCAAACTTGCCAGTCTTAATCAAATTTAAATGGCAAACCTAATACGAATTTCCAGGTGCCAAAATTGAATTTCCTGCATTTAATTGTTTTTAAGTTAAGCTGATAACAGCAGAGCTGCCAACCTAATCCGGCAAATTGTTAACGCCCATTGAAAAACGCCCGTTTTTCTACACCACTTAATTTTTAGAGTTTACGTTTTTTTAAAGATATTCTTCAAATGTATCTATGATTAATTAAGTAGAAAAATACTCTAAAAATTAAGTGGTGTAGAAAAAGGGGCGGTTCTAACAATTTGCCGGTTTAGGTTGGCAGCTCTGTAACAGGTATACTTACAGTTCAACCGCTAAAAACTGGACTTTTGTAATCAGGGCACCTCAAAACGTGATATACAAAAAAAAAAAAAAAAAAAAAGTAAGAAAAGAAAAACAGAGCTGAAAATAGTTTAAAAAAATACTTTGTTTACAGTATGGGTAGGAAAAATTAATTTTGCTGTGTTCGTCGACATAATAAATTGTACAAAGCACATCCATCAATTACATTCAATAGAAAAGATCGTTTTGCTTAATTTTGGATAGCCCTGTATATTGTCTATAACCAATATGCACTATAAACGGTACTGTGTATTTTAAATTAGTCTAACTTGAAAAACATCTAACAATAGCGTAATTACTCTTCCTGCAATTTCCAAATATTGCGTGAATGTATCCAATACTTTTGGGTAGCACTGTAAATGAATAATGAATGAATTCCATATAATTCCACCATATTTTTTTTTTTGTCTTTTAGTGTAATCGATGGACAAAAATGAGGTCATTTTTGGATTCAAGATACTAGAAACATAAAACCTACAAAAAAAAAAAAAAAAAAAAAAAAACTACTGCAGTGGTGAGTATCTAGATGTATGCTCGTTTTGCGAGCATTAAAACTGTGAATGAAATTCTGTCTATGACAGAATTTAATTTAGCACGACAAGACTACTTATATTTGTATTTTAACACCCTTTCAAGAAAAAACAAAAACAAAAACGAAAACACTCTAGTTTAAATAATCAGGAAGTATGCAGCCAAGACCCGTTGGCTGTGTGGTTCGAGTACAGAGCTACGAACCCGAAGGTTGTAAGTTCGATTCTCACCGATGAAAAAAAAAGAAATATGTATATATATATATAAGTTTTTACCCAATGGGAAGGGGAAAAAAAAAATATATATATATATATATAAGTTTTTACAGATTTCACAAAATATTTTAAGATAGGGTAAGAAATTAAATGGTAAAATTGGATATTGGCAGGCATTTTAGAAGTGGAACACTATAAATTGGTAGCGACGTAAAATGTCAGATTGAAAGAAACAGTACTGTCCTACTAATAAATAAATAAAAAATAAAAACCCTCCGTGCAGTTATTTTACTTTATTATTATTTTTATTTATTTTATTTGTTTATTTATTTTATTTTATTTATTTATTTATTTTATTTTATTTATTTATTTATTTATTTATTTATTTATTTTTTTTTTTTTTTTGGGGGGGGGGGTTAAATATACACATCACAAAGACATAATATACCTGTGTTTCTGTTATTACTTTAAAAAACTTTAGACAACTGTTTTGATATTTAGTTACCAACGTTATAGCATTCTAATTTCATGTAATCCAAGTTTATTTTATTCATCTATTCAATGTGCTTAGATATTCAAAGGAATAACTCATATATTAAGGGTCCCTCGATTACGATCTTGTTGACGCATTCATTATTCAGAATGTATAACATAAACTACAGATAATTGAAAAAATAAAAGACTGATGTCACTTTGCTAAGCTTATAATTTGTTTCAAAATTCTATACCACCCACAGAGCCTCCTGACACTTGTGTGGTGATCGAGTCAACGCAAAACAGGTGGTTTGAAAGTACCTACGCAAAGTAAACTTTAAGCGCACTTTTATCAATCATTAAAGCTAATCGAATAGCCCGAAGATAACAAGAAATATTAATTTGCAAAACCAGAAGACAGGCCATTTGTTACTTTTTACTTTCTCTTACCCATAGGGTCGAGAAAGTATTGTTTTAGGGTCAAATTTTCGAAAGTCAGTTTTTCTTATATTTACATGTTCTGAGGTCCCCTGAATACGAAAATCATGTTTTTAGCTAATGGTCTGTGTGCTTGTCTGTGTGGATGTCTGTGTGTCTGTTATCAGCATATCTCAAGAACAAATAGTAGCAGAAATTCCAAACTCGATATTCTAAATGTGTGTCATATAGGGATGCTACAGTAAGCTTTTCGTTGAGATGAAGCAAATGGTTCGTGTACAGGGACACTCAAAAGTATTCAAATACGTTACGTCTATGGGGGAAATTGCAGGTAAGTTGAGTTTAACATCTATAGACTGCACTAAACCAAATGAAACGAATATATATTTTTTGTAACAGAGATAGTCAACTGGGAAAAAAATTTTGTGCATGTAGGAGCCTCGCCTCTCCCCCTTGGGGGAAGTCCCCCCTCGAGGGGAGTAAATTTTCATGATGGGTATCTTTCAAAAGAGCTCGCCAATACCTTTAAAACGAACGGTTGAACCATCGATCTGCGATGATTTAAAATAAAGTTATCGATTTTTTTTTTTTTTTTTTTTTTTTCATTTTTAACCAAAAAAAAAATTTTTTTTTTAATGAAATATTGAGAATAAATGATATATATTGAGATAACTTTTTTTTGGATATTTAGTGTTATACTACTTCTCTAATATGGAAATCGTCTGCATTATCATGGAAGATAATTTCTTTAAATAATAAATTTTATAAATTATTTTTTAAAAACAGAATTATTTTTTAATAACCGAATTAAATTCTATATAAATGTAGGTGCATTAATGAAACGGGGGTTGTCACACAGAACTAATTATCATATAAAACTCGTCCGAAGCCTAATTTGAATTCTTTAACATAGGTTTACATAACAGTACTCGTTATCTTACCTCTTAATCTCCAATCTGTATTTATAGTATTAAATTTCAGGGTAAGAGAAAGTTGTGTGAGCGACACACCAGATTATTATTATTATTATTACTATTATTTTATTTTTTCCTTTTTAGCAGAAAAATAAAAAACGTTTATATATCCTTTTGTGTAAAGCACGTTTAGTATATCCCCTTTATTAAATATTAATGGATATTAAAGAATATAGAGTAAAATTTGTTTAAAAATAAATTTATTATTAGGAAATTTAAAGATGGAACACCATGAACATTTATTTATGAAAAATGTTTTTGAAATAATCATTTTAACACTTTCGTGACTGCATGCTTTTGTCTTTTTGATAGTATGTTCCGCTTGTGGCCGTTATTCTTTCAAGCAAGTGTCATTAAATTTGTAGTAATCAAAGTGTTATTATTAAAATTTCGGTTATACGTCTTTTCATTTATATACGCAGGGGTGTTTCTGTTCAGGGTTTACCCCTGATTTCAGGGTTTTTACTCCAACCCATCTGTATTTTCATATTTTCTATAAAGATATTTTTGTGTTCATTGGTTGTTCATTTGTAATCCAGGTGATAGGTGAATGAAATGTAAAAGGATTGAGGGCTTCTAGCGTAAATAGTTTGAGTATTATTTGATATTTTGAGTTTTTTTCTAATTTCAGGCTCTAATTTTCAGGGTTTTTACCTTTGAGTCACAATCACCCCTGTATACGTCCTTTTACGTCAGTTCCTTGAAAGACAATGGTGCTTTACTGTAATATTCTCAGTGAACGAGAAGGCTATATACAAAATGAATATTTTTGAAATAGTCATTTTAATTTAATATAAAAGTGGATCCGTGGGTTTGTATTCAATTTACACTCGCGTTTTTATTGTTCTGTTTCTTGTGACATTTTTAAATAAGAAGGAATATTAGGTATTAACCTCTATATAAGTCAAATTTCGTGTTGTTAAATGTAACGTTTTGTTAAAACTGGAAATAAAACAAATCTTTCTTTGTTCTTAGGTCTCGCATTATTGGAAAATGTTTCATAATTTACGTGCTTGCATATTTTTTTCTTTTTTGTTTTCTTTGGTAGCGTTTCAACAATTTCTATGCTTGTAAAAAATTTAAGTGA
This sequence comes from Salticus scenicus, assembly GCA_963930645.1. Lineage (NCBI taxonomy): Eukaryota > Metazoa > Arthropoda > Arachnida > Araneae > Salticidae > Salticus > Salticus scenicus. Next base: position 196,518,533 of record OZ005658.1, on the reverse strand, counting down.
GGCTGGTTGATAGCACGAAATATAATATACACCTTGTGGAGATAAGGATAGCTGTTACAGAAGGTTTTAAAAATAAAATGGTAAACAAGTAAAATGACTTTAAACTCAAAAAGCATGTTTTGCGCAAATATTTTGCGCAAATGCTTGTAATATATATATATATATATATATATATATATATTACATGTGTGTGTGTGTGTGTGTTATAAAATTCTTTTTATTTTTTATTTTTTAGAGGGCCTACAAAAGAATCCAGACATATAAAGGGCTATGATTGGTAATGAAAATGGCTTAAAATAAATTATTTTATGATTTTTACTTTCCGAACACTATAGTGAGGAAAGTATTGTAATCATGTCAAAAATCCGAATTTGAGATTTTGATGTTTCTATACGTTTCAAGGTCCAATGAGTCCGTTTTCACTATTTTTGCGATGATGTATGTATGTGTGTGTGTGTATGTATGTGTGTATGTGTGTGTGTATGTATGTGTGTATGTATGTGTGTATGTATGTGTGTATGTCTGTGAGTGAACACGCTAGCGTCTAAACGCTTCGTTCGAATAAGCTAAAAGTTGGTACGTATGTTGTAAGTCACCATAGTACGAACCCTATATATTTTGGTGAATCTAGCACTTATAGTTTTTTTACAGGGACACAAAGAAAAATTCTTTATCATTACGGCCTATGGGACCAAAATATTAAAAGTGCGATAGCATCTAAACGCCTTATTCAATTGAGCAAAAAATTTATACACATATTATAGGTCACAGGTACTCAACCTGTATAGATTTTGGAGAATCTAGGACTTATAGTTTTCTTACAGGGACATAAAGAAAAATTCTTTATCATTATGGCCAATGGGGCCAAATTTTTAAAAGTGTGATAGCGTCTAAACGCCTTATGAATCTAAACAAAAAAATTGTACACATGTTATAGGTCACAGTTGCACGAACTGTATAGATTTTTGTGAATCTAGCACTTACAGTTTTTTTTACAGGGACACAAAGAAAAATTTTTTATCATTATGGCCTATGGGACCAAATTTTTAAAAGTGCGATAGCATCTAAACACCTTATTCAATTGAGCTGAAATTTTATATGAATATTATAAATCACAGTTGCACTAACTATAAGCATTTTGGTGAATCTAGCATTTATAGGTTTTTACAGGGACACAACGAAAAATTATTTATCATTATGATCTATGGGCTCAAAGATCAGTAGCGTTAAATAAAACATCGTGTAATATATGGAGAAAAATACTCAAACACTCTATTATGGTTTTCTCCCTTTTGTTTGTTTAACAACTCCTCTTTCTTTACTTTATCTACAAAACTGTTAATTACTCAATGTTCGGAAAGTCGAGTGGAGTCACTCCAGTTTTTTTTTTTTTTTTTTTTTTTTTTTTGCCTTCTATACTGAAAAGAAAAAAGTGTCGACTTTCGGTTTTCGATGGATTTACAAGTTTTGAGGGATCCAGAACACGATTTGACAATTTTTAGAAAATGTCTATGTGTGACAAAAATTTTATTGCAGTTGTATCGTATCTCAGGAACAACTGCTCAAATTTACACATAAATTTATATGTCGTTGCATCTGGGCATAAAATAGTGCCCATTAACTTTTGCTGCAAATTGCTCAACAGGTAGTACTGCTATACTGTGATTTCTCCCATTTAGGGGAAGACTATAACGCAGGTTCTGTTGCGTTTAATCGAATAAACCATTATGCAGATACCTTTTGGGTGCATATCGGTCGGTAGATGACACTGCTATACTACAATATTCTTCGTGAACGAGAAGGCTATATCTCAGATTATATTGTATATAATTGCACAAAACTTGATATATGAGAGGGCTATTATGAAATATTGTGCTAATTCAATTTGGGCGCAGATCAGTCGATAGATGACGCTACTGCTATGCAATTTTCCCCGTAAATAGGAAGGCTTAATCTTAACTTTTATAGCATATAATTGCACAAATTTTGATATATGATATAACCATTATGAAAACGAATGCTGATTTAATTTATGTGTATATCGGCCGCCAGATGTCTCTGCGAACTCAGTTTTTCTGTGATTTTCCATATAACTACAGCTCAGCATCGATTAATTAAAATTGTATCAAACTTCATATGACAAATTTTTATTCTGAGAAGTTATATTAAATTTTTGTGCATGTTAAACTGTAAGTGACGCTTTTATATAGAATGATATAGAAGAATGTTTTGTGATACTAGTTTTATATGTACTTAATATAAGTATACTATTTGGTGCGTGTACAACTTTTAAAAAATATACAAGATTATTTAAAATTAGCCATTAATTCATAAATATTTGTACCAGGAAAAATACCATATTAAAATCGCGATAGTGTGGAAGTTTGAATATCATAAAAAAATCTGTATAATTCATGTTTAACAATGCGTAAATATAATCAGCTATTCAAAAAAGAACTATTTAGAATTTCAAATTAACTACTTTCAGAGAATTCATGATTAAGCAAGATACAAACATTGTCTTATACTTTATTGACTGTAACATTTTTATTAAAAGTGGAACAAGAAAATAAAAACTGTAGCTCTTATTTTCTTTTAGCGTAGTAGTTTTATATCCTAATAATCCGTAAAAATTTATGACTTTACTTTTGTTTATAAATAATTTTATGTTGTCTTAAATAAGTGCCTCTTTTATTGCAATCTTTTATTTATTTATTTATTTATTTATTTTACATTTTATTTATGTGTGTGGCGTGTGCACAAGACTATTGTTTTGTTAAATTTTATTTTGTACATAAATTTTATCAAAGGAAAGTCATCAATATCAGCTAGTTAAAAACTTTATTTATATTTTGAGAGTTTTTTCTTGCATCTATCTTTATTCATATCTGATTTAAATAAGTCTTCTTGTAAAATTGCTCTGAAGTTTTGCAATTTGTGCAGTCTTAAATCAAAATAATTTGCTTATTATAGAAAAAACTATGTATAATTTATGTCGTAGCTGGACGTTGCGCAAATGTAATGAATTATTAAAAAATCTAGAGGGACTTCACTCCATTTTTCGAAGGTTTAGCAATTGACGTTTGTTCAAAAGTAAATAAATAAATAAATAAAACAAGATAATAATAAAATTAAACCGTAGAAGTCAGTATAAACCAAAGGGGGGTTTGGGGGGGGGGGGAGGGTAGTTTTCGAATATTTCCATTTTAGTCACATGTTGTATAACGTACCACAATGTATCTGGATTGTTTTGTGCGTTCCTCTAGACAAATCATATAATAATCATAAATGAGTTTTTTTTTCTTATTCTTTTTTAACAAATTTTATTACTAAAGCGAACTGAAAATAGTTTGGATCCATACTCCGTAATATCGCACTACAAATTATCTGAGTTCATAGGCCGTAATGATAAATAGTTCTACATGTCCCTGTATAAGAATTCGTCGTAGACTCACCAATATCTATGCATATTCATGCGTTGGTGATTTATAACATACCTACCAACTTTCAGCGCAACCGAACAAAGCGTTTAGTCGATATTGTGTTTGCTCATACATGTACACACACTTGCAAACATTTATGCATGCGATACATCACCGAAAAAAAAATAGCAAAAAGGAATTCAGGAGACCTTAAAACATATAGATACACCAAAATCTTATGGTCGTATTTTTTTATTATTATAATGCATGTTCATTACATAGTATGTGTGCGGAAATTTAAAAAAAGGAATATCGGAAAATTTAAATTAACCATTTCCACATTATTCATAATACTAAGCAAGCGAATACTAACAAAGGGAAGTCGTCACTAATAGTTAGTTAAATTTTATGCATATTTTGAGAGTTTTCCCTTTGATAAATCTTTATTTATATGAAATAAAGATAAATCTGTTTTAAAAATTGCTAAAGTTTTGTGATTGGGGAATATTAAATTGCGTGAATTTATTATTCATATTGATAAAAATAAAACATTATTCATTATTATATGTAATATACATATATACAAGGTCTGACCCAAAAGTAATGCGCCCATTTTTATTTTAAGAAATTTATTGAATCGATTCGTACAATTACTCAATATTCTTCGAAATACATCCCTCCTGCTTCAACACGCTTTTGTTCCAACGCGATTTCCATGCTTTATATGAGTCCTGGAAGTCCGTCACAAGGATATACTTTAGTAACCTCGTCGTAGCCGCCTTGATGTTCCCCAGGGTCCCCAAATGCTGTCCTTTGAGGGATTTTTTAATCTTCGGGAACAAAAAGAGGTCTGGCGGGGACAAATCAGGACTGTAAGGCGGTTGGGAGAGCGTTGAGATGTCGGCCTTGGTCAGGCTTTGACCTGCGATTTGCTCATTCTTGCCTTTTTGGGGCGTGGGGATGACGGTGTGTTCCGCTCCGCGCTCTGTCTTTATGTTTCTGGGTCGTACAAGAAGATCCAAGATTCGTCACCACTTTCAATATTGTCCAAAAAAGTCGGATTCCATCTTGATTTCGACCGAGCACTTACACAAGGGTTCACTGAAACAGGCACTGTGACTCTGCAGGAGGTCGAAGCCGACTGACAGTCGCAGCAAAAGAAAATGGGACGCATTACTTTCGGGACAGACCTTGTATATTACAACTATTATCATGCCTCTCCTGTTCACGGAGAAAAATGAAAAATAGCATAAAATCTTATCATTTATACAACTTATGAACAAAAAAGCATTATAAAATTTAGTTTCCAGCGTTGCTATTTGAGATTTAAAATTTCGTTTGCCATACTTATTCAGGTATTTCTAGAAAAAACTAAATTTCACAAAGGGGGGGGGGGGGGCGTGGTTTGTATCATTCATATCATATATTTAGTTTTATAAATATCACATCATGAGTAATTTTATATTTATTTAATCGTAACTACATTTCGAGATAACTACTCTAAAAATAAAATGGTGTGGGAAAAGGGGCTTGTACTAAAAACTTTCCGATTTATATTGCTAAGATTCTAAGACGGAAGGTGGCAACACACCACTATGCAGCGGTTTTGAGCGATTTTAACCTTTAGAGAGGGGGCACTGTGGAGATTCAAAAGAGCCCGTGTCTAAAGATTAAACCTCCTCCGTTGTTTATTGCATAAACAGAAAAAAAATGAAAAATTACAGAGGTCGGAGCTTTCACACGACAGAGGGCAACAAAATAACAAGAATATAAAAAGAAGAACGGAGCCTTGCTCCCTCGCATGGAAAGGCTTGTATTGAAAATTATATGGACCTCCAAGAGAAAAGTTGGTAACTGCCTTGGAAGATTGAAAAATTAGTTGGTCAAATTGGAAAGATGCATTAAGAAGTTATAGATTCTGGTTAGTTTCTGACGTAGGGGAAGCCGGGTGACGATATTAAAAAGCCAGTCGTTAGGTTTATTAGGTGATGGCAGGTATGTATATAACCAAATTAAAAAAAAAAATTAAATCAATCATATTTCATTACATTTTAAAGTATCGTAAACTCTGCCCGTGATCAAAAATTATCCAAACTTAATTTTTATTTATCTCAGCCGTATTCTAATTGGCATGAATCCACTGCCATCCTATTATTAAATGTATGCTATTATTGATAATACTTTCATAATTAATATATATAGCGTCATACCATATTTCTATCAATATACAAAAAAATGCATCATTAAAAATTTATCATTAAAGGTGATAAATAGTATCATCAAAGGACCTTAAAGGATTATAGTGTCTTGTTTCAAAAAATCCCTTATATTTTCTTAAGTGAAAATATTTGAGCGATATTTCCGCATAAATTAACCCCTGAACAGTTTTCATGAAATTTTATGTAACCGAAATGATGTAATGATAAAAAAATATATATTTGAAATTTTAGATGCTTGTTGATCTTCTAAATTTCAGGTGGTCCACTAACTGCTTCCTACATGATTCAACAAGTCCAAGTTTAGTTTTTTGTTCATTTAGGCATATTCTAATTGGCATTGTGTGCCATACGATATTTTTTTCAAATTATTAAAAATGCATCATTAAAATGTATCAAGAAAGTCAATCTGAACACTGTAATATTATATTTATGAAATACAACTAATATCTATAATGTCATCACATTTCTTAAAATGTCAAAAACATACTTCACTTTCCGAAGTGCAAATATTTGAGGAGTATTTCTGCATAAAATTACATTCATCTATACGTATTTCAGTGAAGATAAGCCGCGGGCTATCTTTAAAAAAGCGTCGATTTTTGGGGACTGCGGCTTATCTATCAGGGCGGGCTATATAATGATAATGCCAAATTACGTCGGCCATATTTCTTGAAACAACCGATCTCCCCAGAAAACAGAAGTTTAGTATTCGTAGTTTCTCGAATATCCTCCTTTTTTTTCACGCATTTATATACTGGTATATTCTTTTTTCTTTATACAGAATTATTTTTTTAAATACTTTATTATTTTTATTTATAACTAATATATCTCTTATATTGATGAATTTGCATATACGTTTGGAGTTCGCCATCTTCTTGCCTTGTTTTTGATTTTTTGCATCATATTTGCATACTGGCTTTGTTTTAATTTTTTCTTTATACATTCTTTTAAAACAATTTGTTACTTTTATTTATAATTAATTATTAATTATGTTTATGAATTTGCATATACGGCCGGATTCTGCCATCTTGTTCCCTTGTTTCTCATATTTGCTGCATTACATCTGCATAATCGTATAGATTGATTTTTTTTTTTTCTTTATACAGAATTTTTTTTTAAATTGTTATTTTCATTTATAATCAATAATTTATTATTTTTCTTAACTTACGTAGATGCCAGAGGACTGATGTCTTGTTTTCTTATTTACCTGTTACATCATCGTAAAAATGCTTGCATAAGCCGCGGCTTACCTTCCGGTGCGGTTTATGTAAGAGTATTGCTTTTTTTTTTCGCAATATTTTAATAAGCTGTGACTTATCTACCAGTGCGGCTTATATACACTAAATTACGGTGATAAATTTTTCCTGAACCCCAATAAATGATTATAGGCAAAAAGAATGCAGTTCAGGTTTTTAAATGCTTATTGATCCTCTAAATCTAAGATGATTTACTAACAGTACGTCAATTTATTGTTCAAATTTATACATATTCCTTTCGTAATACATAAACTAAAGGTTGAATAACTCGGGTGTTTAGAATATTTGTTCAAACAGCGTCACAATAGGTCTTTTAGCACTTATTTTTGTATTTTTACAATAACGTGACCACATCTTCACAACGCCAATTATCTTTATCAAGTTTCGCTTCTGATTCAACAATTCCAAGTTCAGTTTTTTGTTCATCTTGGGCGTATCCTAATTGGAATTGTGTCATACAACGGTTTTGTCAATTTTGAAAAAGTGCATCATTAAAATAGTATATCAAGATAGTTAATCTGATCCCTGTAATATTATGTTTTACCATGTTTTTATTAACTCGCTTTCTTGTTTGTTTCTTTGTTTGTTTGTCCAGTAGAAATCTTGCAATCGTTTTTTAACTAACTTCCCAACTAGTTAGACATTTGAAACTTTTAGAATAGCTCAGAACACGACGACAATGCATTCTTTTAATACTTTTATTCAATTAATAAATGCTTTCTTTTAATTAATTAGCAAAATGTGAAAATAATAACCTCATAATAGCTTTCAAAATAGCCATTTAAGTTTTATTTATAATTTAATTGTTGCCAAAAAGATTTACGAGTTCATTTTTTTTTCTACAAGAAAATAAATACATTTACTTAAACATGAACAATAAAAAATTGTAAAAAGATTATGCATCTCATAAAAACTGACGTCATTATCACCTTAAAAAAATTATACACATTGATAAAGTGCTAATATAGTTCTATAGCTATAATTTCTCGACTAGCTAAACATTTGAAACTTTTAGAATAGCTCAGAACACGATGACAATCTTTTAATACTTTTATTCAATTAATATTATGTTTGAAAATCTCTTATATCTAATTGCTTTCTTTATTACGGATTTTATCATTTTCTTTCAAGTGGATGGGATAATTCATCAAAACATTAAAAAAATATGTATTTATTAATACATAGAATTGTCAAGTTTATATGATTCAACAGAAAATTTAAAAACAGGGTATATAAAAAGATTTTTTTTTCCCTTATACTAGGTCCCTTATATTAGGTAGATTCCTTATAGGAGATCTACCTATTGCAATGGTTCTCATGACATGACTTCTGGAAAATTTCTTCATATCTTCACCGATCATGACCCCTAGAACCCAAAACCACCCTCCGTTCAAAAGTTTATATATATATATATATATATATATATATATATATATATATATATATATATATGTAAAACGCTTTTTCCCATGTTAAGTTGTGAACACGATAACTGGAGTAATTTTTATTTAAATTTAACCAACTCGGGATATGTTGTCAGGACAGTAAAAATCTCGGTCGAGTTCGTAGATGGGGTATCCTGCTCAAAGGGGGTGGAAATGGTGGGGGGTGGAAATTTGCCCATAATTTCTTTAATATTGAAAATAGGAAAATACTTCAAATCAGGCGAATTACAGCCTTACCCTAAAGAACAACTTTTGTATTTAAACTTTTTCGATAACTTCAATTGCTTAAAAGTTACAAGTTAAAAAGTGATTTTTCTTATGGTGAAGCCGACATTTTCTGTAGCTTTCATTGCAAAAATTTATAGTCTGATGCTTATGTCACGTGCAAATGATAATAAAAGAAGATCACTGAAAATATAATAAAATTTTAATCATGTTTTTAAACAATATAATAATCTGATTAAAAAAAAAAAAAGTTTAATTTAACAGAAAATATGACGTCACAATTACAACAATGTACTGAGAAAAATGAAATAAAATTTCATCCGTGATTTTAAACAAATAAAATAAAAGTTAATAAACAAATAAGTAAATAAAATCAACATATATTAGGGCTAAGCAGATTTAGACATAGTTTTATGACATAGATGCTATAATGTAAAAGATAAATGTCATCGTTAAAAAAAAAAAAAAAAAAAAAAAAAATCTTGTAAATCGATGCTAAACGAATTAAACTGGCATGGTAGAAAAGGTAATAAATTTGGGGACATTTAGGTATCCCTTTAACAAATGAACTAGGGACGATTTTAATGAATTTTCCGTTGAAGTTTATTTTCATGAAAATTTAAATTTAAATTAAAGTATTTCATTACTCGAATTCCCTTATTTTGATAAATAAAATTATACCATTTAAAAAAAAAATAAAGAACACTCTTTTATTGAAAAATGAACTAATAAAGGTTTTAGAAAACTATTACATACTCTTAAATCTTTATAAAAAAAAAAAAAAAAAAAAAAAAAAAAAAATTAATTGTTGCCACTCGACATTATACAAATACATCCAAATCCTGTGTCACATACGATAGTTTTGTATGAGTATAGATTTTTTGTTTGCCCTTGGAACCTGCCCCTGATGGGAAAAGTGCCTGGAAACACTTGTATCTAAGTATTGTCATTGATTATGAAGTCGTGTGCAAAATTTCAGGTCCTTTGGAAGACACGAAGTTGCCGAAAATTGAATTGCAAAATTCCATTACATACATTAATAGTTCCATCATATCAAGTTAATAAAAGTGTGTTAATTAAAAACCTTGTTAAACGCTTTAATTAATCATTTAAAAATATAAAATTAAAATAATACGTCAATCTTAATACAAATATCGTTTGTGGTGAATAGTTTAGAATGTCAGTTTAGGCAAGAATTTAAAATTTACGATTGAGAGTAATACGTTACAGCTTCCTTTGACTTTTTATCTTGTCGAAACAAGATATTGGTCTGTGAAGAGATATGAGGATTTCGCGTGGAAAGAAAATATCATGATGCCAAAGCTGCCTTTCTCCATCTCCAAGCTCGCCAAATTTTGTCGCCAAGTCAAAAATTTCGTCGTCAACTATCAACTTTTCCCGCCAAATCACAAATTTCATTGCTAAGTCGCAAGTTTTGTCACCAAAATCTCGCCAAATCATGCAATTTACTAAATTCATAACAATTAACATTGAAATTCAGCGATGCCAAATGCTCAAATGTTAACTAATGTTAATGTTTCTGCTTATGTGAACCAAAACAGTTTCACTTTACAATTTTTACTCATCTGACAATAAGAATCACAAAAACACAATACAAAACTTTCAATAATTCAATAAAAATTACAATGAAATAACTATTCAAAAACTGCTACCACTTATCTGTATTTGACTTGACCATAACAACGCCAGGCTTACCAGAACTAGTGAGATCACAAGTGCATTTTCACGTTTCTATTACTTTTTCTTTTAAAAGAAAGATATTGAACAACAGTTATATGGATTTTAAATAAAAAATATAATTTTGATTAAGGTGGGGAGGAAGGTGTAGCCCAATAGCCCCTTCCGGGATTCACCATTGCTAGGATTGTATATCTTTAGGGCTTTTATTTGTTGAATGATTATGAGCTTGAATTTTAAAAAATTGAAACATTTACAAACCAATAAATTTAGCCTAAAATTTTAAGTAGAATGAATAAAACCCTTTTGTAGTTGAAAATTAAATTTCTTGAAAACAGAATAGCGACGTAAATAATGCAATGTGTGGAAACAAAGCCATTGGCTACTTATTAATGCATATGTAAAATTTCTTTACAGTTGTAACATTAACGTAAAGGAATCTACCTTTGCCTTTAAGCTTGCCGAAAAGGGATTTTTTAAAATACAAACGACATCTATATTGTCATGATGTTTCTCAAATTGCCAAAAATTTTCTATTTCCGAAATGCAAATATTTGAGGAGTATTTCCGCATAAACTTACAACCATCCCTGAATAGAGGTATTAAAATTTTAATGAACCCAAATAAATTATTAAAGGCAAAAACAATATAGTTAAGATTTTTAAATGCTTATCCTCTAAGTCTAAGACGATCTACTAACTCTAGCATCAATTTATTGTTTCAAATTTATACATATCCCTTGCCATAATACGAAAACAAAAGGAATAACATGGGTGTTTAGAATATATGTTCAAACAGCTTCACAGTATGTCTTTTAGCGCTTATTTTTTGCATTTTTACAATAACGTGACCATATCTTCGCAACGCCAATTACCTTTATCAAGTTTCGCTCGGGATTCAACAAGTCCAAGTTTAGTTTTTTGTTCATCTTGAACATATTCTAATTGACATTGTGTCATATGATATTTTTATCAATTTTCAAAAAATACATCATGAAAATGTATCAAGAAAGTCAATCTGATTTCTGTAATATATTTTTAAAATACAACTAATATCTATAATATCGTGATGCTTCTTAAAATTCCAAAAATATTCTACTCTTTCCGAAGTACAAATATTTGAGGAGTGTTTCCGCATTAACTTATAATCATCCATGATTAGCGGTAATAAACTCTTTTGAACTTAAATGGTTAAAAGTAAAAAGAATAAAGATCAGATTTTTAAATGCTTATTGATCCTCTAAATTTAAGATGATCTATTAACAGTACATCAATTTATTGTTTTTAATTTATACATATCCCCTAAACAACCATAACACGAAAAAAAAAAATAATAAATAAATAACTCGGGTGTTCAGAATATTTATTCAAATAACTTCACAATAGCTTTTTTAGCACTTATTTTTGCATTTTTACAATATCGTGACCATATCTTCGCAACGCCAATTATCTTCATCAAGTTTCGCTCTGGATTCAACAAGTCCAAATTTATCATCTTGAACATATTCTAACTGGCATTGATTGTGTCGTATGATATAATTTCTATAATTTTTATAATAATTCTATAATTTTTGAAAAAATGCATCATGAAAATGTATCAAGAAAGTCAATATGATCACTGTAATATTATATTTGTGAAATACAACTAATATCTACAATATCATGATGCTTCTTAAAATTTCAAAAATATTCTACTCTTTCCGAAGTGCAAATATTTGAGGAGTGTTTCAGCATAAACTTACAATCATCCATGATTAGCGGTAGTAAATTTTTTTGAACTTAAATGGTTAAAGGTAAAAAGAATAAAGATCAGATTTTTAAATGCTTATTGATCCTCTAAATCTAAGATGATCTATTAACAGTACATTAATTTATTGTTTTTAATTTATACATATCCCCTAAACAACCATAACACGAAAAAAAAAAAAAATAAATAAATAACTCGGGTGTTTAGAATATTTGTTCAAATAACTTCACAATAACTTTTTTAGAACTTATTTTTGCATTTTTACAATATCGTGACCATATCTTCGCAACGCCAATTATCTTCATCAAGTTTCGCTCGAGATTCAACAAGTCTGAATTTAGTTTTTTGTTCATCTTGAACATATTCTAATTGGCATTGTGTCGTATGATATTTCTATCAGTTTTCAAAAATGCATCATGAAAATGTATCAAGAAAGTCAATATGATCACTGTAATATTATATTTGTGAAATACAACTAATATCTATAATATCACGATGCTTCTTAAAATTTCAAAAATATTCTACTCTTTTCGAAGTGCAAATATTTGAGGAGTGTTTTCGCATAAACTTACAATCATCCACGAATAGAAGTAATAAAATTTTGTTGAACCCAAATAAATGATTATAGGCAAAAAGAATATAGTTCAGATTTTTAAAGGCTTATTGATCTTCTACTAACTGTACGCCAATTTATTGTTATACATATCCCCAGGGTTGGCATGATTTAAATCAACTGATTTAAATCCAGATTTAAATCAGCTGATTTTTTTAAAAAAAATCATTTGATGTAAATCAATTTTTTTTTTAAATGTTGGAAATTAGTCAGCGGAGAAATAAGTTGTACTGATGTAGGTGTAGTAAGAAGTAGGTGTAAATAAGTAGCATGTATTTTTCTGGTATTTCCAGGATTGCTATTACTTATTCCAGTAGATGTAAGGTGGAATTCTTATGTTGACTGCTTTCAATCATACATAAAAAATTGGTCAAAAATAGTAAAAGTATGTGAAGAGCACCGAGAAAATATAAGTTCTGATATCAAGAAAACAGTAATGGACTTAAATATTAAAAGAAATGCAGAGCATATGATTGAAGTTTTGAAACCCATTACTTGTGCCCTAGGTACAATCCAAAAAGAGGATTGTTCCCTTGCCGAATGCACATATCAATGGAAAATTTTGGGTAAAAAGTTAGAAAATGTATTAAATAAAGATAGAATTACAAAATTTAAAGCAAGATATGAACAAGCTATTAATGGCTGTCATTTTTCTGGAGTTTTATTAAGTCCCTCTGTTTTAAATCGAAATGAAATTTCACTTAGTGTAGAGGAAAATAATGAAGGTTTCGCATTCATTAAAGAAAATTGTCCAAATCTTCTCACCACTGTAGCACATTTTCAAGCAAAAATGGCCCATTCCAAAAATTACCATTGCTTGAGAAAAAAGTTTCAGATATTATGACAGATTATGATTGGTGGAAGTCCTTTTATGTAATGCGAGGTAAAGAGAGAATCAGCGAAATTGAATTTATTTACCAAATAACAACAGCCGTGGCTTCATCTGCTGGAGTAGAAAGACAATTTTCTTCTTTTGGACTAGTTCATTCAAGTCTTCGTAATAAATTAGGAGTGGACAAAGCTTCTAAATTAGAGTTTTTGTTCAAACAATTAAATCCCTGATTTATTTCTATTTGCTTAAAAATATTGATTTAATTGTGATTTTTATCCCTTAATAAATAGCTTGCATTAAATGAATATTTAATTTGTTTTTTAAATTTTACCATTTTCTATTCATTTACAACATATTTAAGTTTATTTCTTATTTAGTGTGCACAATTCAATTACAAAATAATAGAATGGCTTTAGATTAAAGCCTAGATGTTTAATTTTTAGTACCAATCAGTAACTAGAATATAGAATTTTCTTAACTATATAATTATTTCTTATATTATTTTTATAAATTATAAATATTATTTATTCTTTTTTAGTTAATTATTATAAAAAAATGCACAATAATTAAAAACACAATAATTAAAAATAGAATTCTAAAAAAATCAAATAAATCCGATTTAAATAAAAAAAATCTGATTTAAATAAAAAAAAATCCGATTTTTATTTATTTATTTATTTTTTTTTTTAATCATGATTTTTTCCAACCCTGCATATCCCCCATCATAATACGAAAAAAAATGAATAACTCGGGCGTTTAGAATATCTGTTCAAATAACTTCACAATAGATCTTTTAGCACTTATTTTTGTGTTTACAACAACGTGATCACATCTTCACAATGCCAATTATCTTTAACAAGTTTCGCTTGCGATTAAATAACTTCAAGCTTATTTTTTGTTCAACTATGGCTTGTTCTAATTGGTATAAATCATTCGCTGCCTTCCAATTATTAATTGGAAGCTATTCACTTATTGGAAAATGAGCCAATCAAACTGAGACTTAATTGAAGTTGTAAATTGATGCGAAAATTTATAGCCAATTTAATGACTTCGATAAGCAGACTATGAACTTGAATTTAATGACTTTTCAGCACTGATTCTTATTTCTTAATTTAGGACACTCAAGATTTAAACTTAAGTATCAGTGAAAAGTGCTTTAATAGTCAAACTTCTTTTGTTAACGATATTTTGAGTCAAATTATGACTTTAGTTTTCTCTCCTTCTTTTCTCTTTCGTAAAAGCTCCCAAATCGCGACAGAAATTTAAATAATTTGTCAGTTAAAGAGGATATATATACATATACATATATATATGGACTGCACAAAGAAATGCTTAGCTTTTGCTATCTTTGTGACAGAAAAACATTCATTTATTTAGCATGTTTGCATTCTACCAGGCCTTTGATAACGTTAGAATGCAAATAATGCTGTTTTCTTATTCAACTTGCTTTAATTAATTTAGATTTGACTTTATTTCTTTTTTGGTTTGGTTTGGGTGGTCTTTGTTTTTGGTCATATTAATTGGTTAAATACTGATAGTAAATCCTCATTAAATTCCAACTGTATGTGTTGATAATATTATATTTTTACTGTGCGTTCTGATTATCTATCTATCTATCTATATATATATCGTTGAAAATAGTAACCTTTACAATGACAGCTTTTTATTAATAACAATAAAAAGCTGTCGTTGTAAATCATAGCCTTCCCATTATTAATTGCTTTGAAAATGAGACATTTAAAAGCTATTGACTTAATTGGAGTTATAAATTGATGCGAAGCTTTTGACTTAGGTGAGCAAACTATGGACATTAATTTAATTACTTTTCAGCTCTAATTCTTGTTTCTTAATTTAGAACACTCTAGACCAATAAGTAGCAAAAGAAAGTGCTTTAGTAGCCAAACTTCTTTGTTAACAGTATATTTTGTCTAGTTATGACTTCTATTGTAGCGCGCCTTTTACAGTGGTTGATCAAATTATTAGATTTTTTTTTGTATTATTATTATTATTATCTAAAAAAATACTGGACGAAATTGTCCGAAACTTCAAACATGCAAAGAACATTTAAAAACTCACATTTTCCACTATTGGTTTACTCCAGAGCGCATTTAAGGGACCAACCACAAATTAAAAAAAAAATGTAAATACTTTCGATCACCCTGTATCGTCAAAACTACAAATGCCTTGTAACTTTAACACATTATTGCACATACTATGCAGAATATTTATATGTTTTGTCGTGGAAATTGCGCAATTATTTAAGCAGATATTATTATTATTATTATTTTCGTTTAAAAATGATTTAAAAAAAAATTTGGCAAGTTTTTTGCTTATAACTAGGACGAAATTACATAAAACTTTACAAAACTTGCAGAAAAATTATCAAAACGCTAGATAAACATTATTCTGAAACATAAAATTCCCGCATGTAACATAGATTGAAAGCTAGGTATACTGAACAACTTTTGTCAAAAGTTCATTTGAACAGAGTAAAAATTAAGCAAATTATAGGCAAAAGAATGGGCTAGATTCTAGGTATTGAAATTGATTCTTGGTATTGGATTCTAGGTACCAGAGTTGAAGTTTCATAAGGGGTATTTCACATGCTGTGTATTTAATTTGAAAATACAATTATTTTAACCACGTTGCAAATGTTCTGTTTTGTGAAAAAACCCTTATAGGCTTGTAACTCTAACATATTTTTATTTATTTATTAAGATTTGTAAGTTCCTAAGGGGTTTTACGAAAAAAATAATTTTTACAACATGGTTGAAGTAATTGGATCTTCAAATTAAATACGCAGCATGTGAAAAATACCCTTATGAAATTTTAACTCTGGAAAATACCTAAAATCTAGCTTGTTCTTTTGTCGACAATTTGCTTATTTTTTACTCAATTTAAATGAACTTTTGACAAAAGTTGTCTAATATATATAGCTTTCAACCTGCGCAATAAAAGTTTTTCTATATTTCGCGCATGCGCAGTAAAAAAATATTTACTTTAAATGCTCATATCTGAGCGAATATTGCACGTGTGAATTTTATGTTTCAGGATAATGTTTTTTTAATATATTGTAGTTTTTCTACAATTTTTATAAAGTCTTATGGAAATCCTTTCTAGTTATAAGGAATAATAATAATAAAAAAAAGATAATTTTTGAAAATAATTATAATAATAATAATAATAATATATGCTTAAATAACTGCGCAATTTTCACAACAAAACATATAAATATTGTACATAGTATGTGCAACAATGTGTGAAAGTTACAAGTCATTAGTAGCTTTTTATGATGCAGGGTGATAAAAAGTATTTGCGCTCTTCTTCAATTTGTAGTTGGTCCCCTAATTGCACTCTGAACTAAATCGATAGAAAAAAATGCGAGTTTTTTTTTTTTTTTCTTTTTGTTCTTTGCATGTCTGAAGTTCCAAACCATTTCATTCTTTTTTTTTTTTTCTTTTTTTTTCTTTTTAATATTTTACCTTAACTGGCAAAATATTTAATTTTTTGTCGAAGCTAAAGAGGAATATACATGTTTTGAAAATGGTGCCCTTAATAATAACAGTTTTGCATTAATCTGCTATTTACTTATTCAGGAACAGGTCATTTAGAGATTGAGACTTAATTGAAACTGCAAATTGATATGAGGCCTTGTAATCAACCATCCTTCGTTTAATGACTAGACCACCCAAGAATTAAACTTTAAATTGTTAGTAAAACGTAGCTTTAGAGGTTTCAAGAAAAAAAAAAGTCAGACATTCTACAAATGTTTCTGTTCGCCTGTTGTCATTTTGTCTTTCATAAGAAGCTCATAAGTAAGCTGACCAGATCAAAGCACCTTTATAATAGAGAAGCGTTAAAAATTGCTAGAATTATCCAATTATGGATGTATTTTTTCATTCCTAATAAATAAGGACCGAAAATAAAGTATTATTGATTAATAATTTACAATCTACAATTTTTTAAAACTTAGAAAAATGCCTTCAAAATAAAGGAAGTCCCCAGATGTCCCCAGAAAATGGGGACATTTGGTCAGCTTACTCATAGGTCGACTATGAAACACTTCCGGTTGCAAAGCCGTTTGCAAGCGTTCCAAATGTATGACTACAGTAGGCAGCAAAAGTATCCGAGCACTAGCAAAAATTCCTGTATAAAAAAAGTACGCTTAACACTGTTTTATTAAAAAAATCCTTGATGAATCATGTTCTTAGACTAAGAACAGGATTTGACAAGGATTTATTTAACAAAACTGCGTTAAGTGTACTTTTTTTATATCGGAATTTTTGCTAGTACTTTTGCTGCCGACTGTATTTGCAAAAAACTTTGCAAGGTTTACGTCATTGAAATTGTAAGCGTTCCGTTAGTATGTAACCCTAAGTATAAACAATTTTGCCAATTATTTAAAGTTGAAATATATCAAACTTGTTAAAATAGCAATTAAACAATAACAAACACTTTTACTGGAAAGGCAAAATGTGTAGTATAAATATTACAAACCTTAACAATAACAATATATTTTATTATTGTTTTTATTTTCTTAATGTATATTTATTTTTCGAAACCTTACAAAAAAAACTTATGATAAATTGCATTACAAACACATACACTGTAATGCGCATTACACTACAATAAAATTAAAATTTATCACTAATTTCATTCTATAATATCCATTCTGTATAATCCATTCCATAATACCTCTAGTAAAAATGGTAATAATGTTTAAAAATTTATAAGTTTTTGTTTTTTAAAAACACTTTAATTTATTCATGACTCTTTTCTCGTTTTTTTACAGGGATTCTTACTTCCATTTTGATGCAGTGCTTAAATTACTAGTTTATTCTCGTTTGGATTCATCTGTCGCTGCTAAAGGTAAAATATATCTTTTTGAAATTTAATTGGTCGTTCTTTTAAATTAATGTGATTTGTTCATTATTATAAATAAGGGATTTTTCTATTGCTATTTATTGCATTTCGTATTTTTAAAAGTAAATTATGAATCAGACAGGAATTAGCATGCTTAATATGTCGTTACAATGTTTTCTACCTTTTCTTACCCATATATAACAGGGATGCACTTTTCCGCTGAGCGACGGATTTCCGCTTTTATCTCTCTCTCTCTATATATATTTTTTTTTTCCGGTCACCCTTCCCTCAAACTAACGATCGGCGATCAAACAGGTCATCGAAGTCATGCAATTTCCAGTCTTTCTCCATCTACAACATAAATATAAATATGCATATTAAATTTGCTTTATCAGATTCTAGAACTTTTTAAAAAGTAAGATTGCTCAATACTTTTCATATACGTAGTTATATTGTCGTCGTCGCCCCCCCCTCCCCCCCCCCCCAAAAAAAAAAAAAAAAAAAAAACTAGTGATCGGACGTTAAACAACCTGATGTAGCACTATTCATGATAAACTTGTTTACATTCTAGAACTTATAAAGAGGTAGAAGTATTTTTTTTTTTAATATGTGTAATTATTTTGTTTTAAACTATGTTAAATTAATATTATTGATTACTAAATATGCAGACTTTGATTAGTTAGACATATATATATATATATATAGACTATGGTTTATTTAGAAATTTTTTAAATAATCTTTTATTTGTGATAAAGTCCCTTTTTTTTTTTTTTTTTTTTTTTTTTTTTGCTTAAAGTATTGTAACCTTTTGACTGCTAAGTAACTATTTTTCAATTTATTTGATTCAAATTATATTTTGTATATTAATTACTTTATTGCATATTAATTCACAGAATTCCAGTATAAATATACGAAAACTATCGAAAATTTTACTTCACGCTAGATTTCTTATTTTTTGAAATTTTTTGAATGGCATCCCTGAGAGTAGTGAAAAAAATTTTTTAGGATAAAAATTTCGAAACTGAGTTTTTACTATAATTACACGTTTTGAAGTACCCTGAATATGAAAATCGTACTGTAAGTAATTGGCTTGTGTGTATTCAATAATATACTATATATCGATAATTCAAAATAATTATTATGTAATATAATGAATTGGTTATCTTTATTCGATTACAACGTCAATTTTATTGCAAAAGAATTTTTTTACTATATAATCGCAATTTAGAACATAAAGACACCGATAAGTTATAAGAAACTAACTATAAAATTATAACTAGCTATTAATATAATAAAAATTAATAAAATTATAAGAAGCTATTAATATAATACCTTCTAAAAAGATTCAAAAAAGCATTAAGGCCCTCTACCCTAAAATGAAATGTGATTTTAACTAAATATAATAATAATAATAATAAATAAATAAGAAGAAGAAGAAGAAGAAAAGAAAGGAATATATATATATATATATATATATATATAAATTAATAATAATAAAAAAAGTTAGAAAATGGTCTGATATTATTCGAAGAATGTACCCTGATATGATTTAATGAATAGATGAATGATTTGATTTAATGAATGATATGATTTAATGAATATGATTTAATGTCTAGATAATATTTAATGAATGTCAGTAATAAAATTTATACAAAATAAAGTGTTTTTACAATTCATTGCCAGTACTACAAAACAAACAAATAGTACTGCACACATTGAAAGATATGGTGTAAAATTTAACTACAATTTCATAAAAATAATGCTCAGAAATTGAAAAGGCGCAGTTTTCAATAACTAAAATTAAATTTATATTCAAAGTTTCTTATGAATTTTGTATACGCACCCTCCTACATTTGAATTATATATATAAAAAAAAAAAAAAAAAAAAACACCACAGAACTAGCGTTAAAAAGTAATAAGTACAAAACTTTGAATAAACATCATAAAAAGCGCCGCTTTGTTCGCAGCACTCGTGTGTACTTTATCCGCCTGACGAAGGGTCGTGTTTTCTTTCGACCCGAAGTAATTGTTGCGAGTTCTTGCATTTTATGGTATTTATTTAAAGTTTTGTACTTATTACTCCTACACTTGTATTGTAAAGTGCAGAACTAATGGGAGAGGCCAGTTTCGAGTGTTAGTTCTGTAAACCCAGCTAAAAAATATCTTCAGAAAAACCTTAAAAAAAAAAAAAAAAAAAAAAAACTGCAGATAATCTGAAGAATAAAAAGTTTATGGGGGGAAAAATTATTTGCTTCCAAACTGCAATTTTTTTGCTTTTAAACTGCAGACATTCTGCAGATTTTAGGATTTTTGTTCCAAATGCCTTCAGATTGTCTACAGATTTTTCTGCAGATTTTTTTTTAGCTGGGAAACTTCGGTTTTAATTATTATTGTTATTGTGTGATTACATTTTTAACGACGTTATGGATTTAACAAAAACTATTAATTTTTTTCAGCTCTTTGCTAAAATAGAAACTTTATCAGGTAAAATTATTACTTTGAAAGCATATTTGCGGTTTTAAAAATCCTCTTATACGCCCACGGACAGTATATTTCCTCATGTTCTTCAGGCTATTTGAGTAAAAGGAGGCTGCTATTTAATCTGCCGATTAGCTGGATTTAATTGCAGCTTGAATACATGATGGATTATTATTAAAGGATGTGGTAATTTCAAACAATTTTGCACCTTTACTAATCGCTTTCGTGACCATGACTGTTATTATTTCGTATTACATCAGAGAGAGGGAGGGGGGGGGGGAGGGAAGAAAGAAGAAAGAAAATGCTTATTATGGTTCGATAGGAGAAAATGGGATAATTAATAAATAGCAAAGCTTCTCTGTCACGTTTTCGTTTATTCTTTGTTCCGATAATATGCTACCTTTTCTAGGTATGTCTAATTTTGAACGATGTCTTGATTTAAAAGCTTAGTTAAATATGTGCTTTATATTATGTTTAGGTATAAAACTGTTCTTGTTAGTCTAAAAAACAGTAAAGGTGGGTTATGTTCTGTGTTATTATACTGTCAATTCGCTCTAAAAGATTTAATGAATGAATTCAAACTTAAAAAAATCTGGTGTGAAACAACCCCACGACTTCCATTACCCACTATTACACGTATTATATGCATTTTTTGGAGATATTATGTGCATTTTTTGGAATTTTCCAGGAAGAGAAACTTGATACTCGTATAAAGACATATAAAACAGAATTTACAAAGCGAGTTTTTTTTAAAAAAAAAAGAAAAAAAGAAAAAAATTTTTTTTTTTAAACACATATTTCCGAGATGAAAAACTGAACTACCTAATCAGGATGACCTTTAATTTTTCTGTAATAACCACGTAATACATGAGAGAGGGTATCTAAAATGGATTTATGTAATAATTTTCAAGAAAATCATTAGAGCCGTTTTTGAGACACCAACTTTTACCAAAACTTGACATACTGAATTATTGACAGGAAAACAATAATTACATACAAAAGTATATCTAAAAGCTGGTTAATATGGCGAGTTTGAAAAAAAATCCGTACAGCTGTTTTTAAAGGAACGCACTTGCGAGACCTGAAATTGAGCTATTTATATAGAACGACTGTCAATTTTGCTGAATTAAACAACTATATCATTCGAAGGAACATTTTATAGAGTGTTTATATAGCAACTTTGAAGAAAATCGTTAAAGTTGTTTTTGAGATACGGACTTCCGGTCCCACTTCCGGTTTTTCAGTTTTCACCAAAATTTGGAAAATTCATCTGTACACCAGACCTGTATCAATTCTGAAATTTCGTATTTCTATCTTTATTACTTTCAGACATATGATAGTCAGAAGATACCACACATAGTACATACACACACACTGACCAATTGCCAAAAACTTTTTTTTTTTTTTTTTTTTACTCAAGAGACCTTAAAACGTGTAAATCAGGTAAAAACTCGATATCGAATTGTAGAACCGAATACAATACTTCCATTACCCTACGGTAGTAGGGTAATGGAAGTAAAAAATTACTTTATTATTACCATGTTTTTATTAACACCATTGTTGAAACATTGTTGTTTCGCCAGTACAAATCTTGCAATCGATTTTTAACTAACTTCCCGATTAGCTAGACATTTGAAACATTTAGAATAGCTCAGAACACGGTGATAATGCAAATACTTTTATTCAATTAATAAAAGTTTGAAAATTTCTTATAATTGCTCTCTTTATTACACATTTGATCATTTCCTTTTAAGTTGAAGGGATAATTCATAAAAAAAAAATTTTTTTTAAGTATTTATTAATACATAGAATTGTCAAGTTTATATGATTCAACAGGAAATTTAAAAACGTGGTATATAAAATGTTCTTTTTATCTTGTAATTATTTTCAATTGTACTAAAATAAAAGAGTTGTTATAGTTTTTTAATGATTCTTTTTTAAGTCTGAAAAGAAAACGTTTATTATGGTTCGATAGGAGAAAATGAGATAATTAATAAATAGCAAAGCTTCTCTGTCACGTTTTCGTTTATTCTCTGTTCAGATAATATGCTACCTTTCTAGGTACGTCTAATTTTGAACGATGTCTTGATTTAAAAGCTTAGTAAAATATAGGGGAGGGCCACCCCACTTTATTTGGATAATATTTAATTTTAAGTGTTAACACTCAATTGGGCGAGTAACAATACCAATTGCTACTTTTACAACTACTTTGGAACTTTTGAGGAGAGAATTTTGACAAGTTACATGTAGAAAACGAATTTACATGGTTTGAAGTAAAATTTTGCAGCTCAACTCTTTTGCTATTTTACAAAGGCCAGTCAAATATTTTTCTTTCATTTCTAGTATATAATTTTTCTTGTTATATTGAGTAATAAATGAGATATTTAATTAGTCCTCTCTGCATGTGGATTTTTTAGTGGAAGGCATTTTGAATGAAGTTACCAAAACTTGTACCTAGGGCCAGTGTGTTTGGATCTTTTAACACTTTAGCGACCGCATGTTTTTGTCTTTTTGACAGTAAAGTCCGCCTGTGGGCATTAAGTTACAGTTTTTCAAAACAAAATTTTCCGTATTCACATTTATATTACAAATGGGAATGCATTATCATCATACTCTCTCTCTAATCAAAGTATTTGTATCCATTAGTATACTGATTGTACAAATATGAATATTGTGTATATTTTTTAGAAACAAATAACATACAAATTGCAAAAGGAAGGCCCACTGGTGGAGTTTCATATTTTCAAATGACGTGAATCTACGTCAGCGGTCGAGAAAATGTTAAGAAACACAGTACAGCCTATAGTAATTGGATGCTGGGAAACCCTGGTAAACACATCACATATATGACGTTGCTGAAAGTGTTGGCAAGTCCTATCCGTCGGCCTTTACACCTGTAAACATTCTATCAGGCTTTCATGTATTCGGCATATAGCCAATAAATCAAAACACATTCACTGAGGATGAATATTTAAGTTCAAATGTGACTGAAAGACCCTCCAGAAAGAAAATCCCTCCATAAAAAAAAAAAAAAAAAAAGATTTTCCAGGAAGAAAGTGAACCAACAATGATCGAACTGGATGTCTCTGTTTCGTGTCCTGTTGAAATTTCGAAATCTTCAATATCTAACATCTTTTCGTGTGTCATGCTTTAACAGGTACGAACCTAAGCAAAACCTTTACCTAAAGCAAAACCTCCCACATCAAAGAAAAGATGTGACCGAAAATCAGAGAATCTATAAATCAAAGAGACACTCAAAAAAAAAAAAAAAAAAAAAAAAAAACATTCTGTCAGAATATTTCAAAGAAAAAACAAAAGTGAAAAATTTCGTGTTTTAAATTAAGGCAACAACATTATAATTATTATATGATAAATAAATATATTACTTGATATTGTTTCTTTGATAAAATACATGTTTATATGCTTATTTTCTATTCATTACAAAGTGAAATCTAAATTTGAGAGAATGGCCCTAGGTACAATGAGGTCAGGCCCCAGGTACAATGAGGGTGTTATGCCTAGGGCCACGAGTGAAGTTTTTTTTTAAAACCTTCTATTTGTCGGAATTTATTATTTTAGGTATTTATATTAATCCCAATTGGAAGTAATTAGTCCTAAAGATATGTACATGTCAGTTTTTTAATTTTTAACAGGTCAAGGACTCTGTTTTTGGGCATTGAAAAAAAGCGGCCCTAGGTACACGGGTGTCCCCTACACTTTTTATTATCTTTAGGTTTAAAACTATTCTTGTTAGTCCAAAAAAAAAAACAATAAAGATAGCCTATGTTGCATGTTCTGTCAACAAAAAAGACATTTAAAAAATATAAAAAAGCCAAGCTCAAAAAAAGAGATTTGATTGAAGTTGTGTCTGAAAAGGGCTGTGATATCAAATTCCCAAGCTTACATTCTGATACATATTTAATATTCCCTATTAAATAAATTTCTTATGTGAATCAAGTGCCTTATGATATGTTAATAGAAATCCTTCTCTCCTATACTAAGTTCATGATAACGTGTTTAATATTTTTTTTAACTTTCCGAACATACACGTGTAAGGAAAGTATTGTATTCATGTCAAAAATCTGACTTTGATATTTTGGTGTTTCTATACGTTTTGAGGACCCCCGAGTTCACTTTTTCTATTTTTACGATGATGTATGTATGTGAGTGAGTGAACACGATAGCGCCTACCCAGGTAAAAAAATCAGCAAAAAACCTTTAAAAAAAACCTTCAGGAAAACTGCAGGTATTTCGGACTATAGCCTACATCTTTTTTACAGGTAAAAAACCTGCACTTTTCCTGAAGGTAAAAAACCTGCAGTTTTTCTGAAGGTAAAAAACCTTCAGGAAAACTGCAGGTATTTCGGACTATAGCCTACATCTTTTCTACAGGTAAAAAACCTGCACTTTTCCTGAAGGTAAAAAACCTGCAGTTTTTCTGAAGGTAAAAAACCTTCACTTTCCCTTTTATTTGTCCGAAATACCTGCAGTTTTCCTGAAAGTAAAAAAACCTTCATTTTCCCTTTTATTTGTCCGAAATAACTGCAGTTTTCCTGCAGGTAAAAAACCTGCAGTGTTTCTGGAAGTAAAAAAACCTCCATTTTCCCCCTTTAGCCTGTCATATATATCTGCAGTTTTCCTTAAATTTGTTCCAGAAATAAATTTTCTTACATATAAAAAAGATCTAAGCAGTTTTCTTTTAGGTATAAAGTTGTTGTACCTAATCTGGGTTTGACTTTTAGTATCCATTGTAATATATGAAAAACAAAATATTTGCAAAATTTTATTTACTTTTATGTAAAAAAAAAAAAAAGTTACAGAACCTTTAACCAACAATTTTATATTTAATAATATCAATTATATTTCTTTAAATAAAGTATAGGCAGTCATTTGAAATAGTCATAGTATTAAAATAAGTGGAATTTTTGTGTGAAAAGATTACATAATTTTGTGTACGGTAGCTAAAGCTTAATAAAAAGGTAACACCTGCATGAAATATGTACGAAACTTTGAATAAACATCATAAAGCAGAAGAATACTCACAGCAATTGCTTTGTAAAACAAGACTTTTCATCGGGGAACAAAAAAGGCACAGTGGTGAGGTTCATTCTGCTTTGTTTGCAGCACTCATATCTACTTTATTCCCTTGAGAAATGACATTTTTTTTTTTTTTTTTTGGCTTAAAACATTTGTTGCAAGCTCTTGCATGTTATGGTATCAGGGATCGCGTTGGTGAGCTATAGCGCACCATTGATCCCAATTTTAATGAAAGAGATGCAGAATTTTTTTAATTGCGGGTCACGAGGACCCGTATTTTTCCCCAAAAAAATATCCTTTATTCTAAAACAATAAATTTTCTTTTATTTAATTCTGTGTCATCATTTCAAAGCAATTTATTTTCCTGAGCTATTTAGCTCTGAATTTAGAAGAATGGGAGAAAGATTCTTTTTACCTCCTTCAAAACCAAATGAATCTCTGGCTGTATCCTTCTCTGTGGGCTGTATCTGCTCCAGTCGAAAACAATGCCGTCACTTTTCTCCCTTTCCTTGTGCATTCTGTCTGATGGAGCACATGCGAAATAACCCAAAACCAGCATCAACATAAAGTGATAATAGATTGGAAATGAATTTTTTTTTTTTGGGGGGTGGGGGGAGGGGATTTGTTTGCTTATTTAGTTAGCAGAATCAATCTCATCAAAATTTGCTACATTATTAGCAAATGTTATTTCATGGGAAAAAAAGTGTTCTTTTGAATAAATTGCAAAATACAATATAGTACCAATTATCTGAAATTCCAAAATCCAGAATAATTTCAATTTTTTTTTTTTTCTTTCATGATTTTAAAAGCATTTAGTATTGAAAAACAAAACTTACTTCACTAAAAAAAAAGAAAGAAAGAATGTCAAAATGAACCAAGTCTTTTATAATGTTTTTCAATAATCAGAAAATAAAGTAAATTTATTTTTCTCTGGAAATGGTTAAAAATGTTTATGGTCTGGAAAATCTTCTGCAACCAACTACATAAAAAATTCTCCGATTTTATTTGGTGGTCTATTTCAGGGTTTTTTAATTTCTTGTTCAGACAGTCTTACTTTCTAAAAGTAAAGAAAAATAAAAACTTTTCTTTTAGCGATTTGCTCTTATGATCCAGTCACCATTACATTTAGTGGCACCAACAACGCAGCAACTATGAACCACGGCGCTGACGGGAAGGCAGCGAGCAACCAACCCATGTCGGCTGAGGCCAGTTTCTGAAACGAAATCTGTGTGAAAACACATACAGCAACTGAAGATAATGCAAGAGAAGAGAAAATATGCTTCAAATTTCTGAAGATGAGGGAGGGTGGAAATTTAATTTCAATATTAAGAGGGAGGGGGGGGGGGAGACTGAAATTAAACAAACGGCCAGTGTGTGCATGGGGGTGAAGGAGAAGGCAGGACTGCAGATGCATTTTTTTTTTTTTGATAAACGGCACTTCCAGTACCATTCTACGCCCAATTCGACTTATTTTTCAATACATTTTTCTTTCATAAATAATATTTAGACGATACAATAGACAATTTTCAATTAAATGTACACGTGTACATGTTAATATATGTGTTTTATTGCAGTTATTTTTTATTTTCGGCTCTAGATTCAAAAGAAATAAAAATATTGGATTCAGAAGCTGTTTCAGAAACAAAAACAACTACTACTACTACTTAAAAAAAAAAAAAAAAAAAAACTTATGTATAAAAATTCATACAAATTATTCTTGCATAATGATAGTGTTAAAATGAATATTAAATAATGCATCTAAAATATTAGCTTTTATTTTTTTATTTAAAAAAAAAAAAAAAAAAAAAAAAAAAATTTAAAGAATTCTTTTAAAGATTTCTTAAAAAAAAAAAAAAAAAGAAATTTTAGATTTTTTTAGCTAACAACATGTGCAAAAAGGTAAGTTATTCTTTACATATACACTATTGTTAGAGAGTTGTGTTTTATAGTTCAAGAAAATCAATTATGGAAAAAAAAAAATCTGGAAACTTCTGAATATTTCCCGCGAAGGATGGATCTGATGGATCCTGCGGTTCCTGGATAATGGATCCTATGCTTTTTTTTAAATATCCTTAATAAGAGACTGTTTTTTTCTTTTTTAAGATTATTAACCTTATTCAAAATCTATTGCTGTTGTTAAAATGATCATAATTTTTACTTCTTTAAAACTTCTTTCAATTTCATTGAATAATTTTCTTTGTGCTTTTTATTAATTTTACTTAAGCCTTAGTTTTTAAGAACATAAAACGCGAATGTCAATGTATTCGGTGTCGAGATTTTCAATTTGCACATGCGTCACGACACTCTGTTCTGCGGATTCAGTGCCAGCACTGATATCAAGGAGACTGATTGGAGCGTTGCGGTATCAGAAATGTTGATATTTGCTTCAGAGTTCTTAAAAACCAGGGCTTTAGTAATGCATTATTTTAACTATATGATCAAACACAAGTTTAACAGAGGTAAGTGCTGATTTCCCATGACAAAAAATAATTAAGTTAGAAAGTTATTTTCTTTTTAATGCAATGCTTCAAAATGTAAAACGAAATTGTGAAAAACTTTTTTGTGTTTGTGGAAAATATAAGCAGTTACACGCCCCCCCCCCCCCCCCCAAAAAAAAAAAAGAAAATAAAAATAAAGAAATAAATAAAAATAAATAAATTTATACACATATGTTTTTTTGAAAAAAAAAAATAAATAATAATAAAATTAAATAAATTATTGTGTATTAAGACATAAGAAATGGAGAATACAGAAATTTCTGAACATAAAAATATATTGTACTAGAATATACAAACATTTTAAAACTATGCATCATATGTATATTTGATTTATTTACTTAAATATTTTATTATTATAGAAAATACATGTATATATATTTTTTAAAAAGTGAAAAGTGATATAAAGAATTTTTTATCGTCTTCTTTCTTCTATTTCTTCATACACTAAAATTCTCTCATTCACAATTCCGTCATTTTATTTCTCTCATACAGTACCTGAAAAATAAAAGAAATTGTTTTATTAGCAATTTTAGTGTAATCAAGAGTGAAAATGGCTTACACTCAAAAAGCCTGAAAGCTGATAGCAGCAATCTTGGGGGTGGGGGGAAGCTTAACAACTGTGGTGATTTCGTGCAACAATACACAAATACAATTTTACTACAGAACAATATAAAATAAACAATTATACAAAAATAAGTTGAACTCATTCAATTAAATATTTTATAGCAATGTTTGACACAACACAATATAAATAATTTTAAATAATAAAAGTACTAGTTTTAGTTTTGATACAGAAATTTTTATATGTCTGAAGAATGCTCAGAATCTGAAGAAAATGGGAATGAACGTGAAAGATCCAGTATGTGTACGTTCCCATAGAATCTCAGTAACAGGTAACAGGAGAAAAGAATACACACATAAAGCTACCTATAAATGGAGATCTAGGCTCCCTAGGTCGCTGTTGTTGAGCACTGTTTTGTGTGTTCCTACGAAGGCACCTATAAGGGGCTCTAGAGTTCCTACCAGAGAGCATCTAAGACGTCATAAATCAGTAGCGCATTGTCATGGGCAAAAAATGACTGTACATTGCAGCCAAATTTTTTTATGATCGCAGACAACGTCTGTCCAAAAGTTGCGGACAATTTTTTTATTTATTTATTTTTATTAGTGCAGACAAAAACTGTCTGCAAGCTGTTTTTCTGTGTCTGCGACTATGTCGCCGTGTCACAGTGTTTCTGCAACTGGGAAACAACCACACTGAAAATCTTAGATTATACACATAAGAGTAAGCCTGCAAAAAATCTTATTTTGCTTAGTTCTTAACACTATACACTAAAAAAATAAAAAAGGAGTTTCCCACCAAAAATCAATTGTATAAAAGACTGCCTTCTAAACCAATTTCTGGTCTTACCTTACCATGTAAAAATAAAGACATTCATTTGAAAAATATCATGAAAATTTTTACTGCACATAAAGGCTTTTTTAACTTTCAATTTTTACTTTAACATTTTATTTGTTTTATGTTATTTTTTAAAAATATTTTACCGTTTTCGTTGAGAAACATACATTTATAGTATATTTTTATCTGATGCAAAATCGGACTTCACATACCTTCGAACAAACGCGATCTGAAAATTCTATAAGAAGTCTCTTCTGGGCGCGATCTATGTGTCCTCGGTCTGTATATTCCGGTGGTCGACAGAAAAATTATCGTTAGCCGCGGTTTCTCCGATGTTCTTGTTCACGCCGTTGCTGGAAGCCTGCGTATTGAGGATCTCTTCTGCGTATCCAAGAGTAGAAAATGATTGTTACGGAAACAATATAATACAATAAAGAACCACAGAAATTATGTTAAAGTATTAAAATCGGCACCCAATTCTCATATGCAGGATTTCAAATATTCTGCATATTTCGTATTTTGTGCTGAAGCTAAAATTTTTTGTTTAAAATCAGAATTTTATTATTTTGTCAACTTCATGCTAAAACTAATTTACTTAAAATGTAATCAGCGAACATGAAACAGACCTTTGACAAATGTTTTTTTATAATATTCGGACGATTAAATTGCATATATTTCGGTAATCGGACGCAAAAATTATGGATATTTCGGCAAATATATGACAGAAAAAGGTAGGAATTAGGAATCTTGCTGATTTTTTACTCAATAGGTATATATATATTTAATAATTTAATATTTGTGATATCAATTTTTTTGAATAGCACAAATTTTGTCGATTATAGTTGCGAAAATAGTTGCCTATTTTTATTTAGAGAAACAGAGAAACAATCGCTTATTTGAGCAGTTAGCCGTGATGAAGGTAAATTTTGTTAAAATGTAAAATGATAAATTTCGACAATCCACCGCAAGAATATTATATTTTTTTGTAGTGAATTGATGGCTTATTTCAGCACATAATTTAAATGATTAAAAGTAAATTTTATCGACAAAACGATCCCGTAATTTAGTTAGACTTTCATATCTCATATTTCTGCAATCATGCATAAAAAAAGGTAATTTTATTATTAGGTATTATTATTATTTGTGAAATAATCGCATATTTTGGTATTATTATTTTTTTTAAAAAACATACAAAATTTAAAAATTAGTGGTAAAACTATAGCCTATATTAGCAATTAGTTGCTATTACAAAAATTTCAAAATATCAGTAATATGATTAATTCGGTATTTCGGAAAATTTGTTGAGTATATCGGTTATACTCTTTGCAAAAAAGTGCGGATTTCATGAATTAATATAGAGATAAAGCCTATTTCAGCAAACAATTAGGATTAAAGTAACTTTATTAAGTAGCGGCGATATGATTACGTATTTCAACAATCAGCCACAAAACATCATTGCAAATTTCAGAAATCACCTTTGAAAAGAGTGCAAATCTGATCGATTAACGCTGAAAAAAATATCGTATTTTAGTAATTAGTTGCGTTTAAATATAACTTTTTGACAGTTAATAGTGAAATAATCCCATATATCTGAATTAGGCTACAAAATTATTGTGTATTTTGGGATTCAACATTGGAAAAAGCGTAAATTTCATCGATTAGTGGCGAAATATTTAAGTATTTGAAGATTCAACATTATAAAGAACATGATTTCCATCAATTAGGGGCGAAATAATAGCAGGTTTCAACAATCGGCCGCAAAAATATTGTTAATTTCAAGAACAGCTTTAGGGGAGGGGGGGGGGAGGGGAAATCACAAAATTTCATCAATTACCAGCGAAATAATAGCAGAATTTTGAAATTATTTGTGATTAAATGTAAGTTTTGACTATAAGAATTGACAGCGGAGAAAAAAATCCTGTAATTTTTAAATCGGCTGCAAATCTATTTCGTATTTCGGTATTCAGCTTTGAGAAAAAAAGCTCAAATTTCATCACTTAGCAACAAAATACTTGAGTATTTGGGAATTTAACATCAAAAACTGCAGAAATTGCATTGATTAGAGACGAAAAAAATTATGCATTTTCGCGATCAATCATAAAAACATCGGGAATTTCGGGAATCAGTCTTAAAGAATTTTATCGATTAGTGACAAAATTATAGCATAATTAACAATTAGTTATGACTATAAATATATAAATATTGCTAATTTCACATTTATTTTGCACATGCTGCATAGTTTTTTTTTTTTTTTTTTTTTTTTTTAATTTCAAAAAAAACTAAGTGCATTTTTTTTTTTTAAATATAATAATGTAGACTTAAAAATAATAATAATAATAACACTTTCATCTATCTGATCGAGCATATATCAGAGAGACACAAATAGATACCTACTATTCTTTATAGAATTATGTGTAATATAATTATTTATGGGAAATAATGCTTAAGACAGTTACACATTAAAGCCTGCACTAACTTTTAAAATATTTGTAGATTACTATTTAAAAATTTTAAATAAACTTATCTCAAAAATAAATATTTTGAAATTATTTAAGTAAAAATTGTTGAATTGTAAATTAGAAATATTTTACTGGGCCCTAATGATTTTAATTATAATTTTTATGAAATTTCAGCTCTTTTGGACAAATAGATTTTGAGATACATCTAAAAAACTATTGCCACCAGGAGACCAGGTTTAAGACTGAAAAATACCAAATTACTTCAAATTTATTAGTCGGTGGTAAAATTTTCTCTAGAACTTATAAAGTCAAAATTTTGTGTTTGTTGAAAATATAAATTTTAACATCATTGCATGTTTCCATCTGTAAATGGCTGCTAAGCTTACAATTTTAATAAATAATTAAATTAAAATAGACCTGAATCCAAGAAGGATGGTACCTGCTGTGTTTTTTCGTTAATTAGGTGATGAGATAGATGAGTGTTCTCTTTTTATTTGTATATATTTTATTTTGTGGACTGTACATTTTATAAACCGTTTAGTCAGTGGTGAAGAAAGCGCCCTTTCGTCTATCAATATGTGGCCTTTTACTCACAAAAAAATGCCCTTTTCTATAAATCCGCCCTGCCCTTTTTTTGAAAAAATGTGAACACTAAAATTATAAGAGTTCAATTTTAGTTGTAAATATTTAGCACTTTATAAGAAAAAACACAAATCGAGAAAAATGTGCTTTACAATATGGTTTGGTGAACTTTTCCAAACTCGCCAATTTGGCACAGTTTCTCGATTTTTTTCAAAATGGCCAATTTTACATGTTTAAAAGAAACTACCTAAAAATACAGCATAAAAAGTAGTTTTTCAAAAACTTCAACAAAGCAAAATACAAATTTGCCTAACTTTCATAAACAAAAACTAACAAATAAACATTACAAAAATAATATAAATGTTCAATAAACATAATATATATATATATATAAATAAAATAGAATGTTTTTTTACTTACTTGTTTCCGATTAATCCTGTGCGGAAACCAGTGGTGTCATCAGAAAAAAAAAAAATTCAACGGGGTGCACAACCTGAAAAAAAATTTCTTTTTAATAAAATTCTGATAGCATAGTTTAAAAACTCTTATTTAGAATTTACCGGGGAGTGGGGGGTGGGGTGTTGCTCCCCTTGTCCCATTGTGAAAACTTCAAAATAAGTATGTACAGTAACCAAATTAACACCGTTTCAAACACTACTGCAAAGCTTTCTTTTAATATATTCAACAGAAAAACTGAATTCTATTAAACCAATAAATCACCATTTTACATAACATAAAAAAAGCAACCATATCAATTACAAACATATCTCCTACAGAAATTAACAAATAGCCTACTGTTGCCAAAATTAAAAAAGTAAAACCAAACGAAACATATCAAATAAACTACTACTATACCAGTGTACATAGGTAGGCTGGATTTAACGTTGCACTAGTACTGTGATACAGGTAATTGGCGACGATCTGGAATTTCGTTTTGCAGCAATCAGTGATACGAACAGTCGGCAGCAAAAGTATTCAAGCACTAGCAATAATACTGTCTCAAAAAAGTACACTTAATACTGCTTTGTTAAATAAATCCTTGTGAAGTCATGTTCTTAGTCAGTCTAAGAACAGGATTTGACAAGGATTTATTTAACAAAATAATATTAACTATACTTTTTTGGCATCGGAATTATTGGCTAGCACTCGGATATTTTTACTGCCGACTGCACATCAGTATGCTTCGTGTACATGAAAACCCCCCCAAAAAATCACTGGATAGATACCTCACACGCATACTGCACAAATCTTTAAAACGCACAAAATTTCGTGTTGCAGCAATCAGCAATATGTACGTCTGTACGCTCCGTATAAATGAAAAAAAAAAAAAAAAAAAAAAATCATTGGATACCTCACCTGCTTCCTGCTTAATGCATGAATCTTTAAAATGCACAAAATTTCATTTTGCGGCGATCAGTAATATGCATGTCTGTACGCTCCGCATACATGAAAAAAAAAAAAAAAAAACTGGATACTTCACCCGCATTCTGCATGACTCTTTAAAATGCACAAAATTTCATTTTGCAGCGATCAGTGATGTGTATATGAAAACCCAAAAAAATAATCACTAAATACGTCTCCCACAAACTCCATGAATCTTTAAAATGTACAAAATTTGATTTGGCAACAATCAGATACACGAAAATTAGACAGCTTTAAAACAGAGCTGTACTGAGAACTCGGTATATACTCGCTACTTGGCCTATCTACCGAGTGCTCGGTACTCGGCCAAATTTAGGCTATGTATTCGGCCAATACCGAGTAGTTGTGGGAATTTCACTATTTTTATGCATTTTCGAAAGAAATGTGTTAATGAGAGATATTTATTTTATAACTACACTAAAAAACTATGTAAATATAAATACAGAGTCATTATAATTAAAATTTTTGCTATAACAGCTTTCTGCAGTTAAAATGGGCTGTTACCAAACTTAGTATAGAGCCCAGTGGCAGGAAGTTTTGTAGCTGTCTGCGACAGGCTTTTAAATTTTCATAATCTGTCTACGAAATTTGCATGTAATCAGGGGTGAAAATGGCTTACACTCAAAAAGCCTGAAAGCTGATTGGGGTGGGGGGGGGCTTAACATCAGTGGTGATCTCGTGCAACAATACACGAATACAATTTTACTGCAGAACAACGTAGTATAAACAATTGTGTGTATTCATTCAATTCATCTCAATCAATTAAATATTTTATAGCAATGTTTGACACAATACAATATAAATAATAAAAGTATTAGTTTTAGTTTTGATACAGAAATTTTTTTTTTTAAGTGAATTGTTATTCAAAAGTTGCAGACATTTTTTTTTTTATCAGTGCAGACAAAAATTGTCTGCAAGCCGTTTTTCTGTGTCCGCGACTATGTCTCAGTGTTTCTGCCACTGAGGTATAGAGATGATACATGATATGAGCTTTTAATTATAACTATCTTGTATGAATGTAATATGCATTATTTTATAAAAACTTAGTACATAAAATTGTATCTATAAATCACAGAAAAATAAAAGATTTTAGAAAAAAAAGAACCTCTATGTAGTATTAACACAAAACTTTAGTTATACATTTGCGCAAATAAAAGTAAGGCACTTTCAAATCGGTAAGAAAAGATTGATTTTGAATTTTATACAATAAAATAACATAAAAAAACTATCACCTATTCGGATACAGTCTACCGTTGAGCAAAAGGTGCATTTATTTAGTATTTTAAGAACAAAAAAAAAATCAATGTGAAAAGAGGAGGGGACAGTTAACCGAGTTAAAGCTTTTATAGCATTTTACGGTATATATAAAAAAGGTAAATACACTAAAACGTTATTTAAAAAGTATTTTCATAATCAAATCTGTTGTTTTGCCAATTATGGCCCAAAACCACCTATCATTTTACATTTCTACGATCTGAAGATTAATAAAACCTAACCTTTAAAACACCATAGTGAGATTACCACATTTCAAACACTGATCATTCAACGATACATAAACATCGAGGGTACCAATGTTGGCATCTTTATCAGTGATCAAAAACAAGACACCAAGCAGTATCGTAAAGCACATTCTATCCTTTTTATTTTATGTATTAAAATCTAAAAATACCTACTCCTTAAAATTTTAAAAATGACTACTTTTTCATGCTCTGAATTTTTACATTAAATTTAGTGTATTTTATTGTTTGTGTCTGAAAAAGTTTATATTCTTTCTTCAATTCAATGCTTTGCGGACTTTTTTAATCAATAAATGTCTTTTTTACAATGGATAAAAAAATTGTATAATTAAAATTACCTTGATGCGTAAAGCTGTAAACATTTGCAACATTAATAGAATTTCTGAGATTCAAGTACAGTCTTCATTAGAATTTGTAATCTGAGTCGCATTAAGTTCACATTCAGAGTTTTGATATTTTAATGTATGAATTATGCTGAAAGGAATATTATTACAATTAGCCAGTCCATATAATATAACGTGAACTCATAACTTAAACTTACAATTGAGTTTATACACACACATTTACTGTATACCTGTATATTACTCATTTTATTTTTGAATATATTGAGAAGTAAAATTTAGTATAAGCTCACAAAAGATCAACTTATTTTTTCTACTTTATTTTATTTAATTCTTTACTTCTAATGCCAATTCTCTCTTTTAAAGAAGTACTCTCACTTCTAGAAAAAAAAAAAAAAAATCCTAGCAATATCTCTGTATTTAATAAATAATAATACATTCTGTTTATTTGAGAGTTGTTAAGAAATAAAGAAATTATACTACATGATATTCAGTAAATAATTATATAAACAGCTTTAGTTGTTTTAAAATGAAGCTCACTTTTTAAATATTTCTAGCTTTGAATCTAATGAAGACAACAGTGTCATTATTTTTATTATCTTCTTACAGTAAATGTGCCAGTAATGAGCATCCTTAAGGAATTTCTTTAAAATTATATTTTATTTATTTATTTTTATTATTAAGTATAATTTAACCAATTTTATATCGTCATATTATTACTCTTACAAACTCACCCTAATTCTTAAAAAAAAAAAAAAAAAAAAAATTACATTAAGAATTTCTAGATATTTACTATAATAATAAATTAAGTTGTTGTCGTTTTAATAATAACTAATTTCTAATTAGATTATTTTGTTCTTTAATATTTGATCATACAAGTTTGGTTATTATAAACATAACTTTAAATATTCCGCATGAAATCGAATTGCAACATTGATGAAACAAACTGACGATTACACGCTGATGAAACATAACTTTATACTACATACTTGCAATTAAAAAAAAAAAAAAAAGAATAAATAATAAATGATTAAGAATAAATAACGAATATTAACTTAACTTGATAAATCCACGCTAAAAGTAAATCCGTGTAGTCAGTCACATTTCTTCCATGACGCCGGGCATCCATCTTGTAAATGTAAATAAATAGCGTGTGTTGCCATACCTGTTTTTCGAAGGCTACAAAATATGCCACAGAAATTCTTTGATTTAAATTAACATTTAACATTCAGGTTCAACCAATATTAATAATAATCATAAAAAATGAACTATATTTTAAAATAAAGATGAATAATATACATATAATATTTTATATTAGAGTATTTTGAATGCTCGAAACTTTTGAAATTAATTTGAAATCAATAGTACAGTCAAATTAGGAAAAATAAGGGAAAAAATTTATAAAGTTTTGAAACTTTGGGATTATACTTATGACGGATCTAATAATTCAAAACAAAAAAGTTCCCCACTCTGAGGGGGGAGCTTCCCCCCTACACCCCCCCCCAAAAAAAAAAACGTATAATTCGTTGAAATGAAGAAAAAAATAGGGAATTTATTGATCGAGTATTAGAATTATGGCATAACATTCCTGAGGGGTCTGATAATGCAAATTAAAAAAGTTTCCTACTGTGGGGTGGGAGCTAACCCCCTCCCCCCCCCCCAAAAAAATGTATAATTCGTTTAAATAAAGAAAAAATATATATAATATTAATTTATAGAGTATTGAAATTTTGGTACAACATTCCTGAGTAATTTAATAACTGAAAACAAAACAATTTCCCATCCTGGGGTAAGAGCTTCTTTCTCCCCCTACCCACCCCCTCAAAAAAAAAAAAAAAAAAAAATATTTAACTTATTAAAAATAAGAAAAATGATTAAATAGAATTTTGAAATTTTGGTATAACATATTCTTGAGGTGCTTAATAATGGGATACAAAAAAAAAAAAATAATAATAATAATAATAATAATAATCCACCATGCAGTGGGAACTCTCCTCCTTCACCCCTCGGCCCTCCCCCCCCCCCCCCAAATAAAAAAATAATTCAATTTTGCTGAATTTAAGAAAAATATGAAAGCAAGTTATATAAGAGTTTTTAGTTTTAGGGAAAGTTCTCTTGTAGGGTCTAATAATAGAAAACAGAAAAGTTCCCTTCTCTGGGTTTCGGTAATTCTTGTCCATTACTAGACTTTTCATGAATGTTATCCTAAAATTTCAAGCGCTCATAAATTATTATATCTGTTTTTCCTAATATGAAAGAGCTATACGGTCTAGAGAGGAAAAGGAAGGAGGGGGGGAGGAATGGGGGGAAGCTCCCCCCCCCCCCAGGAAGGGGGAACTTTTTTGTTTTGCATTACTAGAGCCCCCAGGAATGTTATTCCAAAGTTTCAAAACTTTATAATTTTTTTCCCTTATTTGGTGTTTTTTGGTCTAATTTGACTGTACTACAATGCTTTCCTTTTAAGATAATTCTAGGTTTTAAGACTTTCAGTTGGGCATAAGAAATGGATTTCAGGATCCTCCTAGTTCGAAATAAATAAATGAATAAAGAAAGAAGAAGAAGAAGAAAAAAAGATAATACATGATTTTTTTAAGGTAGCTTTTGAAGAAAAAGAAATTCATTAAAAAAATAAATAAATAAAATTGTCTTACGTGGGGTTCCGAGGAACACTGGGGATATATTCAAATTTTTAAAACACACTGATTATATAATATAGTAAAAAGTAAATATATATATATATATATATACATATATATTGCAAAATTCGAATGTACAAACAATTTTGCGAATAAAAATGCACAAACTTTGCCAATAGAAAATAAGCATCAATTTTACACAAAATATGTGCACAGTTTTTACAACTTAGAATCTACACTTTTTTGCATGTATGTTAAAAAAAAAAAAAAAAAAAAAGAAAGAAAAAATGCAAATAATTTGCACAAAAAGTGCATTTTTTTTTTTTTTTTTTTTCCGAAGTATTCACAAATATTCAGTTTTAATGCACAAATTGCGCATAATCTACACTTTTTTGCAAAAAAAGTGCAAAGAATTTCTAGCTGGGCTTACACACACCAGAAATTATTTTCTCCCCACCCAACCTTCTTTACAATGTCAGACTTCTTCTCTCTTTAATATAGAGCTGACTTCTGTAAAAAGATTCGATCCTATGAATATTACAACCTTATGCAAAAAGATCTTCAAAAGCCTTTAAGTTACCTGCATGAAAGGCAGTTTTCATTTCCCTTCAAAATACCTGATATAATCTAATTAAAATCGTCTAAGTCATTGAAGGTAATTTGAAGGTGATAAGCTTTCTGAAATAAACCTGTATGAAACCTTTAAAAAAACTTCATATTTCCTGAAGGGAACCTGCAGTTTTTATTTTTGTATGAAACCTTTAAAAAACCTGTATGAAACCTTTAAAAAATCTGAATATTTCCTGAAGGAAACCTGTATTTTTTATTTACCTTCAAAATACCTGTGGAAACCTTCAAGATACCTGCAAAGTATGCATTTTTTTAAAGGTTTTTTGCTGATTTTTTTACCTGGGTAAACACTTTGTTCGAATGAATTGAAAGTGAGTACGTTGGATATAGGTCACCATAGCACGAACTCTATTGATTTTGGTGAATCTAGGGCTTATAGTTTTTTTTTACAGGGACACAAAGAAAAATTCTTTATTATAATGGCCAATGGGCCAAAATATTTTAAATTGCGATAGCCTGAAAAGCCTGATTCGATTTAGCTGCAAATTTATACATATGCTATTGGCCATAGATTTTGGTGAATCTAGCACTTTTATTTTTTTTACAGGGACACAAAGAAATATTCTATATCATTATGATCTGTGGACTGAAATTATTTGAATTGCAATAGCGTAAAATAAAAAAAAATGGGAGGAAATACTCAACCCCCCAATTTTATTTTTCACTTTTGTTTATTTAACGACTTGTCTTATTTTAATTTATTTATACAATCGTTAATTACTTAATGTTCGGAAAGTCAAGTGGAGTCATTCCAGATTTTTTTCTTTTTCTTATTTATTTATTTATTTATTATAATTTATGTATGATGGGCTTGGTGGCCATCATGTTTAAAAAAGGCGACCACTTAAAATAAAGAAATCAACCTACTCTTCTGATTGACTTGTTTACATCGTTACCAGTTCTTTTACTTATAATGCCTGACGATAATCCCAGTTGCCTGATAGACCTTTTACCATTACCGCGGGCAAAAACAATGACGGGATTGTTAATCTTTAATAATCATTGAATGTGTGTGTGGTGTAATAATTTACATATAATTTTACAATTATTTCAATCTTTTTCGTGACTCTTCTTTGCTTTTATTCGCTGCTACATCAGAAAAAAGATGACGAAGATGAGCGTAGAATGCTTAATTTGGTAGAGAAGAAAGCAAAGATAATAAGCTTAATAAGATCGAGGTGTTTCAAGAATAGAGACAGTTTTATTTAAACATACTTATTATTATTTAAAAATCCATTTATTATTCCTCAGTTTAGAATAAATTCGTGCATTCTTTGGGTCGTATACGTGAATGTAATGTGCCATTTAATTGTACAGTTATAACGTGGGTATATTACGAATAAGTGCTAGATTATGAGGTAACTTAAATATAATTTTGTACTTTTTTAGTCTTATTTTATAACATTTACTGTTATTATTTGGTATTATATAGAGAAAAGCACACATATACACTCACGCGAGCACACACGCCATATAACTAAATAAATTCAAATGAAAGAAAATTTATACCAACAAGCATTACAACTTTTTTTTTATTTTGACAAAGAGAAGCCAAAGGTAATAGATATAATAAGGTAAATAACTTTAAGAATAATGAATGTTTCGTTTAAACGTGTTTATTATTAAATAATAAATTAGTGTATGCATTATAAATTTCCCTGTTATTATCCCAAGTAACACGGAATGGTTGGGAAACGGTTGGCCCTACAGTTTTCTTCTTCGTTGGGCAACGGTTGTTTTTGGCCGTCGGCCCTCGGTTGAGCCAACCGTTGGGTGACGGTTGGCCCTACAGTTTTCTTCTTCGTTGGGCAACGGTTGTCTTTGGCCGTCGACCTTCGGTTGAGCCAACCGTTGGGTGACGGTTGGCCCAACGATGGAACGGTTGGGGCATGGTTGGCAAACTGTTGGGCCATTGTTGGTGAACACATTGTAGGCCAACTGTTGGATTTTACTGTTGGGAAAACAGCATTTTAGGACTGTTGGGTCAACAATACTATTTACTGTTGGCCCACTGTTATTTTGAGCCCCTTTCCCAACGGACGCAGTTGGGCCAATAAATCGCAATTGGGCCAACACTCTGTGTTACTTGGGATTACGTCCATTATTCGACTACCGTAGTGGTAATGAAAGTAATGTATTCGGTCAAAACTTCATTATAGAATTTTCACCTGAGTTACAGATTTTAAGGTGTTTTGAATAATACAAAAAGTGTGATTTTAAAACTGGTATTATAAATACAGTTTTTATCGGCCGGATATAATGAAGATTAACTGAAGATTTTTTAAAAACATAAATTTAGTAGCTTGCGATGTGAGTTCTTAAATAACACAGGAGTAATCCAATAAGTAAGCATTATCTTGAGATGGAGTACAATTTATTTTAATAGCATATATTTTAAAATAATAAACAAAAAGATTTAGTTGACCATATAAATAAAATTAGTATTACAGAGTAGTTAGAAATACATAATTTTAATATATTGCAGTGGGCTTACATGTTAAAGTGTTGGCTCGAATTCATTCTTGATGGCGC
This sequence comes from Salticus scenicus, assembly GCA_963930645.1. Classification (NCBI taxonomy): domain Eukaryota; kingdom Metazoa; phylum Arthropoda; class Arachnida; order Araneae; family Salticidae; genus Salticus; species Salticus scenicus. The sequence goes on along the minus strand of OZ005658.1, from coordinate 196,476,683 downwards.
GACACCTCTTATCGCAGCCAAATTTGCCAGATTAGAGAAAATATGGCGGTAATTAATAACACGTATAAACATATGCAATTTTTACTTTCCGAACGTACATAAGGAAAGTATTGTAATCTTGTCAAAAATCCAAATTTGAGATTTTGATGTTTCTATAAGTTTTGCATTTTGAGGTCCCCTGAGTTCATATTTATACTATTTTTATGATGATATCTGTATGTGTGTGAATGAACACGATAGCGCCTAAACGCTTTGTTCGAATAAGCTGAAAGTTGGTACGTATGTTATAGGTTGCAATAGCACGAACCCTATTGATTTTGGTGATTATAGCACTTAAGTTTTTTACAGGGACACAAAGAAAAGTTCTTTATCATCATGGTCTATGGTCCCAAATTTTTTAAAGTGCGATAGCTTCTAAACTCCTTATTGGATTGAGCTGAAAATTTATACACGTGCTATAGGTCATCATCGCACGAATTCTATGGATTTCGGTGAATCTAGCCTTTATAGATTAGAGAGACACAACGAAAAATTCTTTATCATTGTGATCTATGGGCTTAAGTTATTTGAAGTGCAATAGCGTAAAATTAAACTATGGGGGAAAATATTCAAACCCTCTATTATAATTTTCATTTTTTGTTTATTTAACGACTCCTCTTACTTTAATTTATTTATGCAACCGCTAATTACTTAATGTCAGGGTTGGCACGTTTTTGACAACTGACGGTTTTATCCGAATTTAACCATGGTTTTAACCGTCAAGTCAAAAAACCCTTTTTGACATAGTTTTTGACAACAATTGTCAAAATTGGAAATCATTCTGAAACTATTTTTTGCAACTAATTTATATCTACATTTTATTACATTTTCCTAATTTTTGGTTTTAGTTCCTTGAATAAATTTTATAATAGTTTTACACACCAAAAACCACATGTCCCATCGAAAATTAAAAGTGTGATTTTTGTCAGTAAGCTTCTTTTTGAAAATAGAAAATAATTATAGGCTACTATAAAATATGGAATGAAAATTTATAAACAGAAATGTACATTAGTAAAATAATCAATGGACCAGTTCCTTTTAACTTTTAAAAGTAAAAATATTTATTTCAATCTTATACTTTTACTTTTAGCATTCCGCACCATTCTAGTTCTTTTTTCGTTTTAGAGAAAGTATGGAATAACAAAATACTAATTGTGAAACCTTTTGTATTATGTCTCTTTCTTAATTTAGAATAGATTTATACAAAATTAAAACATATACATGCAACACCCGCCGGCATATATGCTGGCTGGGGCGGGCTGGGGCATGGGTCCTATCGTCCAGGATTAATACGACTCGCCTAGTATAACTCTTGGCGGTGGTGGGGGTGGGTGGGCGGGAACCAATACAAAATTATTTATACAACGCTGAACTGAGTGGTATAAAATGAATATGCATTATGAACTGAATAAATTCTATTGGAATATTAATGTTTATTCTACAGTGAACTTTTAATTTTGTAATTAGTATTACAGGGTTCCTAGCATGAAAGACACTCAAAAATAGTTGCTTTAGTCGCCTTTAATATATAAAATAGTAGCCCTTAGGATATGAATTAAAATATTTGATTAAAAAGTAATAATAATAATTTACAAAAGATAAATAATTAAAATTTTAATTATTTCAAGGGAATTAACCTTTCAACTATTTCAAGGCATGGAAATAAATTTCCTTGCCTTACACTTCCAATGTTTTGCCCTAGGTAATGGAAATATTGCACTAAATTTCAAAAATTAGATAAAGAAAAATAGAGAAGAACAATTTTCTGTTTAAAAAAATATATCCATTTTTCTTAAAATATAGTAGATTAACCTTAAATTAATAGCTTTTAAGCTACTTTCGCACAAAAATAGTTGCTGTAGTAGCCTGGGATTGATTTTAGTAGCAAAAAGTTACTTTTTAGTCGCCGCTGGGAGCTCTGTATTACTCATTTCCTAAAATATTTTTTTCATTTTTAATATTTAATTTTGAAGCTACAATTTTGGTAAACAAGTTTTAATTTAACAATTGTGAAAACTGAATTTAAAAAGGTATGGATAATTTTTTAATAACAAATTTTTCAATAGAATAGCTTGGTGTTTAGACATTTATGACAATAGGTGATATGTCACTTTAAGCCTTTCCACCATCACACCTTTGTCGAGACATCCTGATATTGATAATAACAATTAACCCTTTATTATGAAATATTAATTAAAAACCTGTTGCTATAATGATTTCAAAATATATAACATTAATGTTGTAATTGCTGCTTATGTCACATCTGTGTACAAAATGAAATATTTAGGTAACTGGTAACTTAAAATCAGTGATTGAATAATAATAAAAATCATGGATTTAAAGAATTTAGTATTTGAATTAATAACATTATTTGTAACTAACTTGAATAATTAAATAATAAAAAATATGAATAGTACTTTGAAAAAGGGCATCTAATAATTTCAGTATTTTTTGCTATTTTCCTTCACAAATAGGAATTATATTTAGTATTTTAATTAAAATTACACTAATTTAATACAAAACTATTTATATAAATTATGATTTACTCAGTTTTGTATCTTGATTTACGATAAAATACTTTTAATATGGTTATTACCTGAGGTTTTTGACACTTTTCGACACGTTTTTGACATGTCATGTCGAAAACCACTTTTTGACGTCAAAAACCCAACCCTGCTTAATGTTCGTAAAGTCGAGTAGAGTCACTCCAGATTTTTTTGAAAAAATTACCAGACAGTTATAATTCAAGTCGTTCTTAGTAAATGTCAACTTTCGTTAAAATGGTTTGGTGGGAAAGAGGAAATTAAGTAAATAATTGCACCATGTTTTAAAACGAAGAATGCATCACTGGCATGCTCAATAATGCATTTATTTGCAAGATGAAAGGAAACCGAATTAGCAAAAAGACCTAACATGCTATTGTAGATCTGCATTACGTTAAAGAAAGAATGTTGCAACTAGAAATAGATACACTCTCAGAAATTGATACTCAAATTTCACGAAATTTTCTTTAATTTTCACGAAACCGGTACTAGGGAAATACTCCAAGCGGAATATTTCGTCAAATTGAGAAAATTATTTTCGTCACTTGTTTGAACATACGAATTTCGTCAAAAGTAAAGATACATTTTTTCATCCCAGTTTCATGATACAGAATGAAATACAAATTATAAAATTATCTGCAAGTTCGTTGCTTTAGACATTAGATCCTAATTATACACTGGTCAAAAAAATTAAAGGATCAGCCCGTTTTCTCTTTCTCTTCTTTTGCACATAATGTTTAAACAAATAAACATATGAACATAAAATTTGGATGGCCTGTTCATTATCATATTATTAACTGAATATTATGTAATTTTAGCATAAGAATAATTTTTAAGCTAATAAATATTCATTTTTCTCGAAAAAGTAAGCTTTGGAAAAATGAAAAATTTCAACAAATTTAGAAAAGAACACATAATGAAAAGTGGTGTTAAGGATGCATTAGAGATAGGTAAAGACGCTCATACCTTGAAATGTTAAACTAAATCTCGATTTTTCTTTTTGCATTAACTTTTCTTTTACTTTTATAATGAACTTTTTAAAAATATATAATTACTAATTTGTAAACTATACTCTGCACTAGAATAATAATGATGTCGAAAAATAATTGTATAATGAACATCTTATCCAATTTTCATGTTTGTATGCATATTTTTTAAAAAGTTATTCACATGCGAAAAGAAGAAGAAAAAAGAAGAAACAGAAAATGAATGCAGGTAGAAAGATTTGGTTGTAATCTAACATAGGAACGCGTGTGCGTCTTTACCTATCTGTAAGGTATCCTTATGACCATTTTTCATTAAGTGTTCTTTCCTAAAATTATTGAAATTTTTCATTTTTTTAAAGCTTACTTTTGAGAGAAAACTGAATATTTATTAGCTTAAAAATTATTCTTATGCTAAAATTACATAAGATTTGGTTAATAATATGATAATGAACAGGCCATCCAAATTTTATGTTCATATCTTTATTTGTTTAAAAATTATGTGCAAAAGAAGAGAAAGAGAAAACGGGCTGATCCTTAAATTTTTTTGACCAGTGTATTTAGTGAAAATATAAATAAAACAGAGCAAACAAATAAAAGTCATTTGGACATTTATGTGACAGCTTTGAGACCTACAGTTACAATAACTTATGTCTTAGGTGATATATATTTTTACAGAAATTCACAGAAACAAGCGCACACAATATCTTATAGACATAGGATATCACAAACATCCACGCCCGCACCGGGGTTCGAAACCGAGACCTGGGAATCCTGGAGGTAGCGCCGTACCGACCGAACCACCTGGCCGGCAAATAAAAGTCACTGTAACGTAAAGTCCAAACAACACAGGAAAAAAATCATTATGGCGGTAATGAAAGCTAGCACATTCTATATTGTGAGTAAACAGTTTCGTCAAATATTTGAGAATTAACGTTTCCTCAAAAATCACGTGATCGTTTGACAAAATGGTTGTCAAAAACAACGAAATTGAGCCCGAGGATGTCTGAATCGTCAAAGTTGAGTATATTATTTCTGAGAGTATACTTTTTTGAAAGAAGGAGGATAAAAAAATGCAGAGAACATATTGTATGCGAATTTAGTTATTAATATTTCGTTACATTAAAATGGTTTTTATACGATTATATAATTTCTTAAAAATCTGTTAGCTTTTCTTTTTCTTTCCTTCTTTGACTTTTTCTATACTTTAATACTTCCTTCTACATATATAAGAAAAAGTTTTGAATTCGTGAGAAATTTCGACCTCTCCTGTTTTTGATGTATTTACACATTTTGACATGTCCTAAAAAGGATTTGACATTGTTAGAAAGCTTTTGTCTGTCTGTATTATATCTAGTGTATCAAGAATTTTAGTGGACGAAATTTAACTTAACTTGGTATTTAATTTCACCTTGGATTAAATTGGTGCTGATTAAATATGGGGATTAATCGCTCAGCGGGTAGTGCTTACATCCCAATTTTTTTTTTTTTTTTCCATAATTTGAAATATAGCAATATAGGACAAAATTTCGTATAAATGTACAATGATAATTATTTGTAACTTTTAAATGTGAAATTAATATATATATATATATAGTAATAGTCAACTAGAAAAAAAATTGTTGTATATAGATAGATTGTTGTATATATATATATATATATAGAAGCATCTCTCCCCCTCCTCCCTTGGGGAATGCGCGTGTAAATTTTCGGTGTGTGTAAATTTGTGTGTGTGTAAATTTTCGATATGGATATATTTCAGAAAAACTCATTAATGCCTTTAAAACGAATGGTTGAACCATTGATCTGTCATAATGAAAGATTTTTTTTCCCCTCCCCATAAAATGATAATAAAAAATAGTAATTCTTGAGATGTCATCTATCTATAGTGTACAATATTGACTTCCTTTAGAAATTTAATATCATATGGGATGAAAATCATTTTCATTTATCATAGAAAATTATTTTAATAAATAATTTGTACTGCACGAATTTGTATAGGAAAATATATAAGAAAGTTTTGCGATGGCCAATGTTTACTATTTTATTATTATTATTGATACTGTTGTAAATTTAATTAATTTATCTAGATTATATGCATGCAAAAGTACTGGAAGATCTCTAAAATAGAATCCCAATCTCTTTTGCAATGAGGGGGGTCGCATTCTAATTTACATCCCGTATACAGTTCCCGCCGCTTATTAAAATCACATTCGTTCTGAGGCAAAGTGATTTCATTAAGCGGCTGATTTTTATATCCGGCGAACGTTCCTGCACTCAAGGAAAAGGTATTACTTCCCTGAATTTGGAAAGAAATTTCAAAAGTAACGAATAATGGAATTAGTAAACGATATTAATTAATTTTTGATATATAATTAATTATTTTTCCGATTATTTTAAACATATTCCAAATTTCTATGCGTTTTTCTTCAAAGAAAATAGTCATCATTATTTTATTTTACCAAAACTTCACGCTTTTCTTATAAATTTAAAATCTTTCCGTTTGGACCTTTTAATTTATAGCTATTTCAAAATTAGGACTAATATATATGTATCATTTGCAAATCAAATCAAATTTTTAACTTATTACTGCGTTTTGAAGAAAACGTTCCATGATATCGTTAGGGAGATAAGTTATGGGGCATGTTAAATTTGTAACTATGCTGCAAGTGTAAAATTTTTGACAATGAGCATTAACGGGTACTTTAATTTCATTTTTTTATTAAAAAAAAAATACAATGTAAATGAATTTTTTCTAAGTGTGCATAAATGATAATTTTGGCTTCTGAGGATATTTTTTTGAGTTTATTAACCGGTGGTTTCAACAATAGTTTGTATTGATTTGATTCCGGTCCTGGCATTTTGATCAGATTAAGCGGCTGATTTTATTAACCAGTGATTTTATTAAGCGGCGGTTAGTGTATATATATTTAGTTCAAAAAAGCAGTTTCTGAACTGTAGAACAGCATATTTCCCTTTGCCTTCGGATTATTTTTTGTCCAGATAACACAAAAATTATGTTTTATCTATAAATCCGCAGAAAATTATTGGAATGCGGATATAATGATAAATTAGTTGTAATGATCTAGTATTTTCAACCAGTGTTGTAGTTTTTCTTATCGTTTTCGTGACCATGATTGTTCTTATTAAATTCAATACAAAGGAATAAGGTGAGGGAGAAGAAATTGCCTATTACAGTTTGATGAGAGATGATGGATTAATTAATAAATACGGAGGAAAAACGTACCTTTTCAGTCACGTTTCACGTGTTCTGCGTCAAAGGCAATGTGCTTGCTGCCTTTCTGAAAGATGGTCCGATTTCGAACGATGTCTTGATTTAAGTGTTTTTCTTCGAAGTAAAGAAGCGGGTTTTAATCTCAAAATCTAAAATAAAGGTTGTTACCTGATATACATTATGGAATTCCAGCTATTTATTTATTTTTTAGAATTCTTATAAAAGCTTCGTGGTTTATATATTTATTTTGAATGTATTATTACGGACGCTTTCAAAATTTTGTTACACGAAAAACAAAAGAAGAAGAAAAAAAAAACTTGTGTGCAACAACCACACGATTTTCATTACCCACTACTATATATATTATAATTATATAGGGTAGGTGCTCCAATGATTGGCATGCTCCAGTAATTAACATCTATCCCGAAATAATTAATAAATAAGAAAAATAATAAATTCATATATTTTACATATAAGAATTTTGACATTTTATGTCAAACACTGGAGCGTAGGGTGCTAATGACTGGTAAAATGAATAACTAGCAGTGTAAACACTGGAACATAGGGTGCCAATTACTGATAAAATGAAAAAATAGCAGTGTCAATTACTGGAACATTGAGGGGGTGTCAAATAAAAATTCATAAAAAAAAAAAAATAATAATTGTTATCAAATGTATATATTTTAACATGTATGTGGTTCTGAATGTCTTTCATATCATATGTACTAACTTAAGATTTCTAAAAATATTTTCTCATGACTAGAACATTAAAAACATCAGAGTTTGCTCTAAAAGTGTCAATCACTGGTGCACTTACCCTACTCGTTTTGGAAATACTATGGTCAGAAGACGTAAAATTGATTTAACAAGTTATACGCTTGACGATTTTCTTGTGAGTGAAAACTGATACATAAGTCGTGAAGATATATAAACATTACATAGTGAGCTTAAAAAAAAATCATTAAAGCCATTTTTTGACCCATTTCAGACATCTATAACTGACCTTCTTAAGCAGGACGACCTTCTTTAGTACATGCTTTTATAGTAACCATGTGACGTAATACATACTAAAGGATACCTAAAAAGTTGGTTTAAATAGTAAATTTGAAGAAAATCGTTAGAGCTGTTTTTGAGCCGTTCACCGGCTTTTAGTTCTCCACAACCGATTTTCCCCAAAACTTGGCAAACACATCTATTCACAGGAAGCTAACAATTTCATACGGAGGATATCTAAAAAGGAATAAATATGCAGAGTAAAGAAAATCCGTAGAGACATTTTGAAAGGAAAACATTTACGAAACTTCAAATTGACCTATTTATACAGGGCGTCTATAATTTTTTTTTCTGAACTAACTAACTAATACATACAAAAGTTCATCTAAAAGCGTGTTTATATAGCAACTTAGAAGAAAATCATTAAAGCCACTTCTGGTTTTCCAATTTTCACCAAAAGTTGGAAAATTCATTTGTACATTAAACATGTCTCAATTCTGAAATTTCCTTGCTCTGTGTTTATTTGTTTCGGAGATATGATAGTCAAAAGTTTCCATACATACATACTGACCAATTGCCGAAAACCAATGTTTTGGATTCGGAGATCTTAAAATGTACGAATTACGTGAAAATTTCTTATAAAATTTTTGAATTGAACACAATACTTGTAATACATATAAATATATATATACATATGATAAATATAATGTATGTTTTGTTTTTTAAACATTTCATACTTTAAATATTAATATAAAAGTAACTTCAATTTTTGGTTTGATTTCTTAAGAAAATGATTAATGACCCTACAAAGTGATTAAACCTGTGTAGATTTTTGACGTTAAAACCAAGGTCGTATGCCGTTATAAGCAAGTTGGTTAACACTGGAATTTATGAGGGATTGACCGGGACAAATATTTTTGACGTTATAAGCGAGTGGGGCGGTATAACCGAGGACATCTCTGCTGGTTTTAATTAATTTATTTTTATGTAACATTTATTTTAGAGTCAACAAACATTTCTCTTGAAAAAAAAAAAAAAGTTATCTTTTAGCAGCATCTCCTAAAGCTATTTCGCTGCTTCATCTGTCGATCAGTTTGGTATAATTAGAGCTAGGAAATCATGATAGAGGGTTATTTAGCGAAGTGATAATTCTTAAACAATTTTGCCCTTCATCGTGATCGTATCTGTCATTATCCGGTACAATGCAAAAGTGAAAATGAGATAAAAGAATCTCTTAAATGCTCCTGATGAACGAAAATGAGATTTTTAAGAAACAGTCTATGTACGAGGCAGTTTTCATATCACGTTTTTAAACCATTTGCTTCGGTAATATGCTGCCTATTCTATTTACAAATAATTTGATTTCAGTTGAAATTCAATTTTGCTGATAAGAATATAAACAAGGGCAATATTGATTTTTATAAAAGACGGTTCAGAAAAAAGATTCAGTTAAAAAAATAAATAAATAAATAATATATATATTTTTTTTTAATATGTCAATAAATAACTTTTATTTTACCTTTTAAATTAATTTTTGATTTTTATGCATACTCTATATTTTTCTACAAGCATATTAAAAGAATTCGATTAAGATTAAATCATCAAGGCTTTCAATAAGGATGTAAATAGAGATTATTCTATTGAAAACAATACTATACGCAAGAGAAGTGTAACGTTACTGAACATCGGTGGGGCCAAGCAAAAAATTTCCTACGTTAATCGTCCATTGGATTTTTTTGTAAAAAATTATTGAAATTTAAGAAAAATTATTTCCCGATTTTAATTCCCATATTTGGGTATAAATGTAAACTATTTATTGTGAACATGTGTTAGATTAAGTTATTTTGCTATCAAATTGATAAAATTTTAATTTTAAATTTCAAAACTCTGTCGTCCTTGGAGTTTTTTGTATTTGGCGATCAAAAACATAATACGAAAATATACATGCCAGATGTATGTTTTCGTAATATACGAAATACTGTTTCATATTATTGACTGCTGTCTTAATATACGTTGTTAAAATAACCATGATTTTTGAAAGGAATTAAATATGTTCGCCGGGTAATTTGGCGATTTTTTTTTTTTCGCCAACGACGACAGATATGAAATCTATTCCGCTCTGCATCATATTAGTATCTTATACTATCCTATACTATCCTGATCACAGACTAAGGAAATACTTAGACCGGGCAAGGCGGTTCTAAAAGTGAAGTCTCAACTGTAACCGAGCCGCCACATTGGTATAAGCAAAACATTAATGCGTTTTTCATACAATCGTATTGGTATTATTCTATATTAATTGTAAAGGAGGCTATAAATCGTGAAAAATGGCTTGTGCAGCCTATGGTTGCACCAATAGACCATCTAAGAAGGTTCCGGGAATTACGTTTCACAGGTAAGTTTCAGTAAATATACTTGATCAACAAAAAATTTCCATATTTATTTTAGCGTCATGAGGTGTGGTAGACATTTGCCAGACAAGCGTTTCAGATTAACCATTACGTCGCTGAATAGAATATTGGATATTTATTTTTTTCATTGAGAAATAAAACAAATGTGAACTAGTATGTTGTGGCCACCACAAGACTTTCTTCTATATTTTCCTATACATATTCAATCAGTAACAATATTTTTAAAAAAAAAGTACGATTTTTTTTCTCAGTTTTTTTTTTTTTTTTTTTTGTTAAAAGCAATACATATTCAAATAGTAACAAATCGATAACTTAGTTTTAAATAATCACAGATTTATAGTTCAACATTCATTTTAAAGGTATTGACGAGATCTTTCGAAAGATACCCATCTTCAAAATTTACCCCTCCCCCTGGTGTGTGTGTGTGGGGGGGGGGGGTACTTCCCCCCCAGGGGGGTAGCGATGTCCCGACATGCACAGAAATTTTTTCCTGGTTAACTATTACTATTATCAATAACTCATATTAATTTTACAATCACAAGTTAAAAATAACTCTCATTATGTACATTTATACGACATTTTGTCCTATACTGCCATGTTAAAAATTTAGAAAAAATGAGATCACAGCGTCACCTGTTGAGCGATTGATCCCCAAATGTAATCAGCACCAGTTTATGTCGGAGACCAACTAAATACCAAGTTTGGTTAAATTTCGTTTAAAAAAAAAAAAAAAAAACTTTTTTTTTTGTTTTTTTTTTTGTTAAAAGTAAAAAAAATCGATAACTTTGTTTTAAGTTATCACAGATTTATGGTTCAACCATTCGTTTTAAAGGAATTGACGAGACCTTTCGAAAGATACCCATCTTGAAACTTTGCCCCCCCAGTGGGGGGGAACCGATGCCCCCACATGCACAAAATTTTTTTTCCAGTTAACTATTACTATTATCAACGAGACCTTTCGAAAGATACCCATCTTGAAAATTTACTTCCCCGGGGGGGTACTTCCCCCCCCCCCAGGGGGGCGGGGAACCGATGCCCCTACATGCACAAAATGTTTTTCCTAGTTAACTATTACTATTATCAATAACTCATATTAATTTTGCAACTCATATTATTTTTGGTTCGTGAGATACAGCGTCCACAAAAAAATGATACAAACAGACAGACAGACAGACAGACATTTTCTAAAAACTATTAATTCGTGTTCTGGACATCCCAAAACATGTAAATCCATCAAAAAACGGAGGTCGAAAATTTTCGCGAATCCAATACTATATTACATATAGAAGAAAGTAAAAAATATGCTTTAATCCCGTTCTTGCCCCCCCCCTTCTCCCTGAGGGGGGGGGGGCGATATTAAAAAAAATTATGCCAGAAATCTTCGCGGGAGTGTATTCGACAATTTCACAAAGTTTCATGGCGATCGGATGAATGGTGTTGTAATGGATGAAAAATAAACAGACAGACATGCATTCGTTTTTACATATACAGATTGCAATGTTACTGGTTTCTTGCTTGTACCAATATGGCCGCCGGTCGCTCTAAGCGCCTTACAGTTACTTCACTTTTCCCCATTCAAGAAAGCTGTCTGACCGGGTCTAAGTATTTCCTTAGTCTGTGATCCTGATGGCTTACCCACTAGCCTAGGCTGACCAAACGTCCCCATTTTCCGGGGACTGTCCCCATTTTCGACCATCTGTCCCCAAAAATAAAAGCAGTGACTGGGGACCACATTTTCCTTCGTCTGTCCCCAATTGTCCCCATTTTTATGAACAAAAAATCGGTGTTCTTAAATTTTGATGCTTTGCATTTTTATTAGTTCGATTATGAAAGTTCGATATCAAATTCCATTTTGAATACAACCAGCCAACCAACATTATAGTCATATTTGATTTGAATCACGAAAACGAATTAGCCCTCGGTAGCAAGACTTGAAAATCTGTGTTATATATAGATCGTAGATGTTTAGTTTACTCCTCTGCTACTCTGCAATTTCCGGGAATCTTTGTAACAGTTGAGACAACAGCCCCAGCAGCTATAGGTCTCAATAAAAACCCCAACAACAACAACATGAGTGTAGACCACGGAAGAATCCGTGGTGTGGACTGAGTAATGATCAAATCTGTAAACATCGATAGCTAGCACGTTGTATTCTAGATCGTGATTCTGATATCTTTTTTCATTTCATTGCTTTATTTTAGTGGTGAGTTTAGTTTTTTAATTTTAATTGTGGTACTTAGTAATTTGATGTTTGTCGTTATGGCGATTAAGCGAAAATGCTCGTTTAATGACACTTTGCAAAAACTGTACCCATGTTTGGAAAAACGTTCAGAGACTGTTGTATTTTGTAAGATATGTACATCATCATTTTCTATTGCCAGTGGTGGTAAAAACCACATTACTACTCACATGAATACAGAAAAACATAAAAAAGCATCGTTATCTACATCAGCACAGAATTCAATGAAAATGTTTCTCTCAGGCAATAATGCCAATTTGAAAATTGCACTGGCTGAGGGCGTTTTTGCCTATCATAATGTAAAACATTCACAGTCATTCAGAGATATGGACTGCATGTCCAAAATCTTAAAAAATGTTCTTGATCCAAGCTATTCCTGTGCCAGAACGAAATGTGAAGCCATTGTAGAAAATGTTTTTGAGCCTTGGGTGTTGCAGGAACTAAGGTCAGAACTGCAAAAAGCATCATTTATTTCAATATTTTCTGATGCATCTAATCATGGAAATATTAAAGTGTTTCCAATCATGGTAAGATACTACAATTCTGAGGAAGGTGTACGTGTGAAGCTTTTACAATTGAAAAGCCTTGGTGGGGAAACATCAGACTTGGTTTCGTCTTACATACTAGATATTTTGAAAACTGAGAAATTGGAAGGTAAATTAATTGCTTATTGTGCAGATAACACAAATATGAACTTCGGCGGATGTTCTAGAAATGGAACAAATAATGTTTTTACAAAATTAAAATTGAATTTAGGACAAAATATTTTAGGAATTGGATGTGCAGCCCACATAATCAACAACACATTACAGTCGGCTGTTGATTGTCTTCCTGTAGACGTTGAAACTATTCTTGTGAAAATTTATTCACATTTTCACATTTACACTGTTCGTGTTGAAGAGCTTAAGGACTTTTGTAATTATGTTTCTGTTCAGTATCAAGAAGTACTGGGGTACTGTAAAACCAGATGGTTATCATTACTTCCTGCTCTAGATAGATTGATTGCCATGTTTGTACCTTTAAAAACCTATTTTTTATCCCAAAAGATGTGCCCTGTAATTTTAAAAACTTTTTTTAGTGATGACAACGCACTATATTGGCTCCGTTTTGTCCATATGCAAGCAATTATATTTAATGATGCTGTAAAGCAAGCAGAAGGGCAACATGTCACTGCCTTTCAAGCATTCAGAATACTGAATGATTTGCAGAAAAAGTATGAAAATAGGCTGAACGACAAATTTTTACCTAATGACGTTAAACATTTTAAAGATAAAGAGGAAGAAAACTGTGTTTTAGAATTTTACTCGAATTGTAATCAGTATTTAGAAAAGTGGATCGTACCTTTCAAGATGTTTGAATCTTTTTCTTGGGTAGCTTTAAAAACTGTACCAGAGTGGAAAGACATAAATGTTAGCTTACAGTACTTGAATGACATGCCACAGCTCAACATTGACGATTCAAAATTATATGATGAATATGTGCACATTAAATCTCTCATTGAACCTAATAAAATCAATGAGTGGAATGAAAGTAATGTATGTATGGAAGAAAGATGGCTACAAATATTTTCCCATTTTAAAACAAATTCTATTGTGTGTGAGAGTATTATGAAATTAGTTGAGTTTATCATGTGTTTACCCGGAACAAACGCTCCGGTTGAAAGAGTGTTTTCAGTAATGAACAAAATGTGGACTTCTGAAAAAAGTAAAATAAAAATTTCAACATTGAAAGCCATGTTAGTTGTGAAAACTAACTTTAATTTCAATTGTGTAGAATTTTATAAGAAACTTCAAAATAATAAGGAAATTCTACTTAAAATTCAAAAGTCAAATAAATATAGTCATGTTGGTGAAAGAATTGATGACTTATAATGTAAGTTTTTTTATTTATTGATAAGATATACGATTTTTGTATGCAAAACAATTTGCTTAATGTATAAAGTCATTTAATATGTTTATATGTAATCATATATGTTAACTGCAGTATACTAATTAAAATATAGTTTTATCATGAAACATCTACTGTATTTATACATATGCTTGATATTTATATAATTGGTTTTTTACTTAAGGTGCTAGTAGCAGAAACGGTGCAGCATTGTAGTGAGTGGTGCAGATTATTTAAAGCTTTACAAATTAAGTTAAAAGTTCAGAAAGAAACGCTAAGTTTAAAAAATACTTAAATACAATTTGCATTATTTTTCTTGATTACTGTACTTGTTGCATATTCTTATTTTTCTTTTTTTATATAAATTTTACATAATTTATTAATTGCTATACTGCTTTTATGATATCTGATTTCATAAGGCATTTCTGAATCACAGATAAATTTTGTTTTGTATGGATAAATAAAGAAATTTCTGCTACTGGGCTGAAGGTTGTTAGTTTATAAAACATGAATTAAGCTATCAATTTACTTAAAAGTGTATGCTTAATTTATATATATTTTTAAGTTAATCATTTTGTTTGCCTTTTAAATAAAAGTAATCCTGTGAAAAATAAACATCACAGGGCGTAATTGCAAGATTCATTCACTTTGTTTTTAAAGCAAAAAAATAATCTTAATTAAAATTTAACATTTTAGAAGAATTTTTCATTATCTGAGAATAATCTTCTCTCATATCAGTAGCACATGATAAAATATTTTTACCACTCATAAAATTAAGCCAATAGTTTATATGTATAAAAATTTATAGCACAAATGGTGAAAGGTTTGTGATCCTAAATTGTGTGCATAGTATAATTTTTTTTCTTTAAAATTCTAAATTGGTGTATTTCAGATTTTTCACGTTAACGAGGTTTTACTGTCACTGTATTAATATACATATAGGATAATACAACATATTACATACATTGGATCACTTCTACAATGTTCATATCAGGGTTTAATCGAGATTTTTTAAAATGGTACCCTATCTGTGAATTTATGAAATAAGTAAGTTTGGGAAAATTAATTATGCTTTTAAACAATTAACCAAAATGCACAAAGCAGTTTATTTAATTTAAAAATACAATATAGTAATTTCTACTTACGGCCGTTGCTATTCGGACCATCGGGGCGATTAGTGTGGAGGCTACCTTGTTGCGCTGGTCATAATAATGATTTTGCTTGTTTGATCTTGAATTTTTTCTGTAATATACTAATGATTTTGCTTGTTTCTACAAATTCAAACTTTTAGCATTTTTAAAGTGTATAATGCGATTGATCTGCAGTTCATGTTTATTTCAACATTGCTGTTAGAAAACATTACAAAATAAGTACAAAAGCCATTTTCAGAAAAATCATACATATATTTGTATAGAAAATTGGGTTTGGTTTGTATCGAATTATATTGGAATGGTTTTTTTTTTTTTTTTTTTTTTTTTTTTAAGGAAAGGAAAAGAAATAAAAAACCAAATGACATCTATGTAGTTGAATCTGCAGATTTATTCATATGTTATACATTTATTCATATTTATGCATATTCATAAACAAACATATTGCGAAGATTTTTTTAAACATTAAAAATACTCATTTACTAAGATCTGTTTTCATGTTGAATTTTTTATTTTTACTATTCAATTTTCGAAATCTTTATTATTTTCATTTTTGCTTGATAAAAATTATTTTGAGTTATTGCCCTTTTATGAAGAATTTTAGCACCATTTAGAGTACAAAATTTCTGTGAAAATAATTAATCTCTACCCCACTCCCACACTCAAAAAAAAAGTAAAAAAGATAATTTTTCATGCACGGGGACGAGACACATTATATTATTTCTAAATTTTACTCTTTTATCAGCGATAACTTATTCTCCTTGGAAAAGATGGTCCGAATAGCCTGTACACTAATCGCACCAACGGTCCGATTAGCCACTTCATACTACTTACAAGGAAACATTCAAAAGATGTCGTCTAAAATATGTGATTCTGCTCTTCATAAAACACCAGAAACTGAAAAAAAACTATCAGCTGTAATGAATTACAGCGGCTACAAAAAAATATCAAAATTAAGCATATTTGGCGATTTCACACTGTTAGGCGATTGATTTTGAGTACTTAACGGAGAAGCAAAACACACGGTTCTGATCGTACATGCCAATCTCGGGGCTAGCGAACTTATCAACAAAAATGCTTAATTCTGATAATTTTTTTTTGTGGTCGCTGTAATTCATTTCAGCCGATAACTTTTTCACTTTCTGGTGTTTTATGAAAAGCAGAATGACATTTTTTTTTTTTCAATATTTTTTGAAGACAACACCTTTTTGAATGTTTCCTTGTTACAGTTACATATTTACCATAGATTACAGTAAATAACCAAATTGAGGGAATTATTATGTGTTCAATGCAGCAAAACTTAAAGAAATTTTTAGTTTGGAGCTATAATGATGCTAAGAATTGACTTTGCGAAAGTGTCTCTGCTTAAAGTTGGTTTTGTGAAAGAGCGTTTTTGCCAAAAGTCGACTTTGTGAAAATGCCTGAATGCGGCACTAAATTTGTTCTGGATCAACCTCCGCATATATATATACATATAAATCATAAAATGCATATAATGTATACATTTTGTTGTTTTGTATTAACTACATGCCAGCGATTTATTGTTGGCATGCGGATAGTATGTAGGCACTAGTACAGTATATAATTTTCAGCAAAAGTGATTCATTGGTGCATATACTTTTGGGTTATTTAATGATTATACTAATGCTGGTTTTTTTTTTTTTTTTTTTTTTTTTGCGATTCAAAATGTCCCCATTTCTTATTCTGAAATCGGGGATACCGCGCTGTTTTGTCCCCAATTGAGCCTTTCAAAATTTGGTCACCCTACACTAGCCCTAAGATATCTATTCTTTCCTCATGTGTTTGTAAATGTCGTAAAACAACCAACTTCGCCCTATGTCGCGTGGGAACCTTGTTCTGGCGAACTGATTTACTTGTAAACAACTCTCCCTCCTTCCTGTTCAATTCTAGCGCATTGTGCTTTTGAGTTTTCAAGATTTATTTTATTTCGCCCCCTGTCGCGTGAGTACTCTGTACTGGCGAATCTTACTTTAGTGTATTTAATTTTTATTTATTTTTATTTTTAAGTCTGTTAATAATTAATACATATTTGTAATACTTCGCCCTATGTCGCGCGGGAATATTGTTCTGGCGAACCTTGTAACTTTTTCCTTTTTTTTTTTTTTTTTTTTTTTTTAATAAACGTTCCGGAGTAGGGGCCTAGCATAGCTAGAAGCGCTCGACACCACTCTTAGAGCGGTGAGCGGCACCTACTCCTTGTTAAATTCTGTTATCCTGATGGCTTACCTTATATCAGATACTTTATTTAGACATCTGGAAACAAACTTGACTTCAAATTATTATAGAATATTTATCATTTTCCTCTTAATTACTATATTATTCGGATATTATTGTTTAAATGTCACCCTTTGAAATGAAATGTTTATGTTTACATTGGAAAATGGAAGTTAGTCATTTTGTTTCTAGAGTTTTGAAATTAAAATGTTATCAATTTTACGGTAAAAATAACTCAATCTAAAACATGTAGTCAATAACTTATGTATATCTGTACCCAGATATGGGGATTAAAATAGGGATATAATTTCCCTTAATTTTTAATATTTTCTTACAAAAAATCCAATGAACGATTAACGCAGGAAATCTTTTGTTTGGTCCCACGAACTGCCAGTGACGTCGTTATTTCGCTTGCGTTTTGCAAAATCTGTCCCTTCCCATACAGCAAAAACTCAAGTTATGTTTGTTAGGCAGCGAGAAAGTTATATCTATATGCTATCAGAAATCTCTTCCACTGTTAATTCCTCGATTGTTTTAGGAATATTTTTCTAGTATTTAGCGATTCAAAACTCAACTGTTAGCTGTGTTTGTTTTTTCGCAGCATTCAAAAAATAGATAATTGAAAGAATAGACATCCTGTATAAGTAAGCCGATTTTATATGTCGCTAGTGGGTTTCTTAAAAAAAAAAAAACTATTGATTTTTCGAAACTTGCAATATCCTTGTAATCAGTATCCTTTCAATCCTTGTAATCAATATCCTGTTCAATATCCTTTCGAAATTTGCAAAGAGGACATCCTTTTAGATGTCCTCTTTGTTGTTTTCGGTGAATAAAAGAATTGGACAAGTTTTGGTGAAAATCGGAACAGGGAGCGAAAGTCGATATCTTCAAAAACAGCTCGACAGTTTTCTTTAAATTTGTTATATAAATCTTCTTTCACGTGTCCTTTAACATATATTATTTAATTACTACAGTACAATTCATAGGTGTCCTGATTTGGTGGTCAGTTTTGTATCTCGGAAATAGGTATTTCAAAAGTCTACGTTGGTTTTCTTTAAACTCTCCTGTATAAACTTTCTTTTATATATCTTTAGAACGTATGTATTATAGTTTATGACTGCAAGAAAATTGTCAGACGTCTGTATTAGAGTTCTGCATCGGGTCGAGTAATCATGAATTTTTGACCCGCAAAATGTTTTCCTTCGAAAAATTTTTATATTGATTTTTTATGAATATAATCTTTTGAATGCAGAGACTAGGTGACATTATTTTCCTTCAGAGCAGTTTAAAGCATTATGACTTATAAGTTTAATTTGTAAAGAAGAAATGCATAAATATTAATATTTAAAGTTTAATACGTTATATGAGAAAATTATTTGACTTCTATCGTATATTTGCTTCCTTACTTTCCCTTTTTTAATACACTATGAATATTTAAAAGAGTGAAGTTTTTAAAAGCATATGTAATGCACAAGAAATTTTGTTATATTATACACTGAAGTTTTATTTACTTTAGACTAGCTATTCTTAATATAATTTTGATTGTACACTAGTTTTAATATAATCATATAGGGTAGGTGCTCCAGTGATTGGCATGCTCCAGTAATTGACATCTATCCCGAAATAATTAATAAATAAGAAAAATAATAAAATCATATATTTTACATATAAGAATTTTAACATTTTATGTCAAACACTGGAGCATAGGGTGCTAATAACTGGTAAAATGAATAACTAACAGTGTCAAACACTAGAACAGAGAGGGCCAATTACTGATAAAATGAAAAACCGGCAGTGTCAATTACTGAAACATTGAGTGGGTGTAAAATAAAATTCGTAAAAAAAAAAAAAATGTTATCAAATGTATATATTTTAACTTATATGTGGTTCTGAATGTCTTTCATGCCATACGTACTAACTTAAGATTTCTAAAAATATTTTCTGATGACTAGAACGATAAAAACATCAGGGATTACTCTAAAAGTGTCAATCACTGGTGCATTTACCCTACTTGCAATATTTATGTAATAATTAAGTCTCTGGAAGATTCGTTCAGTAATATAACTGTATTTCGTGATAAGATTTTAATTCAGTTTCTTATATAATGTAAATTAAATAATATTTTTTGCGGGTCGCGGGTCGGGTTACAGTTCGGGTGCGGGTCAAGTTTACTAGACCCGCGCAGGACTCTAGTCTGTGTATGTCAATTTAGGTTTTCTGACCACACTATCTCCAAGAATAACTTGTATGTGTGTAGCAATGAGTAAAGGAAGTCGTATGGCTGTTGTTACACCCCAGATTTTTTAGAGTTTAAATTTCAAAGTATCCACTACTGGGTACAGTGTCCACGATTGCCGCATGTGCCTTAATATATTTTTTTTCTTCTAAATTTTACCCGGAGATGAAAGATAGAAGAGCTTATTTACATCCTAAAGCTATTTGAGCTATTGAAGAAGGCCATTTTATCTGTCAATTAGTTCGATATAATTGGTGCGAGGGTAGTATGATGGATGTCTATTAAGTCTTAATTTTTACTCAGTTTTTCATCCTTTTTGATCATGTCTGTTATTATTCAATAAAAAATAATTAAATGCTCCTTGATGAATAAAGTTGAGATTTTTAATAGACAATGCATGGGCTGTGTATGGTTTTCGTTTTCTTATCATGATTTGTTTTTCTTTATTTTCAGCAATATGTTATACATTCAGATGATTCGATTATAAGTAGTTATGTTTTAGATATTCCGCAGCAGAATTGATCAATTTTCCGATAAAATATTATTTTTGTTAAAGTATTAGAAAAAATGACATTTAAAAAAAGTTTTGAGGGAAAACAATCGAATGATGCATTTTATTAATAGGTTAATAAGTACTAGAATTGCACCGAATATTCGATTAGTATACGATATTTTGACAATTTGGCAAACCGAATATTCGCCAA
This sequence comes from Salticus scenicus, assembly GCA_963930645.1. Lineage (NCBI taxonomy): Eukaryota > Metazoa > Arthropoda > Arachnida > Araneae > Salticidae > Salticus > Salticus scenicus. The sequence continues at coordinate 196,456,030 of OZ005658.1, read as the reverse complement.
TCAAAATGTGAGGCAAAAATTTAATATAAAATTAAATGAAAACATTTAAATTTTATATATATAAAAATAGTCTGTGGTACTCATACGACTTTCTTCTGCCCTGCATCTGTAAAGATAAATTAGAGAAGCTACTAGCGAAAGAAATCGTACGTTGGTCTCAACGGTGAAAAAGGTCTCGCCTGACGAGTTCTTTTTTTTTTCTCTCTCTCTCTATTCTGAGCTATTTATTCCTAATTGAAAAATAATCTGTCAAAAAAAGTGTTTCAATTGTTCATTCTCTTATTACTCGTTTGAATCTTTTGTTTTGGGTTTCATATAATTTTAACGCACAAGCAACATTATTTAAATAGCAACTATCTAGAAATAAAATTAAGTTAAATTTAAAGTTAAATTAAATAAATAATCTGGTGTGTCACTCACACGACTTTCTCTTACCCTGAAATTTAATACTATAAATACAGGTTGGAGATTAAGAGGTAAGATAACGATGTTATGTAAACCTATGTTAAACAATTCAAATTAGGCTTCGAAAGAGTTTTATATGATAATTAGTTCTGTGTGAGGGGTCAATGAGTAAAATTGTTTCAAAAATAAAAAAATTAAATTAAATTAATTGTTGCAATAATAAACTCACGGTTTAAACCAACTGGTTTTTTTCCCATAAAAACCATTTTTTTTTTTTTTTTTTTTTTTTCCCTTTTCAAATAATTCAAAATTTTTATTCTGTTGTCTCTTTTTTTAATTGAAATTTATAAATTATTTTTATGTAAATGATGTTTACTTTTAATTCAATTTATTTCACTTGTAATATTGCTTCAGAGAAGGTTTTAGTTATGTGTTTTAAGTGTGACTGGCTGGCTGTATTAAAAGTTATGTATGTAATGTACAACAATAACAACAAAAGATCTAGAAATTGTAAAAGAAAAATGTCTATATTAATTATTTTAAAAAAATATAAATGAAATTGTCTAAGGCTAAATGCAGTAACATTCATTCTGAAAAAACAAATTTTTGTCAACTCACAGTAATTCTGTTATTTCCATTTACATCATTATAATGAAAAGTCAATACTGTAATTATGGAATATTTATAGAAATTTTGAATATAAAAAATTTTAGCTATAAGAAAATTTAATGCATTTTGATAAAACGACAGTTCTTATTCAAGAATGAGATCGTCAAAAGGGGAAAAATAAATAAATAAAACTTTATGAAAAAGCAAAATATAAGAATTCAGGTGACAAAAGCCTGAATTACAGAAATAAATTATTTGATTGTTTTATCTTTAAACATAAAAATAAATAAATGTTTTATAAATATGGCTATGTGAAAACTTATTTAATTAGATGAGATATAAGAGAATTTCATGTCTGAAAGTACAAGCTTTGATTTACAAAGTACAAGGTTTGTTTCTTGTACATTGTTACAGAAAGAAAATCACAACCTACAAAAAAATGCTTTAAAAATCTCATACCTGTTTATTGTTAGTAATTTAAATTATTTTTAAATAAAATAATAATTAATATTAGAGTATTAACTACTTCTAAAAGTGGTAATTCAATTTACAAATATGTATAATATGACTGAGAAACATATACTAATAAAAACCTGATTTAAACAAAAAAAACCGGGTTTTTTGGGTTTTTTGAAAAAAACCTGATTTTTTGCCAACCCTGGTTTACACAGGTAATTATGATATGATGAAATTTTATTCATATCGGTCTGTGTGGTTTCAGTAGTCTTAAATCTATTGCTTGGCTTTTACTATGTTTTAAAATTTTATATATATATATATATATATATATATATACATAATTTGTAAAGGTGTTAAATTCTAAAGCTTAAAACATATTCGATCTAAAATAAGGTATGTATGTTAAGTTTTGTTATTACATTATCTAATAAAACCTTCTAATTTTAACAAATACAGTTTCTCAATAACTTATGATTGATATTAAAATGTAAGATTGATGCGAACATTTTTCTCTAGTGTCCAATGTAAAAAATAATTAATATACTTTTGTTTTATTAGTTTGATGTTTGTGAGCATTATTCACGTGAGTCACGGCTTACCGTCTGCTTGCGTATTAATAAGTATCAGTTTTCACACACTGTGTAATCAAAAGCTACCGAACTTTCCGATTATCTAGCGACTGACAGAACCAATCGATGCTAGAACAGTGATAAGTTTTTGTTTTCTTTTTTGCGCCTCGCGGCAATAATTATTCCGTGGAATTCAGTTCGTGAGATGAGAGTGACGTTTTCATCTTTCAACCCTTCTGAAATATTACTTTTTGGTTGTTTGAAGAAGAAATCAGTAGCACTTTTTAATTGATCGTAAATATGATTAATGATGCTCCACTGTCATGTAATCAGCAAACAATTTTGTAATTGTTATTTCGCGTTTAAAAAATTAATTGCTTCCATTTATTTAGTTTTTTTTTTTTTTTTGTGTGTGTGTGTGTGTGTCGTGCCTATCACTAATGCGCTTCTGAATGTCGGAAATTTGAAGAAAAACAAAACTTTTAAGCTGCCTTATATTTTGACCTTATGCCCATATACATGTTTTCTGTTAATTGTAATTTTGATAATCAATATGTTTTTTTTCTTTCAACGTTTCGAGAATCATTAATTTTATCTTTAAACAAAATATATATATATTTTTTTAGTCTTCGTTTCTTTTAGTTTATTAGTCCTTTAGTTTCTTCTTCTTCTTAAATAAATAAGTAAAAATCTTCAAGTAAACCTTCAAAGACTATGCATGTGGCGATACAAGTCACATGCTTATATCGCCACCATGTATGATCATACTTGCCAACATACTATTAATATTTCGTAATATTGTTAGCCCCACCTTCTTTTTCTCACCAGTATCTTTTTTAGAGTATTTTTTCTTCTTATTTAATCGTAATTGCATTTGAAGAATATTACTCTAAAAATTTACTGGTGTGAAAAAAAGGGCGGGACTAACAACACTACGGAATATTAATCAGGATGTTGGAAAGTAGGGTTATTATAACAGTCCGATATCGTATAAGGCATTTGGAGAGAAAATGTAAAAGGCTACTTCGAAGGTTTTCTATTTGTTATCTCTGTAAAAAGAAAAAGGAAAAAAGAAACCCCTTCCCTTCTCTCTCTCTCTTTCAAAAAAAAAAAAAAAAAAAAAAAAGATTCTTAAAATTTGTATGATAGAAACTTTATCCTGTTATCATCGTACTTACACATTTTGTTTTGTAGCTTATAAAACGTTTAAAATATCAGCAATCTTAAAAAATTATGAAAAAAAAATTCTTAAGTCATGTTTAATGTAATTTACCTATTTAGTACTGTTAAAATAAATAAATAAATAAATAAAATGTGTTACTAAAAATTAACCCTTTAATTCTATAGTGGACAACAGATGAATGCAAGAATTTTTTCTAGTCAGGCAACAAAGTAATTAGGTGGTATATTTGTAAACGGCTCTATATAAACACAGATTATTTTTAAACAACAAATTTTACTTTAACTTCTTTTTTTTTTTTTTTTTTTGTTTTTTTTTAAGTTTAGAAAACTTTAACATATTCTCTCTCTCGATAGATAGATAGACAGATTGGTAGATTCATCCTCCACGGAGGAGCGTCAATTTTAGGAAACTCTACATACTATATTAGACATAACATACTGCAACCAGAATATAAAAATATTAAATTTCTAATGAAATATGAGCATTTTTACTAAATAAATTTTAACTACGCATGCACAAGTGTTAAAAAATTCATTTGCGTAATTTATTTTCAAATAAATCAATGCTAATATAGCGTCCATTGTTGTAAAATAAATAGTGTTTTAAAAAAAAAAAAAAAAACTCTTTTTTTTTTTTTTTTTTTTTTTTTTTTCGTTTCTTCTTTTTCTCTCCCCTCCCCCTTTTCACAAAAACTGAAGTACAGGAAAACTTAGTTTAAAAGGCCTCTCCACTTGTCCCCAGAAGCCAGAGCCAATGTTATTCTATGGAGAATTTTGCCCCATTATAACTTATTAACTAATATATATTTTTAAATTCCGCTTTCACATTCAGAAGCTTCACTACTATTAAACAATTTATCGCTTTCTAAAAACAATTTTTTTAAATTTTTAATATTTTATTTTGAGGTTGTAAAATGCAAAATTTCATAATGTGAAATTTTTCATTTTTGAGCTTAAAAATAAAATCTTAAAAATTAAAAAAATCAATTTTTAGAAAGCGATAAATTGTTTAATAGTCGTGAATTTTCGGAAAGTGAAAACGGAATTTTAATATATGTATTAGTTAATGAATTATAATGAGGCAAAATTTCCCATAGAATAACATTGGCTTCGGATTTCGGAGACGGTAGGTAGAGAGTTCCCTTAATGAAGTAAAGCAATGGCAAGACAACGAATTTTGAAAGGGGCACTGTGTCAGAAAGAGAAATGTAATTTTTCAAAGTTCTAAACTGTCAGTGTTTCAGATTTGATTTATTTCCTAAGACTAAATATATCCAAGAAAAGTTCAAACAAACCGACAGGAACCCTTAGTGAAACATTAGTAGCAAATATAGCAAATCCACAGGTAAGTGATCAGCAGAACATTTCTCTTTATACGTTCACTCATATATTTACGTCTTTGCTTGCATACAGTAAAAAAAAGAGAGAGAGAGAGAACCGGAAAAGAAAAAACATAGTCAATACTAATGGACTCCTTGTTTGAATGATCTCTGCAGAACTTGATGAAAATACGTTTATTCTAAGAAACTAAAAGTAATTATTGGTTTTTTAGGGTTCTGTTTTCTCGAAATTATCAAAAGCTTTTTCATGAGGTCTTTGAACTTCGAAATATTTGTTCTGGGAAATAAACATGAAAAGAGATTGAAGTTTACATTTGTAAATTTTTAGTTTAAAGAATGTCCGCAATGACAGATCTCTGAAAAATTTGCTGATAGTGTTTGTTTTAAGAGATTAAAAGTAATTATTATTACTAGTATTTATTAAAAAAAAAAAAAAAAAAAAAAAAAAAAAAAAAATCTTCCATTTTCTAGAAACTATGAAAAACTTTCCATTGAGAACCTCTCGATCTCTAAAATGTTTGTTTTAGGAAATAAATGAGAAAAGAGACTGAAATTGTTATTATTTCTGATTAAGTTGTTTGATGCAGAAATGGTATTTATTTATTATCAGGGCCAGATTATGGCACGGGCACACGGGGCACTGGCCCTGGGCCTCCAAGTTTAGGGGGCCTCATTTCCAAAAATTGAGAAGTAATAGTACAATTTTTTTCATTATGTGTCTATATTAAAAACAAAAAATGATTAAATTTTTCTTTCTATATTTTATTAGAGATCTTAAACAATTATTAAATTTTCTGATTAATTTCCTAAACATTGGCTGATCAATGTGCTTTAGTTTTTCATTTGTCTTGAGCATAAAACTAATGAATTTATTATAGGATGCTAAAAAAATGAGAAAATAGAAGATATAATTGAAGGAAAAATTTTAAAAGTGCACTATTTGTATTTATTTATTTTTGTTTTTGAGAATGGGTCTTTTTGGTGAGCTCGGTAGAGCAGGGTAAGGGGGCCTCCAAATAGCATCAGTGCCTCAGGTCTTCAAAAAGCATAGTCGGCCCTGTTTATTATTTGATGAAGATTTAGCAAATGTAATATTACTCTATAATTCTTATTTTTTAAGCAAGATTAAATAATTTGTTTGTTATAATGCGAAACAACCGTAAAATGATTACATGTATTTTTTTTTTTTTTTTTTTTTTTTTTTTTTTTCTTGTGTACAGCAATAACAGATCTTCTCAGAACTAACTGATAATGCGTTTACTCTGAGAAATTAAAAAAAAAAGTTATTATTTTCTTAAAATTATGAAAAAGCTTTTCTTGGGTTCTTTGATCTCTAAAGTGTTTGTTCTTAGGACATAATAAATGTAAAAAGAGATTGTAGTTTACATTTCTGATTAAAGTCATTGATGAAGAATAAGTGTTTATTTTTTATTTAATGGAATATTTAACAAACTTAATATTGCTTTATGATACTTATTTTCAATCAAGATTAAAATATTTTGTTTGCGTTCCACTGCGAGAACAATATGGAACGTTTGTACGTATTTGTAAATGTCTAGCTTAAAGTGTTCCGCTATTGTCAAATATTCTCTATGCAGAACATATTAATAATACGTTTATTCTAAGAAACTAATAATAATAATAATAATAATAATTATTATTATTATTATTTTGGCTTCGATTTTCTTGAAACTGTGAAAAAATTTTAAGAAGGTTTTTTTCCTTCTTAAAAATATGTTTGTTCTAAGAAATAAATATACAAAGATTGAATTTTATATTTCTGGTGAAAGTCATTGATGCAGAATTGTGTTTATTATTTTTTATTTAAAGGGATCTTTAACAAATGTAATATTACTTAATATAATAATTCTTATTTTCAAGTAAAATTAAACATTTTGTTTATGATCCACTAAGAAAAAAATCATAGAATCATTATATGTACGTAGACATTTTTTGCAAGCATATAGCAATGACAGATCGCTGCAAAATTTGCTAATGATGAGTTTATTGTAAGAAACTAAAACGGCTGGGAAAATACACTGTTAAGAAAAGCTACATTTAGCTTTTACATTTTAAATAATCTTATCTGCACTGAAAAAAATTTTGTGACTGACATCTAGAAATTAAATTGTAGCACTAGTAAAAATATTTCCATGTCATCCTTCAGGGTGTCGACAATCAGGGAAAACATGGAAAAATCAGGATACTTTATCAATCTGGAAATATCAGGGAAAATTCAGGGAATTTTGTAAAAATACCCCAAAATCATGGAAATTTTCATTTTTGCCCAGCAAGCGTGACTATGAAAGATCGCCAAACAGGTGTTATCTTAACCATGATTGCACAAGATTGCCTGCTTTCTAGCTGAATCTCACCAAGTTAACATAAAATAAATAAATAAATATTTTTAGTGCAACAACTTGAAGAATAATACTATGTCTTGATGCTAATATGCTTTATAATTAAATTGGGCCATATTTTTATAATTTTGTTAATTTCTCCAAAATTTTGAATTTTATTTTCCTTTTTGTAAGTGAACAAAGAAAAAATAAAAAGATTGAGATATTTTTGCCCATCAGTATAATTTTTTGAATTGCAGTGGTTTAGCGAGCATGTTACACAATTATGTGATATATATATACATAATTATGGAATGTATATAATAGGTAATGGAAATCATGGAAATTGTCAACATTAGTCATGGAAATCATGGAAACATCAGGGAACATTTCTTCTGAATTTCTGTAGCCACCCTGTCCTTACAAATTCTAGTTTCCTATGCTAGCGAGCCCTAAAATTCCCTATTAGAATTCTAGAGCATTTGCCTGTATGTTATCGTGGTCAATCGCATTTAAAAATCTCTGAAAATAAATGCGAATGCAAGAGGCGAATTTTAGTAACCATAATTTTGTTTTATGCCTCAATTCTAGGAAATCAAACGAGAATTTCTCGCAATACAAAGGATTTATAATAGTCATAATATTATGACTATTATAAATCCTTAATAATATCAAGAACATTAATGTTCTTGATATTATTTCATTATCTAGAAAAATGTAGACAAGAAATTCTGAGTCATTTCGTCTGTCGAAGTTTATTTGTTTTAACTTATACGCACAACTGGGAAATCTGTAATTGCAGTTTAGGATCGAGAAAATGACTATTGTGAATATTCGTTCTAGATAAAGACTATAGGGGAATGTCTCCGGTTTTTGGCACGGTTTTGATTTTGGCTTATAATTTTTGATAGAACAGATATAATGCAAGCCTATGAATATCAATCGAAAGCTGAAATCCTTAGCTAATGTTTGATGAAGTAACTGTATTGAGTCCATCAACCAGAAAAAATTTATCACCAATTTTGTGAAGAGGTCCTTTTTGGGCGAAAAAAATTGTGTGCCCGGTTGCGGGCACACCTGAAAAATCCGCTAAGAATGAGAAAATAATAAGAAAACCACCATAAATACAGAAAAATTAAGGATTCAGTGGCCGAAATAACAACAGGAAATGACATTTTAAAATTTTTTTCGTCATCTACTTCGTCCTCCAAATCAGAAGTGCAATGATTACAAGTAAAATAACTTTCATGTATATTGGCAGCCTCGAAATGCACCAGACGATCACACTCGTTGCATTTAATTGAGTTGGCTCTTGTTAAGCGTGAGGGTAGGTGCTACGAACAGATGATACAGAAATAGACATCATCATCGGATGGTGGAGACTCCTTTTTTTAGCGCGCTTGTCTGACAGTTTGGCAAGTGGAGTTGTTTTATATTTTTCATGCTTCTTCTGGAGGGAGGACACAAATGCTGCGAGGACACCCATATACTCGGGCAGTCGATTTGGTGGGTTTCTTATACACTAAGGACTAAGCAATACATAATGGCTTTGACCAGCGCATTAAAATCCATTTCTTTTCAATCGGTTGACTTTTCCGGGGTTGACATGGCTAAAATTGCCTAAAAATGCATAAAAGCACTAATAAAATATGTTGACATATTTGACAATACACATGACGTATTTGACAATAAACGACCATATTTGGCAATTTGTAAGTCAAACATACGCTTTTAATGAAAGATACAACGGTGCCCACAACTGGGAATAGCAGCCATTTTTATAATGACAGAAAAAACAATTTTCTGTCCATATTTTGGCTACATTCGTCATTGCATCATAAAATATAATGAATATACTGCTTGAATATACATTGCACTTACATTTTTTAATTAATCCGCTTCTATTTGTCGTGCACTGAAAACATTCACAAATTACTCTTGTGTTGCTTTTTTTCAAAAAAAAATTTTCGACTCTTGCACTTACTAAGCAAATGTGTCCATTCACTTCAATGTTAGCACAAAAACTGCGTACTGTCAAAATGCGAGTTTGGCAGTAGTCAAATCCGTTATATTTGCTTTCTGTTAAAAAATGTGGTGTGTCCATAACCAGAGAGTTCCCATAACAAGAGACATTCCCTATATTTTTTTTCTCATTGTAAAGAACGGTTGCTAAATCTTTGAAACTTAATTATTCCTTTGAATTTTAGTTTTAAGGGGGTACCTTTAAAATGCAAATTTCGGTCAAAACTCTGATTTTCTATTTTTAGTTTAGTACTAAAGCCTGACATTTTAGCTTTCTAAATCAGTTTGAATTTTGTTCCTATCTTGCTTCGAACTTGAGTTACAGGCATTTAAATATTAGTCCCTCGCAAGTTTTTGAAACCGGAAGTGACCGTAAATGTTTGTTTACATATATGTATTACTCAATATAAGCATCAAAATTCGTTGCTGCATATAAAATGAATTAAAAAAAAATTTAAAAATTAAAAACTTTGAAATAAATCGGGAAACTTATTAAAATTCTTTTTTATTTAATAGGTAAAATCTGGTTTTTAATTACGTTTTCTGCTTTTCTCAGAATGAGATTTTTAACATTTTGCTTTATCGCAAAACATCATAACTCCAATAGTTATAATTGAAACCTTATGAAACTTTGACAAAATACTCTAGAGGAGTTGTTTTAGGGATTGAACTACTACAATGAATCTAGCTAAATTATTTTTTCTTTGTTGTTGTTGATAGAAGTTATGAACTGTCATGATTTTTTCAGCATGTAAAATGTTATCTTCTCTAAAATATTAAATGGCATGGTTATAGTTTTGAGAATAGTTCACTTCCTTAAGGACCTTTCAATAATCAAAATAAAATCTACAGAATAAAAATACCTTTATTTAAATTTGACTTATGATGTTTTGAAAAAGCGCTTTTTTTTTTTTTTTTTTTTCAAATTTTGAGCCTAAATATCAAAATATTTTAAAATTTACATATTTTTTCATGTTATTCACTGTTTTAAACTATATTCTATTATGTAATGCACATAAATGGGCAATCTTTCAATTATTAAAAAAAAAAATCACCTCTGACAATAGACAGGCGCCTTAAATGTTTATCATGTAACTTTTAAAAGTATCGAACAAATAAATAAACGCAATTCTTTATTTGATAGATATGCTCTGTTTCGTTTTAATTTGGATTCCTCTATTAAGATTCATTGCCTTGAATCTCAAATTCATTTCTAATTAGATGTATAAACGATCGGTCAAGCATACAAAATTACTGTCTGGTTACTAATTTGTTCTCATTAATTATGTACGATCTGTTATTTAAAATGAGACGTGGTCTATCTGGCCTCAGGTACTACAATAAGGTAATATCCTTTATGTCTTTTTTTTTTTTTTTTTTTTTTTTTACTTTTACTTATATATATATCGTAAGGAAACTGGTAAGTATTACTTTTAGGTCAAATTTTTGAAATTGAGTTTTTGTTATACTTACACGTTTTGAGGTTTATTGCTAAGTTTCAAGGCATGGTGTACTTGTGAAAAGTGTCTGAATAATTTGGAAATTTTAACCTAATAACATGTAATCACAGCCTTGAATTCTATATAAATGTAATTACTATATTCAAAGGGGGGGGGGGGGGAAGGGGCATTTTATGTCAGATAAAACTGTTTCTAAACTTAGTTTGAATTATTTTTAACGTAGGTTCATATACAGTATTGGTGATTTCCCCCCTTAATCCTTTAATCTGTCTTCAGAGTGTTGAAAATACAGGGTATAAGAAAGTCATGCTAGTGCCACACCAGATTATTTGTATATTCAATAGAAGAAAGTATTAAATTCGAAACTTTTCAGTTTTTGATGAATTTACATTTCTGAGATATTCTTAAAATGTATTGATGATCCATGTGTCTGTAATAAAACATAAATGTCGATTCAGTTTTTGAGGAATTTACATTTCTGAGCTATTCTTAAAATGAATTGATGATCCATGTGTCTGTAATAAAACATAAATGTCGATCCCTCTCCCCCCCCCCACCCCAAAAAAAAAAAAAAAAAATGAGATGTTGTTTATAAAGCATCAAATTGATATTTTTTTATATTTACGATTGCAGTTTTCTAAGATGAAAATGGTCTACATTCATCATGGAAAACAATTCTGCATGAATTTGTATATAGGAAAATATGAAATATTATGTGTTAACCACAGCATACTAGTTTTTTTGTCTATTGTGAAAAATTAATTTAAATTGATCTTCTATGATTCGGATGATATTCGGAGTCAAAAGATGATTTGCAACAACTCCATTGTTATTATTATTATTTATCTTTTTAAATGAATTTATTGGAATCAAGGAATCTTTCAGAATTGCAATTTGTTCACATATAACTAGGAATTTCAGATGCATAACTTACAGTTTCCTAGGACATAGCAAGAGTGATGACACTCTTATTTTCTTTGATGTTTTGTTGACAGCTGTTATCTTAAAGTCTAATCGTATCTAATTATGCAATAACTTATCTACGCATATTCAAGGATTATTTTAAAGCAATCCCGTTTGACGAGAAATGATAACTTTTGGCATAAAATTTGCCATAATCTTTTCGACACGTGTTTTTTTTTTTTTTTTTTTTTTTTTTATAATCGTTTGTATATATTTTTATTGAAGTCTACAGTTCACACTTTGCTATACTCATACAATAATAATCTCTCAGAATTTTGAAAGATAAATATTATGTTAGTTACTTAACAAATATATTTTCAGTAACTTAAAGCAGAATTGCCAGCATTTTAATTTATTCCGGAGCATTTTTAGCTCCGCCTTTATTCTATACCACTTTTTTTTTTTTTTTTTAAGAGTAAATTTTTCTTATTTTATCGTAGTTATATACTGGAGAAAAATATTTTAAAAATAAAGTGGTGCGAAATAAAGGCGGGGCTAAAAATGCTCCGGAATAAATTAAAATGTTGGAAACTATGCTTAAAGTGAATACAAAAAGTTAAAAACAACAACATTTTCAGGTTATATTCTACACACCTTTGCTTGAAGTACAATTTCAATTACTTTTTAATTTACTTAATTCTACTATTTTGAACTTCGAATGTTTATAAAGTGCTTTTTAAAGCATGTAGTTCAAAATTATATATATAGATTTGTATATATTAAACCTACCGAAATAGACAAGGCTACTTCACCAGGCATGAGAATTTTCCGCGAATCCGCGATTTTCCGCTTTTTTGTGATTTTCGTTGATTTCGCGGTTTTTTATTTTGTTAAAATCAAACTAATAACGTCAGTGTTCAAACGCTCCACGAAAAACTTTAGATTCTCAATCTTTTTCCATTCAAAATATAAATGTCAATAATCATTTTAAACGTGCTTTATCAGATTCTATAACATATAAAAGAAGAGAATTATTCAATATTTCTCACTCATGTAATTTTTTTTGTCCCCCCCCCCCCCTTTTTCATCTCTAACCATCATTTTTGAATATTTATCTATCCACAACAAAAATAACTACTTTTTTACCTCCCCACCCCCTTTCCCATTATCCACCACCAGTCAATGTTATTAAAAGTTGATTGCTAACTATTTTTTTTTTTTTTTTTTTTTTTTTTTTTTAACACTTGTTTTATTGTGTTGATGTGTTATTCTTTTAGTTTAACTTGTTACTGTAAAAATATTTTGTATAGTTTTTTCCTGTGAGCATTATTTTTCATTTGAAATTAATTTTATGAACACGCGTGTTTCCTCTTTTTTTAATTTTCTGCACTCTCATGCCTGCTTCATCCTTCATTGGAATTTTTTCCTAACAAATGAGATTTACTGCTTTGATTAACAAATTCATTTCTAATCACTTATATAATTATATAAAACCGATCGATCTGACTTACGAAATTACTACCTGGTTTCTAATTTGTTCTAATTAAGAATTTGTTATTTGAAATGACATGAGATTTATCTGCCTTCAGGCACTGATAGATACCTCATTTTATATAATTCTTTTTATTTATTGCGGAAAACTAATTTAAGATTGAGCTCTTTCGATTTGAATGAGTCATAAGATGATTTACAAAGCTCTACCCCCCCTCCCTTTTTATACGAACTTACTGGAATCGAGAGAGTCATTTAGAACTGCGATTTGTTAGTGTATAACTAGCAATTTTAGATGCGCAACTTATAATTTTCTGGGAGGGAACAAGAGTCTTGTCGCTCTTGCGTGTGTATTGGCTGTTGAGCGAAAGTAGTCTGCGTATATCTTCTTTGATATTTCATTTAATTGCTGTTGTTTTGAAATCTGCTGAATCTTTATTATGCATTAACTTCTCTATGCTAGGTGTGGTTTTCTCCGAAACTTGCGTAAATACGGCTAAGACCACATAGAAAGACCCCCACGGAGGGCACTGCAATTCAAGTCTAGAACCCTAGTGCAGTCAATCGGCCTTAATTCTAACACCACTCTATACTAGGATTAATTTTAAAGCAAGCTTATTTGGCAAGAAATGATAAACTTTAAATAAAAAATTTGTTATAAAGTCTTTTGCGT